>CM056504.1:21627438-21969938 GCA_029783415.1 Anisodus acutangulus | reverse complement strand
TGCAATTCTTCCCAGTATGGAATGAGTAAAGAATTAAGCTACAAGTCTCGATCTATACGAAACGCATTGGTTTTTTTCTTTCTTTCGGTTTCATTGATAACAGAAAAGACTGACTCTAAAGGGGCGCTAGCGCTTGACTAATAAGATATCAAAGGGGCCTGAAAAAATGTAATATGTTCCTACTCTAAGTTCGCTTCACTTCTTCAAGCTTCGCCTATTCTTTCAAAAATCAACAAAGAGCGCTAATGAGCAAGAAAAGGGATGCGCTAAGGCGCAACGACTTTCGCGCAGCTGCTACGCCCTTGCTTCTTTCTTTATCTTACTTAGTAAAGCAACCTTTTGCGCTAGGAGCTCACCTTTTTTGCCTGGGTGGAAGCTGGCGGGCAGGGCTTGCTTAACCGATTACACGAAATTGGGATCTCTATTAAATGCAAATCTTTCTATCGGGAAAGCCTTGCTTATTCAAATGGCTTCTTATTTAGAACCCTTTTTTTTTCTTAGTTGTAAGTAAGCGTTGGTAGGAGCGGCGGGATGATGATGAGTGTATAAATCAATAAATACCAAAAAATAATAAATGGCAAGAGAAATTAGATATCTATAGAAAAAATAACGATGTAGAGGGCGACTGAAAAGGAGGCTCGATATACAAGGAGAGTGGTAGGCAGGGATTCTCTACAATGACAATGTTGTAGACCAATTGAAAGGGATGTAGCGCAGGTAGTGCCTTTGTTTTGGGTAAAAAATATCACGGGTTCAAATCATGTCATCCCTACCTATTCTTATCCTCTGGGCAGTAACGATGGATCCATTGAGATCGATTCAAATTGGACATACAACTTTTCATTTTATGAGACTATATGCATGCATGATGTATTGGGGGTACAAAAAGAATCTTTTTTCTTTACAGTCGTGTCTACTGTGATAAGAAAGCACTCTTAGTTCAATTCAGTAGAACGTGGGTCTCCAAAACCTGATGTCGTAGGTTCAAATCCTACAGAACGTGATTTGTTTCTTCTTAAATCGAATTAGAATGAAATAGATTCATTCAATAACTTTCACAACAATCGGAATTTGACCTCATGTGCCTGGGAATTAAAGAAAGGAGGAGCTGAAAGCCACCTACCTTTACTATAAGGAAGGAGATGAGGTCAATAAAAAAAGGTGTTAATTAATCAAAGATCCAACTGATCACCACGCCTGTATTGTAAATATGCAGTTAAGAATAATCCAACCAAAGTAATAGGAATTAGACCTAACACGATTCCAAATAGAAAAACTGCAATAATTTTTCTTTGTTTGAAAGGAGAAAAAAAAGGTAATATCTATACCTAATTATTAATCCGAATTGACATGAATCTCAATGACAATGACCAATAATTGACAATTGGTAACGTAAGTAAATATATAATACACGTAATCCCACAGAAAGATTTCTTTTTTTTTAATTCTTCATTTTGAATATTCAGTTTAAATAAGTGGTATCTTGCTCAGACCAATAAATAGAGCTGAGATAATAGGTAAAGCCGCTAATAGAAAACCGAAATAACTAGTTATAGTAAGCATGAAAGGGATAAATTAAATGAAATATGTTCTTTTTATACATATGTTTAGAAAGCACTTACCTAAGTTTCCATTTTTGCAAAATAGGAGGATAGGCAAAAATCTCAATTTCAATTGAAAGAAAAAGTTGAATGAAATTCTATTCATCTATCATTATAGGCAGACAGCACTAACAAAGATAAAGTGACAGACATATAAAAGAAGTTGATTCATCATTTGTAACATCTATCCATCCCGCAATTCCAATCAACAGATTCATTGAGTAACTCTTGGGTAACCTATTAAACTAATACGAGTTGTTTCGTCTAACTTCATTCAAAAATGAAACTTGCAGTTAGAATGAAATTCTAAAATCATTTCTATTTTGATCATTTCTTAGATTCTGTTGAATTGTATCGAATCCATTTTCTATTTTAAAGTGAACACTTATAAAACTAGAATACTTTTTCTTTTGACTTTAATTGTTGTTTCACTCATTAGATTCAGTAATATATTAATTCACATAATATCTTGAATGATTGAGAAGAAGAAAAAGTTATCGCACAATCGCTTGAAAAAATCTTTTTTTTGGTCCAACTAGTAGTAATTTCTATTAGGTTCCACATTTTCTCTTTTCATATTGCCCCATCCTTGTAGCTAGATCAAGAAAGAACATTTGGATCGAGATCCACAACTATGAATTCCAATTATTCTTTTTTGCTTTTTGCTTTCATCGAATATGATCTACTACTCTTATTTGTCACTCGATCATTAACTTCTTTCAAAAAAATGATTCCAACAACAAAACTGCTTCCACAACTACGAAAGGCAAATTTCCATATCTCGCATCTACAACAATTGTGGGAATATGAGAATCTCTTTCGTTGAATTGAAAGAATTTTATATTGAATGGAAGATGATTTTACATCAACAAGTAAAGGAAAAAAGAAATTATTTAGTACTTACTTTTGATACTAATTCAAATTGCCTTGTTGTGTCAGAAGAAGGATAGCTATACTGTTTCGGTATACTCTCAAGACATCCTCGGTACAGTATTGACGATCTCACAAAGATGCAATTTCAGTGAATTGTCATTTACTGATATCATGTTTCACAGAATCGATCCTCTTTGCATTGACTATACAAGACAAGAATATGTGGAGCTCAGCATGTCTGGAAGCATAGGAGAACTTTCGTTTGCTGATATTATTAACAGTATTCGATATTGGGTCATTCATAGCATTACTATACCTTCCCTATTCATTTCGGGTTGGTTATTTGTCCGCACCGGTTTAGCTTACGGTGTGTTTGGAAGCCCTCTGCCAAACAAGTATTTTACAGAGAGTCGACAAGGAATTCCATTAATAACTGGCCATTTTGATACTTTGGAACAACTCGATGAATTTAGTAGATCATTTTAGGAGGCCCTAATGACTATAGATCGAACGTATCCAATTTTTACAGTACGATGGTTGGTTGTTCATAGCCTAGCTATACCTACCGGGTTTTTTTTGGGATCAATATCAGCAGTTCATCCAATGATAAACAACATCTGAATTATAGAGCTACGACACAATCAAACCCGAAGGAACAAAATGTTGACACTCTTCTAACAGTTGATCTATGAAACCATTAAAAGCTGAATTATATGTTTCTCGAATGTAATAAATAAAATCAGGAGAGGAAGGAAATAAAAGGCAAACCCTACACCGCAATTAATTTTACCATATTATCCCTATATTTTTTTTTTATCATATTTAGGACCAAAAATCTCCCCCGTTGTCGGGTTAATTTGACCATGTACTAGGTCGGGACACTATGTGAACCTTGTCCCGCCTCAGATGGCATTGGCACACCTAATTTTTTATCCAGGTATTGATTCCACCTAGCTGTGTGCTCGCCTTGTACATGTCTCAATAAACCTCCCGTCCCACCTTGATCTTTTCCGATTTTAAATTTATAAACATTTTTATAAATTTTACATCTAGCTAGTTGATTCTCTTCATCCCTATCAAAAAAATGTCATGCATCTTATTTTAATTTTCATTTTGTGTGGCTCGATTCATATTAGGGGGAATAAGATGCATTCCAGTTTCAGTTTCAGTCCGAGCCTGAGGTTGAGGTGCACTAATGGGTGTCATCTTTATTATCGTCTAAATTAAAGTTTGGTTCATCTACTTCATCATCTAATGGTATGTCATTAAAAAAGCAGGTTCATCAATATGACTGAAATCAATTAAATCATCGGGACTAGGAATAGAATTACTAGAATAAGTACCATTACCCTTGCTACTCCTACTAGAAGAAGCATTCTTACCCTTACCCCTAATCATACGTTTCAATCCTTCCATTTTAATTATACAAATAAATAATTAAAGATAATGAAATTAAGTGTGATAATTAAAATTAAGTAACAATAATAATTTAAAGAAGGAACGAAGGTACCAAATGCCGAAGGAACTTCAACGTGTAATCGACGTTGAAAATTGAAGTTTTGCTCGATGGATGATTCTCAAGCTAGTTGCCAACATCACTCCCAATTTTTTAACTTTGATATAATATTTAATAGTAGGAAGATTTATAGAATTGTAGAGAGATAAATTGAGATATTAGAGAGGTGGTAGGAAGATTTGTGAGAAAAATGATTTATAATTGAGAAATAGGGTTAAAGTGTAAATATATTAACTTAGGGGTTAAAAATAAATATTAAGGGGTTACGGGGGTTTATAAAATGGCCGTTATAGCCGTTGCACAACGGCCAAAATCAAAATTTGGCTGTCGTTGCAACGGTTATTTTTGCAAAGGGGGACGGGACGAGGTCGGATGGGGCGGGACGAACCCAGGCACCGTCCCGAATTTGAACCCCGACCCCGACAAATTTTATTTTTTTGATTTTGGGAGATCGGGACAGGACGGGCCGGGTCAGGATAGGGCCGACCCAGCCCACTAGACAGCCGTAGTTATATATAATCGTAATAAAGAAAATAATAGTTTCATTAGGTACTTAAAACATTATAAAAGAACAAACAAAGGAATTAAAACTTAGTAAGAATTGGACAGGTTGGGTTATCACCCGTTGTTTAACACATTTTAGTTCAACCCATATCAACCCAAATAGCTTTTGGGCGGGTCATTTATTAACTCAGTTTATTTTGACTTGCCCAAATTCAACCCAACCCACCCATTTGACAACCCTAACAACAAAGGTCAATTCTCCTATTCCTGACAAGAAAAAGGCCGAAGACTGAAAATGCTCTCTTACACAGGTAGTTTTATAGCTGGATCTTCAGATAACACCATTTTCTCTTGGATTCCTTGCAAAATATGAGCAGCTTCACAGTCCATCAGGCATATTGTATTGTGGGGAAGTTCTGAATATAAATCAAGGGATTTTTAGAAGGAAAATTAGAATAGAATTGACACTTAAGTAGCCTACTCTTTTTTTTTTTTTTTGGAAGCCATTTACTGCTTGATTACCAAATGCAATAGACACAGAACTAGCAAAGCAACACTAGGGTCCTAGACTAAGGTCCAAATCTCAACTTCATCTAAAGAATAATCTAAATATACTGTGCGGAGAAAAAAATCAGATAAGGTATCAGACAGTTGATTCAAGGTTTATTCTTTACAGTAATATCACATAATATCAGAACCTTCAGAATAATAAGAAACGGGATGATTTGTGCACCAGACTACCCTTCTTTATTATACTTCCCGAATAATATTGGTAGGGTTTGCTTTCCAAATTTAGTTTTTTGCTTTTGACTATGTATAATTATTAACATGAAAGTCAATATGTCCTTTTGATGTTGATTGGAGGAACATGTTGCAGGGGCGCACTACTTTTTTCATTTTATAGGGATAACCAAGAGAGGTTATATAAAATTGAAAGTGTCAATTTACTTTAACTTTTTCTGCATCATATAATATGCTGCAACACACGCTTAATATAAGAGATCGATATTAAGGGAATTGGCCAAAAAAGAAAAGGTGGGTTGATTTGGGATAGATGGAACAGTGTTTAAAATTCTGAAGGTAAATGAGCAAGAGCAAAAGAATGTGTCTATAATTCGAGAAAGGTAGAAAGGGAAGAAATTCATAAATGAAATAACAATTGGCACCAAAATTTCCAATTAGCAAGTATCAGAGAAGTAAATTATATTTTCATGTTCATGCTACAAAAGAGAATCAGGAGTGAAGGAAAACCTTGCTCGACTCTGAGCTCCAAAGGACCAGGCTCTTTTGCTTTTTGACTTTTACCAGCACTGCCGGAACCACCTAGGCAATGACAATATGCGTATCAGGAAGAGAAGAATTCCAGCATGTTCCCTTCAATAAATTTTTTAAAAGATACTAAGATTTCCATCTTTTAATTAAAAATCAAATGCATCTTTCAGATCTCATTCTTTCTGAGTTTCCATGATAGTATGGTTAAGCTGATCAAAATAGCAAGATCACTAGGTGCATTCCACCACTCAAAGACTAGTCATTTTTTTACTTTAAAAATAATGTAAAGCAGTAGTTAAAATAGTATAGAAGTCCTATACCTTCACACATAAGGCATGAAAGGAGGAAATATCTAAGAATGACAAAGTGCTAAAGAATGATTTACGAGACCTAATTGAAAGCTTTAATTAAGAAAAATACATACTTGATGAGGCTTCTGGTGCGGCTCTTTGTGATTGATATAGCTGCTTCTGCTGTTCCATTACATTCTGTTGTTGAAGCAAGGGGCCTGATGTTTGAAGCCTCTGTTGCATTTCCCTTTGCAATTGATTCGTCTGGTGATGCAAACCCAAAGGTGGTTGTAACTGTCCTGGTTGTGATTGACTCTGAGACATCATTTGCTTTTGTGCTGGCTGCGACTGCGATTGTTGACCTTGACTTGGTAACAAAGTTGTAGTACTCTGCAGCATTTGTTGTTGTACAGGAACTTTTGATTGTTGCAACATATTGATAGGCTGCTGATTACACGTCAAGCCAGCGTTACCGGGCTGTTGACTTCGAGAGAACTGTTGCTGCTGGACCCAGCAATATTACTTTGAGAGCCCAACTGTTGCTGATGCATATAAGTAACTGTTGCTGCTGCTGCAGACTGTTATAGTTGTTCTGCTGCATGGGAGACTGAGGAAGTTGCCCCTGTAGTGGAGAAGAAGCAGGCTGGGAACAAAAAAAGAAACTTATCTGTTTCTCAACCAAAGGCAGTTTCTCCTTGTGAGAAAGTTGAATCTCATGCTTGTAAATCCACAAGAAAGGCACGATGCATTCCAGCTTCATCTTGAACACCTTGAGCTTTTCAATTTGCTCATGTTGAAGACGCTAAGGAAGAGAGTTTTAAAATGAATATGTATGTTACTTTTCTAAAAAATTCTAACCAACACTTTATGTTTCAATAAAATGTTGACATAAGTGCTTTTTAAAACTCAGATATATCAAGCCCTTTCCCAAAGAATTCAGGAGGCCTTTATCCCTTTCAGTAAAGGCAAAGAGACTAACACCAAAATCACATCTATAGCACAGCTACACATACGGGTTAAAATGAGACATTGCCTAAAGTTTGGTACTCCGACATGAGTCGGGTATACCACGTGAAGAAGAGGAAGAACCCGAGACCCCCTTACTTGATGCACAAAAGATAGAGGGAGAATTTAAGAAGGGGATTTCTATAGATGATGATTCAGAGGAACTCTTAGAGGAATCGGAAGACGTATGTGCGAATGATCTTGCATCCGGTACACTATCGATGGAAGATGGTGAACTTGCTCTTGATTTATTTTAAAGAAGTTCATTGTCTACTCACCAACACTATGGATGCCATCAGGAAGAAACCAAGGGATTACAAGGCCACAAACAAAAATTGTTAGGTGAAGGCTATCACCGAAAAAGCATTGGCCCCTACACAACACCTGCTCTGTTGATGCTGAAAGAGAATGGGACTTGGCATATATACATTGGTCACCGAGAGGTGGATCACCTCACCATGGAGTGCATATTCCCTATGTTGAGATTGAAAGATCTCTTGGGTAAAGTGAATGGAATGAAGTTGTTCACCGCGGAAGACTTGAGAGGAATAACTACCATCAAATGAGGAGTCGTGAAAGAGGTGAAGGGAAGTTAGATTCCAACGCAAAACATTATTTTTCCGAATGGATTGCGATGTCATTTGGAGTATGTAGCACTCCAAACTCTCCCGTGAGTTTCATGCACAAGATACTACAACAATTCACGATTTACATGGCATTATCAAGAGGCATGCTTGAAAATCCATCCACGATAGGAGTGTTCGAATGACTATCCTCAAGCATCGGTATTGCGGTATTGGTCATGCCCTTGAAATGGTTCCTAGAAGTTCACTACCCAATTACGGTAACAATCTAGAGGAGTCTTTCGAGTTGTTTTTCCAATAGGATCTTTGTTCATGTACTGTACCTAATTTGGTGCCGAAGGGAAATGAAACTTAGTATGTGTGCATAGATGGTCGAACGGTTTACAACTTCACCTTGAATTGCAATTCCCTAATACCGGAATGGATGTCTATTTGGACAACTTGAGTGGAATTAGATTTCTTCCCGAGGTGTCTTTGAGAGACGATTCCCAACTAATGAAGTTCCAAAAGGAAATTGAATGAAAAGTGGTCGTCAAGATCCGACATGGCATGTGCAAATGGCATGTGATGTCATTTGGTGTATATTACGTCCAGAACTCTTTCATACGTCTCATGCACAAGAATTGTGTGGTCTAAAAATACAAGGCATTACCCGAGGGCCTCACAATAATCCATCAGAAGTAGGAACTAGCCGAAGTGGGTTCAAGAACGCAAGTGTCATCCGAAATTATGGCTTGGCTTATTTCTATTATCATGCCATCCGAGATTATGGTTTCCTTACTGCCCCTATTCCGAACTTTGAAGTTGAATATGATATTTGGGTCGTCTTACTTCAAGACCAAGAACCCATGGCCTCCTCTAGTGGACGATTGGTTGATACATGGCTTCCTTATTCTACTTACGACATGGAATTTGATGTGGTGCAAATAAAGTTGAATCCGAGGTTTGCTAAGTGGGTAGCATAGTTACAAACTCCCACATTCACTACAAGACATGAAAATGACAAATCCATTATAGTGGCGGATATACTTCTTCAAAGGCGCATAATGTTGACCATGCTTAAACAAAGGTTGATAGGATTCGAAATGCTAAAGGAGTTCGATGAACAAAATCCCAAGTTTGAAGATGTAAAGGGAGTAGTAAGAAAGCATTACATGTATCAAGGGGCTAAAAGATTCTTCCACTAAGAATCGTGTACTCCTTTGCCGGTCCCGAAGCAACCATGGAGTCATGTGAACTTGGATTTCATCCTTTATTCATCAAGAACACCATCGTCTCATGGTGGAGACTTATCAATCCATATAAACAACGGGAATTTGAGGACAAATTCCTTTAAAGAAGGGGAGATTGATGCAAAAAAGACCACGTACTTGAACTCTCAACTTGAGTTAATAAGTGAGTTTCCGAAGATGCCAACAATGAACCATCAATCCATGACTAGTTGCCTAAAATGGCATGGTTTATGGAGTGGAGTTGAGAACATCACGTGAAGGTTTAAGAAGACATTTTATTTCAGTTTTGTATGTAGGTCTTGGCCGAAGACCATCTTGTTTCTTTTTAGCTTGTCTTTAATTCTTAGGTTAGCTTTTAGTTCTTATTAGGACATCATTAATAAGCCATATAATAGGAAGGGATGACTAGGTCGTCTACTAGGCCGAGGGCCGAGGGTAAGAGGACAAGGTGACAAAGAGACCAGAATGATCTAGAAGATGAGGTTTCCAAGAAGACAATTCATGAACCAACTAGTTCATAGATTTGGCTACCTAGAATACATCAAGTTCGGTCTAGGGGAGGAGAAGGGTTGGCCGAATGACTCATCCAAGCACATAAAAAGAATGGAAGCTTCCAAACATATTCCAAGAAGATGAGATTTATGAAGAGCCAAGTTCATGCATGCAAGACACAAAAGAATGTCTTGGGAAACTCAAGAGGTGGTTGAGAACACCCTTGGTCCCCAAGTTAACTCGAAACCTTTCCCACTTGTTCCCATGTGGCCTAAAATCCAAGTAGTTTTTGGCCTTTAATTTATCTTCTAGAAAGGTTAATGTACTACTATAAATAGGACTCTTAGGATGTTGTAAAAAGCAGAGTTGATTTATGAAAATTATTTGAGTTTTACTCAATTTCTAGGTTATTCAACTTGTGTGTTGTCTACCTTAGTTGGTCTTTATGTGGCCCTTAGGTTCTTGTGTGAACTAACCCCTTAGTGTAAGTTGAAGCTAAGACTTGTGTGACCTAGTTAAACCCAAGCTAATGTCCCTTCGATGTAAGTCTTGGTTAGAACTTGTGTGATCTAATCAAAACCCAAGCTTAAGGAACCCCCTTGGTGCGAGTGGACGTTGGAACTTGTGTGATCCAACCAAATCCAAGCCTAGGGTCTATCATAAGGTTACCGGCCACCCTCACTTGGCTTGTTCACGAGCTTGTACTTAGCAACCTCGGTTAAGACCTTGTCCAATTGGCCAAACTCATATTGGTGTCGACTCGAGCATTAAAACCCTCGTATCATTATCCTTGCTATATCGACCGTCCTATACTTAGTTTGTACTCAGGTTTGCACCTAGCATCCCGTGTTTATTCCTTGACCAAACCACTTCATTCTTCCCACCTCCACATCCCACAATACGTCCCAAACATCCTCACTAAAGGTCACTGACCGAAACCACCCGCAACTTCCCGTCCAAACCCGACAACCACAAAGTCCACAAGACAACCCTTACCGAGACCTCACTATTTCAGCCAACTTTCGCCACCTTGAAACTATCAAACCACCAAACCCAGATCATCAAGACAACCCTCAACACACCCCCATAAAATGCCTAAGTCTGACTCTACCCTAAACTACCCGAAAATGTCCCATAGCACCACACTGCCCGGCAGAAATACCCCACTCGAGAACCCAACTTTGAGTACCATTTTTGGGTCGACCCGATTACAACCAAACTCCGACCCACTTACCCACTTACTCCCCTCCTTACTTACATCATGTATATCCATATGTTGGTTATGCTGTCATTTTATCAAGTCGTCATATTTAGTTTCCCCCCATTGTGGCTGTTATCCTGATGCCTTGTCGGCCCAGACTGTTTATAGGTTTATGTGTGAGAGAAGTGATCGGGAAGAATCTAAGTGAAATATTACTTTTGTAGTAATTAAATCCTTTCTAGTTTTAGAATGGGTTTTAGTTTATCTAATTAATCTTTTGCATTTATTGCATTCCTAAGGGAATAGCTAATTCTTGGTCATCCCTGATATCTTTAATTAAACTCGAGAGAGGAAATTAGGGATTGGGTTAGATTAATTAGCGTGATGTGGGGCTTTGGACCTCATCTAAAGGGTTCAACCTAGAGATAGGAAGAACCTAAGTTAATGGGTTCAACCTATAGATAAGGAAAACCTAAGTATGACCTAAAATTGGAATGTGATTTGGGGATTTCTTAGCTTGATTCGGGAGAACTAGCTAAGATAAACCCGCTAAATAGTCGAGAGATATTATTGGGTAATTAAGAGTACAAAGCTAATTTCTTGACCCATGATTAATTAGTGGTACATAATTACTTGCATGGTTCATTTGTTGATATAAATCATTTCACTTTTTCCATATCTTTTGTTTCTCCTTACTTGTGAAGGTCATTGATCACTTTACCCATTTTCTAGTTAGTTTTTATCTTTATTAATTTTAACCAAAAATTAAATATTGTTTGAATGATGCAATTTGTTCTCCACTTAGTTGACGTTGTTATTACTGCTTGTATAAACTTGCATTTCATTTTTTCAGTCATTTAGACATGGTGTATGCATTTTAAGTTAAATTTATCTAATATTGCAGCAAGATTATCTGCGGAAATTATCTTTAAAGATGCTGACCATGGAAACAAAATATCAGCCCAATGCTGCAAATAGTGGTCAGAGTGCCCTTGGCCCAGGTGCACAATGAAATCTCATGTGCTGTATTTCAATTAGGCAAATCATTTTTTTGAGAGGACGTTTTATATAAACCTAATTACTTCGTTCTGCTGTTGAAAAAGTTTGCTCTCTGTAGCTACTAAGGGTACTGGAAATTTTAGATGCTTGAACCATTATACTAATCTTTGAGTTATCTATAATATTTTAGGTGACTACTAATAAGTATTGTTTGTGCTCTAGGTCAGAGTACATCCCCTGCTCGTTCTCTACATTCTGACTATTCCTTTTTGATTAGCTATAAAAAAAAAAAAAAAAAAAAGAGGGACAGAGGAAAAGCTGCTCATTTACAGTACAATATGTTTTTGTTTATTTGTCTAATAAGTTACTTTGACTCTCTTTAGTATTTTGGAATGTTTAATTGTCTAATAAATAACAGAGTCAAAGTTCTCTTTAGTATTATGGAATCAGTCTTCACAAAGCAAATGACTTATGTTTCTTGTATTTTAAACTACAACATACTTGTTAACTTTTGCTGCTTGTTTTTAACTTTGTATTTTCTTCTAATGTTATTATGGTTGTTAGTTATTTGAAAGCATCTTGACTTATTCCTTTTGGTTTATTTCTGTAGGATCCCACAGCATGCAGTCCCAAGTTAACAGCCACACTGTCGGAGCCGCGGCGCAAATTGGTTGGCCAGTCACTGGAGTCGCGGTGCTCGGAGGCAGAATGCTGCGACGGAAAGTTGGAAAAATCTGACGTTTGGGCTGGTTTTGGAGCATTAATTCTCCATTACTTGGCACATGAATTTAGCCATTATTTGGGTAAATGTAACCCTTCAATCAAGTGCAATTACATGGCTATTGAAGGCCATTAGTTGGCTAGTTGAGAGTTATTCTACTTACACTATAAATTGAGGCCTTTGGCTCAATTGAACAAGACTCAACACTTAGAAAATACTTTAGAATTTTCAGAGTTTATAATCTTCCTCTTTAGCAAAGTTACTATATTCAAAGTTCTTCAAGAGTAACACTTGAGTTTCCTTTGCTCACTTGTTAAAGTTGTTGTATCTTTGGAGACTATTGCTCAACACTGTAAAAGGAGATACACGGGGCAATCTTGTCTTAAAGACAAAGTGTCATCACTCGACTCAGCAAATCACACAAGCAGTTTGTTAAGGTTTTGATTTTCAGTTTTATTGTAATAGTTTGTTTATTCTTTCTACTATTGTAATAGTTACTTACTTCCCGTTTCCTACAACAATTGTATCCCGATAATTTTAAGACAAGATTTGTTGTAAGTAAGTTAGAAAGATGACTAGCATAAATCAGACTGCTTCTGATTCTACTATTGTTGCTCAAGGCAATCCCTTTGCCTTCCCCAATGCTCAAGGCACTCCTCATGCATTTCCGGTTGCTTAAGGTTTATCCAACGCCTTTACTGCCGCTCAAGGGAATGTTGTCGTTCCTCCACCCGCTGAATTTCACCATGAACGCCCTGAAAAGTTCGTGGGGACAAACTTCTAGAGATGACAACAAAAGATGCTATTTTATCTGACTGTTATGGGAATAGAACGTTTCCTAACAGAAGATCATCCACAAGCTAGAGTTGAAATGGACCCTTCGCCTTCTGAAATGGGTGAAGGGGGCCTAGGTATCCATGTCATTAATGACATGAAGATGGTTCTTGATGCATGGAGTCATAGTGATTTCATGTGTAAGAATTACATATTGAACTGCTTGTCAGACCCTCTCTACATTGTGTATTGCAGTGTTGGCACTGCCAAAAAGTTGTGGGAGAAGCTACAAAAGAAGTACAACGCACAAGATGCAGGTACTAAGAACTTCATCGTTGGAAAATTTCTGAAATTTCAAATGGTGGATAGTAAGACAGTGATGTTCCAAGTCCAAGAATTCCAAATGATTTTACATCACCTGGATTTGGAAGGTATGAAGCCAAACGAGCAGTTTTTTGTTGCATCACTGATTGAAAAGTTATCTCCTTCGTGGAATGAGTTTATGAGCTACTTAAAGCTCAAGACAAAAGAAATGACATTTGAAGAACTTATTATCAAACTCCAAATTCAGGAAGATAATAAGAAGGTCTTGCCTAGGGGTAAACAACCCGCTGAGGCAAAGGCAAATCTGGCTGAGGCCAAAGGGAACCTAAGCAAGAAGCGCAAGTTCCAGAAAGACGGCAAGACCTAAGCAGCGGAGAAGTTCAATGGAAACTGTCACCACTGTGGAAAACCTGATCATATGATCAAAGACTGCTGCAAGCTCAATACTGAGCAACAAGAGAAGGCCAAGGCTAAGGGCAAGGCCCAGGTTAACATCGTCAAGGACCAGTTTCTGGACGACATGATTAAGGAGTTCTCAGCGGTGGTGCTAGAAGCAAACCTGGTTAAGAATCCTATGTAATGGTGGATAGACACATGTGCTATAAGACACATCTGTTCCAACAGAGATGCCTTCTCCACTTATACACCGGTTACAAACAAAAAGTTGTTCATGGACAACAACGCTTCCTCTGACATGCTGGGGGTAGGAAATATAGTCCTAAAGATGACTTCTGGAAAGGATCTCACTCTAAAGGAAGTGATGCATGTTCCTGAGATTAAAAGAAATTTAATTTCAGGTCCTTTATTGGTTAATGCTGGTTTTAGGCTAGTGTTTGAGGCCAATAAATTTGTAGTCACTAAGAATGGAACGTTTTTTGGAAGAGGATTCGTCTGTGAAGGCCTCTTCAAAGTCAACACCATGTCTGTATTATGTAAAAGCAATAATATTAAAGTCTCTTCTTTTTATTGCTTGAGTCCTCTAATTTATCGCATCATAGAATAGGACATGTCAACTACAAGTTCATCCAAAGGTTGGTAAAGTTGGAGTTATTGCCGTCTATCGACGTAAACCCTCAACATAAGTGTGAGGTGTGCGTAGAGGCAAAACTCACAAAGCGTCATTTTCGATCCGTCGAAAGGAATTCCGCTCCTCTAGAACTTATTCACACATATATATGTGATTTGAAGTTTGTACAAACTAGGGGAGGGAACAAGTACTTTGTGACATTCATTGATGATAGCACAAGGTATTGTTACATTTACTTGTTGAAAAGTAAGGATGAAGCCTTTGAAGCGTTCCGATATTAAAAAGCAGAAGTTGAGAACCAACTAAGCATGCAGATTAAATCCATTCGTAGCGATAGAGGGAAAGAATATGTAGCGTCATTTGAGGAATATTGTGCCCAATCAGGCATTGTTCATCAATTGACGGCTCCATACTCACCTCAATCAAACGGTGTGACGGAACATAAGAACCGCACATTGAAGAAAATAATGAATGTCTTCATCATCAATTTCGGTCTTCCCCAAAATATGTGGGGAGAAGTTGTCCTTACCACTAATACGATTTTTAACAGAGTCCAACATAACGGTAAGGACAAAACTCCATATGAATCATGGAAGGGAAAGAAACCCACCTATAAATATTTAAAGGTGTGGGGTTGTCTGGCAAAGGTTGAAGTACCCAAGCCAAAGCATGTCAAGATTGGGCCTAAGACTGTAGAATGCATATTCATCGGATATGCAAATAACAGTAGTTCTTATCGCTTCTTAGTGCATAAGTCAGATATTTCAGATATTCACGGGGGTACAATCATAGAATCAAGGAATGCACAATTCTTTGAAGATACCTTTCCGAGAAAGAAAAAAGACATAATCTCTCGCAAACGAAGTTATGAACAAAGCTCTCAGGAATCGGGAGTCTTTGACGGCCCGGATCTAGATGGTTCAGATCTAGTGGATCTCGAAGTGGCTAAATATCCGAAATCTAATGTTTCAGATTCTCAGAACTTGGAGACTCTAGAGATGAAACTAAGGCGAAGTAAAAGGGCCAGGAAGGAAAAATCCTTCAGTCCTGACTTTATAGCTTATATGATTGATGATGAACCAAGGACAATTGCTGAAGCATTGTCTACTCCAGAGGCACCGCTCTGGAAAGAAGCTATTGAGAGTGAAATAGGCTTCATTCTGCATAACCATACTTGGGAGTTGGTTGATCTTCCTCCGAAAAATAAACAGTTGGGTTGTAAGTGGATACTCAAACGGAAGTATAAAGTAAATGGGTCTATAGATAAGTACAAGGCCAGGTTGGTAGTCAAGGGCTATAGGCAAAAGAAAGGCCTTGACTACTTTGACACGTACTCCCCGGTATCTAGGATGACATCCATATGACTATTTATTACGATCGCAGCGTTGCGTGACCTTGAGATACATCAAATGAATGTCAAGACAGTCTTCCTAAATGGTGATTTGGAAGAAGAAATTTATATGGACCAACCCGAGGGGTATGCAGTTCCAGGGCAAGAGAAGAAAGTATATCGGCTTGTCAAATCTCTGTACGGGTAGAAACAAGCCCCGAAGCAATGGCACGAAAAATTTGATAGTACTCTACTATCGAAGGGTTTCGCCATTAATGAGTGTGACAAATGTATCTACATGAAAGGTAACTCTGACTCGTTCGTTATGATATGTATGTATGTAAACGACATGTTGATTACAGGGAGCAGTCCTAATATAATTCTAGAGACTAAGAACATGTTGAAACAATGCTTTGATATGAAGGATATGGGTATCGCAGATGTTTTCTTAGGGATAAAAATCTCTAAGACGTCTGACGGACTGGTCTTATCTCAATCTCACTACATCGAGGATTTTTTGAAAAAGTTTGAGATGTTTGACAGTTCGCCGATAAAGTCACTAATGGATAGAAATCAAAAGCTTGATAAAAATCGTGGGTCACCCATATGGCAGGAGGAATATGCACAGTTGATTGGTAGTTTGATGTACATAATAAACTGCACCCGACCTGATATTGCTTATGCAGTCAACAAGTTGGCTAGGTTTACCCGTAATCTGAGTAATGATCGTTGGAAGGCGTTGAATCGGGTACTTCAATACATGAAATACATGCTAACATACGGGTTGCATTATTCGAGATATCCAGTTGTACTAGAGGGGTACAGTGATGCAAACTGGATATCTGACATAGAGAACACCAAGTCCACCAGTGGGTATGTATTTACAATTGGTGGTGGCTGTGTCTTGAAAATCCTCTAAGCAAACTTTCATCGCCCGATCTACAATGGAATCAGAGTTTATCGCTTTAGACAAAGCAGGAGAAGAAGCTGAGTGGCTTCACGACTTCTTAGAGGATGTTCCTCGCTGGAACAAACCCGTACCTTCAGTAATGATCCACTGCGATAGCCAGTCGGCTCTAGGAAGGGCATGGAATTCTATGTACAACGGCAAGTCTCATCATATTTAACGGAGACATAAGATCGTTAGGCAGCTGATCACCACGGGTATAATATCCATTGATTACATAAAGTCAAAGGATAACATAGCAGACCCGCTGACAAAGAGTTTACCCAAAGATCAGACGTTCTTCCTGTCTAGGGGAATGGGCTTAAAACCCAAGTTATAAGGATCAATATGATGGTAACCCAACCTTACTGACTGGAGATCCCAGGAATTAGGTTCAATGGGAAAACTAAGTTGTAAAAGTTCAGTTGATCGCTTCGGTGGAAGCACGAGCACTTCGGATAGTAATTTCTGTAAATAAACACCAAATCCAAAGTCATTCCCGCGATAGACTATAAGTGTTATCTGCAGTGTAGGTGAAGGTTAATTTTCCAAAACCTTTAATGTTCCTCACCGATTGAGGTTAGGTTTGGGGAAATTTTTAATGGTTTCTAACACTTATAAAGTAGGGTATAGCAAGATACCTTGTAGGAGACCACCTATTTAAGTGTGAGGACAGGCCGCCTCAAATTGAATGCACTTAAGAATCCAAGAAGTGTCCACGGACACAACGGACAAAACATTACGAAGAACTGAGTATAAGAAGTTGTTGTGTTGGTACCGTTGACCTGGAATACACTAAAAACTGATGGTTCAAGACATCATGTTCACCATACAGTAAGTAAGTCCGATGATATTCAACTATGGAAGGTTCAAAGCGTATGCTACTTATCCAGATGCAACATCGGTCCGCTGAAAGATTGCTAGAAAAGGCACCATGTGCGTGTGCCAAAATCACTTTCAAGAGGGGATTGTTGGAAATTTACTAAATGTGGAATTAAGTATATCCCATTAGTTTATGACTCGAACAATTGGGCCCACACGTCGGAAACGTCATTTCCACACACGTGCACACGTAGTTCCAAGTATCGCAAATTTTATTAGTGAAAAAGATATTGGTACGTATGTAATACGTTTGAGACATAGAATTATGGATGGTTATTGGCCAAATGACAAAGTATTCCACGTTGGTAAAAGAAGGAAGAAGTGTACAAAGTGTAAAATGAAATGAGTCGGAAATCGCCGCGGAGCCATGAAAAGGCGCGGCGCCTCCCAGGCAGCGCCGCGGTGCAAATTGGCTGGCCAGTCACTGGAGCCGTGGCGCTTCGAAGGCAAAATGCTGCAACGGGAAGTTGAAAAAATCTGACGTTTGGGTTGGTTTTGGAGCATTGATTCTCCATTACTTGGCACATGAATTCAACCATTATTTGGATGAATGTAACCCCTCAATTAAGTGCAATTACATGGATATTAAAGGCTATTAGTTGGCTAGTTGAGGGGTCTTCTACTTACACTATAAATTGAGGCCTTTGGCTCAATTGAACAAGACTCAACACTTAGAAAATACTCCAGAATTTTCAAAGTTCATATTCTTCCTCTCTAGCAAAGTTACTATATTCAAAGTTCTCCAAGAGTAACACTTGAGTTTCCTTTGGTCACTTGTTAAAGTTGTTATCGTATCTTGGGAGACTATTGCTCAACACCGTAAAAGGAGATATACGGGGAAATCTTGTCTTAAATACAGAGTGCCATCACTCGACTCAGCAAATCACACAAGCTGTTTGTTAAGGTTTTGATTTCCAGTTTTATTGTAATAGTTTATTTATCCTTTCTACTATTATAATAGTTACTTACTTCCCGTTTTCTACAACAATTGTATCCCGACAGTAATATGTCTGTAAGTTCGGGTCAGGGTCCTCATGGTATGTCCCTAATTTGCTTTATTTCCCAGAAATTAAAAAAATTTATTGCTAGTTTCAAGGGTAAACATATTCATGCAAGAAGTATAAACCTGAATATATTTCTATAAGAAAATATTGTTCTGTGCAAAAAGATAGCCATTCATCTGAATTAGTTTGTATACTTTTTTTGATTTTTTGGATAATCGAGAAACTCGTCGTTTCCTGCTTCGTAACGAGCTCTTCTACTAAAATACTCGACTTGGTCTCAGTCAAATTGGAGAGGATGAGAGTGAGTGGTTGGAGAGGGTGATTGAGGAGGATGAGGAGGTAAAAAGAGCGATGGAATGTTGTGCGCATGAGAAAGTTCCTATCCCAGATGGTTTGTATTTGGCTTTTTTCAACATTACTGGAATATGGTCAAAACTGATGTGATGGATTCTATTGCTGAGTTCCAAGATAGTGGTGAATTTGAAAAAAGTTTGAATGCCTCATTCATTGTCACCATCCCTAAAAGAAAGACTCTACTAGACATGGCTTATAGAGATCCCTAGGACTGACCTACTCTGATACCACTTTGTCACACCCCAACCTTGAGGGTGACCGGCATCCGGCGCCCTAAGGCCCGAGTGTACCGATCCTGATACCTGTGATATACATAATAGCTCATGGGCTGACTAGACCTCTGATATATACTACACTGAATGGGTACATAACCACCTGTACTCAGAAAAGGCCCAAACCATGCATATATATAACAAGGCCGACATGTGCATAACAAATCTACTGAAAAGGCCGACAAGGCCACACACGATTACATATGCACAACTGTTATACCTATCAATTCTCTACACATCTCTGAAGGAAATGATCGTGAAATATCTAGCTGAGTAAAGTCCTATTATGCGGAAATCATTTGTATCCCAACTTGTACCTGCGGGCATGAAACATAGTATCCTCAGAAAGGGACATCGGTATGAAAGATGTACTAAATATGTAAGGCAGATAACCAATATGATAAGAAGGTGCAACATATGATATAAGAGTATAGAAGTCAATCTGAATTTCATAACAAGCTTCTAAGGGCCTACCTGACACAATCATGAAAATGTATGCATGTCTGTAAAAAAAATCAAGCCGCTCATTGGGGCCATATAATATAATATACAGCCTCTATGTGGGGCAAAGCATGTCATAATACATATATATATCTTACCTGGCCTCGGTCGTACCTGACCTAAATATGGGACTCAATAATGTCTGATATCAAACCGACTGTAGTTGGGTGCACTCAACGTGTCATACCCAGCCTACTATAGTGCGGCTCGATATGAAAATAGCTACGTATATATAAGTTCAATACAAGATAGACTCTGAAGGACCTTAAGAAACCAATCGGAGTGACTCAAGGTCGTCATCCTCTGATTATCGTTATGGAATTATGTCTGTTATCACTATCTAGGAGTCACCAATGATCATGGGAAACATGAGGTTCAAAAGACTATCAAGTCAGAAAAATGCTCTCGAAATAGGACAACAAGCGTTATAAATTATGACGGTATGGTATAAAAATAATCACATGCTTTAAATTTAAGAGTAGAATTTCTTTTGAAGGGACGTCGTTATGCTCATACTTATTCGTCGATCATGACAAAGGAATAAAAGAGTATGCCTTAACATACCTGGTTCTCGTTACTATAATCATTTTATAAGTCCCCGCTCCTCTTACGGTTGGTTATCTACATAAGATAACAAGTCGACATCAATATCGAATTTAAATTCCACAGAAACTTCACTTAAGTATCTTATCGACAACTTTGAATACTTCGGGCTCTTAAATTTCTTTAAAATTAATTCTCCTATAATTAAATCTCACGGCTCCAATCCAAACTATAATTTTCATAGAAACTCTTTTAGGTGTTCTTCGACAATTTTAGCATATATGATTCTTTAAACTTTCTTATATGCAAAATCTTATGTGATTAGACTTCAGAATCCTTCAAACTGAAATTTCCTTAATTCATACATACATAAGTAATCCCATCATCCAATTCGACTCATATTTAGTATAGAGCAGGCAATCAATTCATGTTATGAAGATTTTACAACTTGGCGAAGATTTGATCATGTATACTTTTTCATAACTTCATCCAAATCAATAAATAATCATAATCATAGATAGAAGTGGATAGGATTTACCTTAACACTCCATAATTTCCTCAAAACAATAGAATATTTTTCTCCAATGGTTTTAAAGAATCAACTTCTTCAACAAAATGGAAATTCCTTTGATAACCACTGGCTTTTTACGAGATTCTTGCATATTATGGCTTCGATTTCGACTTGGGGTGTTGGGGTGTGATAGAGTGGATTTAGAAAGAATATTAGGTCTGGGGTTTGAGGAGAAATGGTTGAGGATAGAATTCCCCAAATGTAAACTCGTCAAAATTCTGCATCGCCGTAATTCGACGGACGTCACACTTTCGACGGTCTGTCATTCTTCTCGTCAAACTTATAGGAAGGTTGATGGCTCACCTTGGATAATTTATGGTTCGTTAAAGTATTTTACGGACCATCCTTTGTCCAGTCAAATCCCAAGTTTTTCCTTTTTCATCGAAATGTACTTTCTTCGATCTACTTAACTCTTGAATACTCTGGTACCTTTGTAAATAAGTTGTAAACCTTCATTATCCCTCCGTAAGGTCATACCCCTTTCAAGGACTTTGATATCCCTTGAAGATACAACAAAATGCGAAGTTGCAAGGTGTAACACAGGCAGCCCCTTTGGGACTCACTTGAGGTAGTGGAACACCCCAATTTCCTATTTAAGTGGTGGATTCATCCTCATTCACTATCTTTTACTAGATCTGGATAAAAAAAAACCCAAAATACCCTCTCTAAACATATCCCCATGGTTCCTAAGAAAATATAAGGCTAAAGCACCCAAGTCCAACACAAAAAGTCTTAACTTAAATGGTGTTGTTGTTGAAGTTGAGAGTTCTTTCAAGTTTAAGAAGATCTGTTCAAAGGTTGTTCTTGTTGTGTGAGGTAAGCTTCTTCTCCTCCTACTTGTATTTGAGGTGTATTAAAGTCCTAGATAAGTTGTATGGATGAGAAAGTTACAAGATAGCACTTGAAGTGTTTGTAGTATTGTCGTATCTTGTTTGTCTGTTTGGTGGTGTTCTTGTGATGGTTATACGATTGGAAAATCTTGTATATATGTTTGTTTATCTGCTGGATATGTTGGTCTTGCTATTTTGGAGTTGAGGAAAGTGAAAGGAATAGGGGAGGTGATGTCCAATTCATTGTAGACAAGTTTGTCGCTCATGTGTATCGATTTTTAGCTTCTGCAGAATAAGAATAGTTTCCTTATCGCTTGTTGTAGATTTAGGTGCTAAACGGTTTGAGTTTGACATTGTGTGTTAAGTAATAGAAAAGGTATGTTAAGGCTATCCTTTCCTTCTTTTGGCATGACCTATATGTAAATGAAATGTAAACGAATGGCTTTCCAAAATTACTATACTTATGATTAGCTAGAAATGCTTATGACCTACACTCTATTGAAAAGACTTATTGATTCATATAAAGTCTTATCTTATTGACTAATGTTGAAATGTATATTGATATGTTAGCTCATAACGATAGTCAAAGGTGTAACGACCTTACGTCACTCCGACAAGTTCAGAATGTAATCCATATCCCTCATATATGTATAAATATGTGTGTATGTGATATGTCTTCATAACCCGAGCTATAATCGATGGGTACGACACCTAGTGTGCACTTTATATATATGCATTTCCACCGCTGATCAATTGGTTATTATTACGATGATGATGATAAGCCCCACATAGAGGCTTATATATATTTACTGAGGATCATGACGCCCATAGAGGCCTATGGCATTATATACACACATGATTCATAACGACGTTATATACGCCTATATATTGTATATTGAATATCATGACCCACAGTGGCAAGTCTTGAGTTACAGGTTGATCTGTATTGACTCTTTACACTGATGTCTTATTTATGCTCTCATATGCCTTTCATACTCAGTACATTATTTGTCCGGACATTCCTTTTGTCGGGAGACTCTGCATTTCATGCCCGCAGGTTCAGGTAGATGATTAGAGGAGCCTTCTCAGTAGGTTCTCAGCTCAGTTATGGTTGGTGCACTCTTTTTATTTCGGAGTTGCCATTTGAGTTTTAGTGTGCTATTATGTACATGTTATAGGTATAGCGGGGCCCTGTCCAGACATTATGTCAATGATGTTAATCTTAGAGTCTTGTAGACATATGACATGTCTAAAGATGTCATGTATGGACTAGTCGGTGTATGTTATGATGTTTAGACATCATGGTGTCCTTGTCGGCCCTTATCTGTGTATATATACTTATTAGGTTGGTATCGTCAGCTGCTTATCGCTTTTGATTTCATCTAACCTATCATGGCTGCCTTCATGACCTATTTGCTTGTTAAGATGTCTGTCAGGTCATGTATGTGGTGCTCGGTAACTAAGGCTCGGCTGCCAGCCACACCCTCCAAGGTTGGGATATGATATTCTCCTTCAGCATTCCAAGCACGATCCTCAAATATTGTTCATGCTCCTCCCTAATCCGAGAGTAGATCAATATATCATCGATGAAGACGATCACGAAAGAATCCAAGTATGGTCTGAAGACTCCGTTCATTAAATCCATAAAGGTTGATGTGGCATTAGTCAGCCCGAAAGACATGACCAAGAACTCATAATGGCCATAAAGGGTCCTTAAAGTTGTCTTAGGGATATCATCCGCCTAAATTTTCAACTGGTAATAACTGAATCTCAAATTGATCTTAGAGAAGACCGATACACCCTGAAGTTGATCAAATAGGTCATCTATGTGATGAATAGGATACTTGTTCTTAATTCTGACCTTATTCAACTATCGGTATTCAATACATATCCACATAGACCCATCATTCTTCTTCACAAACAACACCGGAGAACCCCAAGGTGAAACACTCGGCCTAATGAACCCCTTACTCAGCATATCTTGTAACTACTCCTTCAACTTCTTCAACTCTGTCGGTGCTATCCGATATGAGATAATAGAAATGGGCTTGGTACGTTGCTCCAAATCGATACAAAAAACAATTTCACGATTCGGTGGAACACCTGGTAAATCCATATAAAACACCTCGGGAAACTCTCTAACTAATGGTACTAACTCAAGGGAAGGTGTATGAACACTAGTATCACGAACATATGCCAAATAAGACAAACACCCTTTCTCAACTATCCTCATATCCTTAAGGTAAGATATTACTTTCTTCGGCGCATAACTAGTAGCAACCTTCCAATCCAACCTAGGAATCCAAGGCATGGCTAACGTAATTATCTTGGCATGATAGTCCAAGATCGCATGATAAGGAGACAACCAATCCATGCCTAGAATAATTTCAAAATCTATCATGTTTATAATCGTCAAGTCAGCCCAAGTGTCATACCCCATCTACGTAACAAGATAAGACAAATACACCCGATCCACCACTACGGAATCCCCAATAAGGGTAGAAACATTGCCCAGAGAATCAAGCTTCTCACACATCATACCTAGACCTAAAGAAAAATAAGCAGACACATAAGAGTATGTAAAGCCTGGATCAAATAATACCATAGTCGGCCGACAACAAACTAAAATAGTACCTGTAATGACAGCATCAGAAGTCACTGCCTCTGGTCTACGCAGAAATGTATAGCATTGAGCACGGCCACCCTCGGCCTGAGAACCCCCTCGACCACCACCACAGCCTGACTGAGAACTACCTCTGCTCGAGTAAGAACCATATCTACCACTCTGCGCATCGCCTCTAGCCGACTGTATTGCTACCCTTGATCCAGCACCATGGGAACCGGAGTGCTAACCACTTTACCTAAGTCTACGGAAGTCCTTCACAAAGTGTCTCACATCACCACACTTAAAATATCTGCGAATGACATAGGCTGCTATGAAGAGCTAGAATGATCAGAATGACCACTACAACCTTTAGGTCGGGAATATGAACCCTGGAAACCCTATCCTGAACCATGACTACCTTGACCCGAAGAACAACCGGTGGATGTCTACATCGCTGCCTGAACTGGCCTGCTGAACTGGGCCTGATGACCCCTACCTCCAGATGAGGTACCTTCATAGTTGCCCCAGCTATGGGGCTTCTTGTCTGATCTATCCCCAAACTCCTAACGGCTAATATACTCAACACTCCTAGTGGCATCCACCACTATCTAAAAAGTACCTCTAGAAGATGCCACTTGTGTCGCTGCAAGACGAAGGTGGTGAGATATATCCCTAACAAACTTTCTGATCCTCTCTATCTCATCTAGCAAAATAGTCAAAGCATGGCGAGACAAGAAGTTAAACCTCATCTCATACTTGGTCACAGACATACCCTTCTACTTCAGCATATTGAACTGCTCATGCCTTTCCTCCATCATGCTACGGGGAACCCACTTCTCCAAGAACACTCTAGAGAACTCATCCCAAGTAAGTGGAGGCGACTCAACTGGTCTAATCTCAACAAACACTCTCTACCACTGCTTGGCAGGGCCAATCATCTGAAACATTGGGAAATTAACATTGTTGGACTTTATTGACCCCAAAATGTGCAACCTCTCATGGCAACTCACCCAAAACTCATAAGAATCATCATCATGATATCTATCGAACTATGGTGGCTTCATCTTCTCAAACTTATCCCACCTCTTCTGCTCCTCAACAGACATAGTGGGATGAACAACTAGACTAACAGTGACACCCTGAACTGGAAACCCTATAAACTGAGGAGCCATAACAATAATTAGTTGTGCCCCTGGGATCCTATAACATGTAGCCACCTGATTGGGAGTCTAATCCCCAACTTTGGTCTGGGAACCCTCTAGAATAACCGGCAATGCTCCAACCTGAGTCCAACCCTCAAAGACGCTCACAATATGCGCCAATGTGTTTTAAAGAAGAGGTGCAGCAATAAATCCCTATGGTGCCTGAGCAGGCCCAATATTCTCCGCCAGCACTGGCTCCTCCTCCGAAACCTCATCTTCTAGCTTTGGACTCAACTCTCTTGCACGGCCTGAGCAACAGCTGGTGCTCGGCCTCTAGCTAGTATAGCAATATGGGCTCTAGACCTGCCTCGACCTCTACCACACCCCCTGCCTCTCCCTCGAGCAATAGTCCCGGCAACGGGTACAAGCATAGGTGCGGGCTCCTAAACTCCAACTGCAACCAAATGTATCCACACCATCTGTGAGAGAGTGATACAAAGAAACTCTTAGAAATCATTAGAATCAAGAACACACAATAAGGAATGAAAGATTAGAGTTTTCCAATATTTCCTATAGCCTCCTGAAGATAGATATGGAGTAGTTCTTACTGATCCGCCAGACTTGCTAGACATTGTTCTTGTACTTGTGAAACCGGTGAACCTAATGCCCTGATACTAAATTGTCACAACCCATTACCAAGTTGTGATGGCTCTAACCCCAAGGGTCAGTAAGCCGATCACAACCATTTAAAGTAATTAAATTAGAGAAATAAAGTGTGAAAATAGTTAAAGAAAATCAATTTAAGTGTTAAATAAATCTCATAATATATATAATACGAAAATAACACAATCCCCAAGACTAGTGTCACTAGTACAAGAACTAACTAGAAAGGAATACAAGTCTAGGAATACATCCCGAAAATACATAAGTTATCTGAATATGAAAAAATTAGAAAGTAAAGGATATGTGGGAGGATCCGGTGCCATGGATCGCATAGATGGAACACTTCGAATCGTCCAAAATGGCCTCCTAACGGCCGACAGTGTCTCCAGCTTCACTCGTGCTAGGAACAGAGGTTGCACACAAAAGAGTGTAGTAAGTGTAGAGTGAGTACATAAGAAACTAGTACTCAGCAGTATCGTCGACCGACCCTAGATAAAATGGAGACGAGGGTTGGCCGTAGGAATACCACTTCTACACTAGACCGCTATTAGTTCAAAAAATTAATATAGCCGACTTCCAATAATCAAGCCTAAGTATAAGAAACCCCTAACTGTTCAGATTCATCTCAAATAGTCAAGTAGCATAATAAAGTGGGCAACTACACAGTTTAGGAAAGTAAAGAAACATGGAACAACAAAATGAATGATATGTGATGCAATGTCTTTCTTTCCCATCACTCGTACACACATGTTCAAACATTAATAAATCGTGACCCATGAGGGACTCGCGAGGTCCATATACTAGCACATAAGATCTCCACATGCTCATGCGAACGATCTCGATGCACTATCAATAAATAAAATCCTTTCTATGTCGTTTACTAGCCAACATTAGGCTCACATTACTTGTCTTTAGCCAATCGGCTCATATCAACGACATCACTCCGTCTGGAACCACTTCCCTTCGGACCACAAATGTATCCACAAATATATAATGCATGAGATACCATATGAAACATGAATATGACATGCGCAATAACAAGAAGCTAAGATATGCAATAAAGATTGAATATTTCATCAACATAAACCATAAAGGCCCGACCTTTAATCAATTTCACAATAAAGTTACCATCCTTAGCTTATTTTCACCTTTTAACGAGTATTTAAGAGTTATGAATAGTATAATATCATATAAGACAGGTACATACATATAGAGGCTGAAGAGTACGAGGTTTATACCCCAATCACAAATCCATTGGATCGTGCTATCTATCAGCTAGTGCCCAAAGTATGGCATTCACTGGTCAATCTACACTGCGTAAGTATCCATAACATGTCACCGGTACCCGATACAAGCTCTCGTCACCTCACAAGTATCGGGATCGCCTCAATGTCCCATTACACCTTCTTAATTAGTTTATTTGACCAACCACGACCCTTTAAATAAGGTACAAGATCTCAACTTGCATGGAATAGTAGTCTGATAGTCACAGTGGAACCTTGCCCTTGCGTAACGTCTCCGAATATCTATTATAATATGGAATGTACTTTAACATACGATTCTAAAGACACCCATACTGCTATATGAAAGTTTCAGACTCAAAAAGTTACCCAAAAATAGGATTCCGAACCTAATGGGAAACAATAATCGAAAAATTAGTTTACCCAAGGTTTATGGAGTCTAATTACCAAAAATCAACTCAATCCAACAACAAATTTAAGATTTATTTGAAGAAATATTCATTCTCAACCTATGGTTTAAAATTCCCAATTTCAAGCCTCAAAATCATGAAATTTATCACGAAATTCCTTAATAATCGAAGGCATAATCGTAAAAAAGTGATTAGAAGCTTACCCACTTGAAGAATCTTGAAGAATCCTTCCAAAATCTCCCAAATCCGAAGTCTAGAGCTAAAAATGAGAAAATGAAAAATGAAGTTCGAGCTTAGATATTTATTTCACTGCCAATGGTCCTCACAAATGTGAGCCCCTTCCTCGCAAATGCGAGCTTCGTAATTGCGGACTCCATGTCACATATGTGAAAGTGCCCGAATCCGGCCCACACCGCAATTATGAAACTGACCTCACAATTGCGGGCTTGCCCAGGTCCGACTCTTCTCTCAATTGCGGACCCAACCCCACAAAAGCGGACCTCGCAATTGCGAGCTTAGCATCGCAATTGTGATGACACCAGAAACCAGAAAACCAACCAACTCTTCAAACTTCGATCCAACACCTAAAACTCATCTGAGACCTTCCGTACCCAAACCAAATATGCAAACCACTCCTAAAACATGCAACAAACTCGCTCGCGCACTCCAAAATCATCATACGAGTTCGTCTTGACCCGAGACTTACCAAGGTCAACTCCATAAACCTTAAAACTAGATTTTCAACCAAAAGTCTAACATACACCCGAGTCCCTCGGGAACCGAACCAGTAACTCGACTAAGTCATAAACGACATTCCAGACCTAATGGAATCGATGAAACTTCAAAAAAGGCTCATTTACCCTCAATGTTCACTTTAGTCAACCAAAACTCATCTTTCAACTTAAGAACTTTCTAAAATCCACAATCTTACCTGAATCACACTGACGAGGAGGATTTGTTCAGAAAAAAAAGAACATATTTCAGTTGAGAAAGTATTAGTGAAGGCATAAAATATATTCTGCAACCTGGTTACGGAAGGTTACAGTGAGGAGGATGCTCTAATGGTTAATTGAGAATGAGAAAGTCACTGTTATTCAGGAGTTGTGTCAGATGCTGGAAAACAAATATTCATTCTCTTCAGTCCAATGAACCTAGTCCTTCCATGTGTCTGTTTTCCTTAGATTGTCACTAGTTTAACCTTTCTTTTGCAATAGTAATGAAATTGCACAGGGTGTGGTGGTTCACACACCTTCTTATGAAATTTTGTTTCTTTTTTTCATTGATGTATTTTTTTGGATGGCTAATATCTTTAGACGAATGTTTGAGAAGTTTTGATAACTTTTATGATTGTATTTGTGATAGTCCTAGTGGTAACATTCAACTGAGATTTTAAATATTAGACAAGTTTTCGATGATGCCAAAAAGGAGAAAGATATATATACTATGTAATATTTTGTAACCCATTATTCTGGCGTGGTTCATCTTAGTGGTCAATTTCAGTCTATCTAGATAAGGAACTGAATGGAACATATTATAAAGAGCAGACAAATTACATGGGTTTGTTATCATATCAAAAAGGAAAATTTATTGAAGTTAGAATGTTTTGATGATTGACAAATAGTTTGGGCCAAAAGAGTTGGGCCGGACCAAATAAATAACATGGAACAAGAGTCTCGGATAAGAATAAAGGATCATAGGAATATGGGAGTCTTTGGGAAGATCTTGGATAATTATTGCATGAAATTGAACTCCTAAATGTTGAATAAGTCCAACTGTGTGAAGCAACGAATCCTTTATTGAAGAGACACACACATGCACTGACAGCAAAAATCAAAGCATATAACAAAGATCAATCTTAAATTCCTATCTAACCATTTAAGTGTGTGATTGATACAAAGGAACAGATTGGAGGAACACATTTCATGTATATGTTTCACAATGTCTTCGATTCTAGTTTATTATATTGGGATTGTTATTGAATTGTACCGATTTTCAGCATTATTAGAAGCATTTCTTATGCATTTTTGTGAAGAAAAATTAGCTTCAAATTAGGGGTCGCAACTTTCTTATTTATTGTTATAGAGGGATTAGAGTTAGTTCCTAGGTTGCAATTATTTTGTAATCTGAATTTTGCTACGGTCTAGTGATTGTAGGGACAAGAGATTAGAGGTAGTCTCTTAAATTGCAAATGTTTGTAATCTGATTTCTGTTGAGAATCACAATTTTAGTGACGTCGGAGTTAAATCCTGTAGAGTTGTAGGTCGTGGTTTTTTCATCCTTGTGAGTCGGGTGTTTTTTACGTAAAAATCTTGTGTTGTTACTATTCTGCTTTCTTTATTGCTTAAACCACTCACAAGAAACAGACAAAGTAACCTGGTCCATCACATAGGCGAAAATTTGGTATCACCCAATTCACCTCTCTCGTGTTATTAGGTCGTGCAAACTATCACAACAACTCCTATAGGTCAAGTGGCGGGGCTGAGAAGGAGAGCTTCTCCCAGGAGCTGAAATGTCCTGTTTTTATTTAATTCCCTATTATTTATTTGGTATGTAAAGAAAATGGACCTTGGAGGTAACTTAACCTCAAAACTCATTCAAATTTTTAATTTCCCGATGTTGAGATCCCGTATTATATTGTTCACGCTTCAGATTTTCATTTCTGGTCATGCAAGGGGGTGAAGAATCCCATATCGATCGGTGAAGGGATGTATGCATGGGCTTTTTATATGGTGGGTGGTTTTCTATATATGGTTTTGGGCAATTCTCCTCTCATGATCTAGCTTTTAAGATTGAATTAGATCCAATATTCAATATTTTCTTTACATGGTATATTTTCATTTCCTTACAGTATTCATTGGGTTAGCTAATTTGAAAGCTGCCAAAGAATGGCTTTGCAACTGCAAGAGATGAACCCTTTTTTGCTCCTTAGAGCAGCAGAAGCTTGAAAATGATAAAGTGCTCACAATTATCTACGGTTTTCTGCTATGGAATAGAGAAAGTTTGTTGAATCAACAAAATGTATACGCTCAAGCTCATCAATGTGTACTCCTAAGCTGTGAAAGAGATGTGGATCGGGAATTGATTTGGATGCCTCGAACAAACTTACCCTATTAGCAACAAAAAAAAAAGGGAGCTGATATTGATTGGATTAAGAAGAAAATAACCTTGATCGGACCTTAGTCAACTTTTCCGCAGTCAGATTACAAGTTTAAATAAAGTATTGACATTTTAAACAATTTGCTCTTTTTTAATCTTTTCGAGAAATGTATTCGCCTTTGGACAATACGCGCTTGATAATATGCCGGCCGCAAATTAAGATGGCCTCGTGGGAGAACTTACATAACCTATTTCCCTCTTATATTTAATTCTCTGCTTAGTGACTCGATCTCTCTTTTTTTCGAAGCTCATGCAGGAGTGATCCTGCACATTCCAAACATTAGGTCTATGGCCATCGAGAGCTTTTCCCCAAATTGATTGGCTTTGTCTTGCTTAACGGCTCGGGATTTTTCTCAAAAAGGGAAGTGACTGCATAACACATGCATTCAAATCCATACCATTTAGTTGTATCTTCTTTATTCTCCTATTAATTAACTATATATGTGAGAAGGTAAAAGAAAGGTACAAAGGAGAAGCAAAATTATAAGATAAGAAAACTCACGAAACAAGTAGCTAGTCTTTAATTAACATATATAGCCTTTGAGAAGTCATAAAATTTCCCAATTGACTGTGGATATATACAAAATCAAAAATGGTCAATGTAGTGGTAAATCATGGGAAGCTAGCTCTCTAGTCATGCCAGCAAAGAAGCATAACAATACATCTTCGAATTATGAACAGCCTACCCCTTTGCTCTTTTACATACTCTCTTACATTTTTACATGTAAACTTCTTATCATCTCCAACTGCTGCAGTACTACTTCCCATATCCATTTATAGAAATATTTCTTGTACCTCTCTCAGAAAATATTGAAGACTGTAAGTGACACAGTTTGAGTGAGTTTCCAGATGTGCTTTTCCTTCTTATAGGAAAAAAAATCATAGTCAAAATGTGGGGTCCACGTGAGTACTCTCCAGGTTCTTTTGTAAGGAGGACTGATCAAGGGATAACATATTGTCCCCTGTCCCACTAAGCCCACCAATTCAATGGCGGATCCAACGCGTGTTCATGGTTCGGCAAAAATTTCACATTTTTGGACTCGACCATTATGTATGTATACAACAACATCAATAAACTCAGTGTAATCTCACAAGTAAGTTCTGAAAGAGGTAAGATGTATGCCGTCTTATACCTATCTTTGTAGAGAGGTTATTTTCTATTGACCCTCGGCAAGCATTATGTATGCATGTGGAAAATAAATATAATTAGAGTTAGATATCTTGACAATACACTCTTTTAACGCAGAATTCACAAGAGTTTTAAATCGTGAATTATTTTCCACGCCCCCACCGTTTTGCTTAATAGGATTAACATACTGCTGAATTTTTTAGCCGTCACTTAGTTAGTGGCAAAGTAATAAAGGATTTTTTTCAATAACTGGATTCAAAATATATATAAATAAAGAAGTAACCACACGAAGAAACGCAAGAAAATTTGACATATATTTCCTCCATCTCAATCTAAGTGTTTTAGTTTGACTTGTCATGGAGTTTAAGAAATAAAGGGAGACTTTTGAATTATGTGGTCTTAATTAAAGATGTGTGGAGTCTTTTAAATCTTGTGGTCTTAAACTTATTTTGTGATTGAAAAATTTACTAAATATAGAAAGAAACATTTTTTTAAACAAGTCAAAAAGAAAAGTAAGACACTTTAATTAGGACGAATGGAATAGTATATATGCATAAAAAATGGAGTATGATTTATCCACATCCGGCGAAAAAATATCAATTGACTCCTCTTTGATAAAGATAGCTCCGCCCTCCTCCACCTTCACAAGGATCAAAGGTAGTTCTTCATTAGTACACTTGTCTTGTCTGGGTAGAGCTGTTAATTACCTACCTATTATAGGTGGAGGCAACTTGCCATTAAATATCCCTACTATTAATTTATTTGACTATAGAGAGGTAATTCACTTCAGACCCATCTTAATCATATGGGTACCATAACTATATGGTACTTGCAAGTACGTACACAATCTAATACAACACCTTTTTCATTAATTTTTTTGTAAGCGTTTCTGGGTTTTGCAAAGGACATTTTGATCTCTGTATAGGATATTACTGCGAAAAAGAATCGATGAAATTTATTCTATCTTTGTGAATCCAGATATAAAGAAAAACATCAATTGCCAGCAAAATATTATGGTGTACTTAAATTAGTTCAATTAGAAATTATTCTTACATTTTTCAAAGCAACAATTCATTCTATTGGTGAATCAAATTATAACCCTATTATGCAAGTGGATCGAAGGTGAGCTTTCAATAAGTGATTACCATGCATATTTAAATTGGAAAAGACACAACTTTCTGGTACGAACAGATAAGAGATCCACGTGATGATCACAAGGTGTAAATGGTCAATGTCTGCAGCTTGGAAGACAACATATGTTCATTCCTGTTCCTCAAACACATCCTCTAATTATTTGGGCTGTGAAACCTCAATTCTCCACTCATTTTTTTTCCTCTATTATTAGTTGGAAACTCTACGTCTCTTTCCTAAAAAATGTAACTTTCTTTTTTTGTCCATTCATTTCTAAAGTGGACCATGCAAGTTGAACTCTATGGTCCAGAGAGAGGGAAAATAATCATTGTTGTTTTAACCACATGTGGTAATTAGAATAGTTTGTTCACATAATGTTCATGTCTCTCTAACCCCACCCTATCTATAACAGCACCATACTTTTGGACCATTAGTGGTTCCATCTTAGATTCTCATTCAACATCCATTATTTCACAACACATGTAACTTCATATGTGACTTGAACTTAAAGACCTTTGCCTTTTTTTATATGAAGTTTCCGTGAACTTTTTGTAGTAGACAATAATATTCCATACGTTGTTACACACTGCTGTACATATTGGGTTTCATATAATCATTTCTTGGAAAAAGGTTATAAATTGTTCCTAAACTATAGGGTATATATATATTCCTAACTTATAGGCTACTTTTGTGTGCCCTTATTTTTGGTGGACCTTCGGCTGGAAAAAGAGACCTTATCTATTTATTCCGAGCTCCCTTCATTTTAATCCAATTTACCAATTTCATTATGATTCATATGCATTTTAAGAAAATTCCACAGCTGACAACTAGTTGTACAAAATTCTTGAAGACACCAACTGGGACCTCAAACTGACGACGACAAAACGGACACAAAGGTACAATTACTCATTTTATTGAAGTATATTAATAGGGCCATTTCACCTCATTTTTCAGGCAAGTCAGATACAGACACCTACCGTGTTGTTCAAAGATCTTTGCAGAAAATGTCAAAACCAAAAGTAGTTCAAAAATGTTAACCCATATTTCCCATGCCAGGGTACAAATTATGACTTCCGTGATTCTACTTGAGCCAAATGTCCATCTTTCTTGTTTGTTGTTGTCGATGTACGCAGAAAGACTGTAAGAGGTTTTCCCTCTTTTAGTTTCTCATCCAGTATGTGATACCTGTAATGGATCATGTCTAATCCGGATTCGTGCCGCATAAAACCTATTTACGGGAAAAGCATTCCGAACAAAAAAAAATTCATACTCAGTGCTCGAATCCGAGAGACTCTTGAAAGTACAAGATGGGGTTTGAATTGTAAGCCCGTTAATAAAAAAACTCTAAACGACTACTCTTTGGTTCCAGTTGACTGATGGCGAGACAGTCTACACAAGATAGTTAGTCCTTCGATTTTTACACAAGTAAAAACCACAACAAATAGTACAGATGCAGAATATAATATGAGAGCAATAAAATAAATGACACCAGAAATTTTTATACTGGTTCGGAATCAATGTGGTATCCTAATCCAGTCCTCTTGGATTGCAAGGAGGTTATCACTTTAAGCTCTTGGTATGTTCTTCGTAAAATGGTTGTAAGGTGCAACTCCTAAGTCTACACTCAAACTCTCGTATAAGGTTGATTTTTCACTCGCTCACCAACAATAATTTTTTGATTTTTACTCGCTCACCAAAGAAACGAACAATGACATAACCTCTCAATACAAAGCCTCACCAACAATATTTTTTATCTCCTCTCCTTTTTTTTAGTACACAGTAAATCACTAAAAAATACAATGCTTATTAAAGGTAGAGCAAAGAACAAGAGAAGGTTGAGACGAAAATATAAATGGCTGTGTACTTTTATTTTTTTAAAAGCTCGTATATATAGCCTTTCAACTTGTTCTAGCAATTGCATAACCCAAGGAAATTTTGAAGATTCTTTCAATCTTCTTTGTGGTCATTTGTTGATTGCTTCCTTGAATCTTGGAGTGATATCTCTTACTTAAATATTTATTTTACTTATCTTGATTCTTGAGCAGATCCTTAAATTTGGTTGTCTTCGAACTTGGATGCTTTCTTCTTCTGATTCGTAAACTTTGGCTTGATCTTCTGAAATATTCTTTTCTTAATTAATAGTTGTTGGTTTTCAAATTGGAATTGGCACTCTTGAATATAATTTTGAATCCTCGAAACTCTTTATACTTAATATAGAACTTTTGAACCTGCACCTCTTTATAGCTACTGGACGAATTTACTTCTCTCATAACTTATGGAGTAATTTTGTTACTTTCCATAAGATTCAAACTTCGCTTGATTCATGAAGCTTTGACACATATTTCTTTTCTTTTGAGAGTAGGTGTTACTGCATCTTCCTTGATCTTTTTCCCTTAAAGCATCTCATTAATGATGCCTTACAAATTTCTAATGCACATCCACATTTTCCTGCTCAAAGATTCTTCACCAAATATTTCTTGTATTGAAAGACTTTTCCTTGTAAAGTATCTCAAGACTTTAATGCTTTATTAATTCTGATAAGGGGATAGTAGTAAATATTACTATTTCTTTTCAGGTGAGATCTTAATACAACACTAAATATAGGTCCTCTTTATTTACTCCCTTCATAGCTTGGTATAAATATTTCCTTCAACTTACAATTTCACATAATAGTTTCCTTTCATAGAATCGTAGTAAATATTCTTTCCATAATTCTTGTATTTGATTTGGGCAAGACTTTTTCTTCCATATCTTTTCTCATAATATCTTCTTTTTTATATTTATGTAGATCTTCATCAAATCCTTTTTCCACAATTTCATCTCATAATATCTTCTTTTCCATACTTGTGATCTTCACCAAATTATTCTTCAACAAATAAACTTGTACTAAAAATAAATTTATTACAAGTAAATATTCTTTTATTAAATATTGTGTTGGTTAAATTTACCACAAGAAATATTCTTTTGTTATATTGTATTGTTTTGTTATCATCAAAATTAATAGGTGAAACCTTGAACCTAACAACTTTAAGGGTGTCCTATCTATCCACCACAACTCCTAGGTGCTATCTATCCACCACAAATCTTATTGACATAATTAGATGGGGTTTGTTCTTGGGTGATGCTATAAATTAAACTAAATTTTGCATAGACAATCATTTCATCCGGATGGAAACTATCTCTAACCCGTGCAAAATCAGGGATTATAACAAGAGGATTAGAAAAATACAAAAATATCATATTTGGGATTTGAATCTGCTACTTAGACCAATTCTTCGAAGTCACTTCTACTGCTACACAAAAAGATTCACTTATATCAAACCAATAGTTTATCTATTTAATTTTATATAATTTTTTCAACCAAGGAAATGAAACCCCTTTGTACCATGTAACACCTAACCATGTATCTAATACAAACTTGCACAACCCTTGAGCAATATATATATATATATATATATATATATATATATATCCTTTGTACCATGTAACACCTAACCCTGTATCTAATACAAACTTGCACAATCCTTGAACAGTATATATATATATATATATATATATCCTTTGTACCATGTAACACCTAACCCTGTATCTAATACAAACTTGCACAATCCTTGATATATATATATATATATATATATATATATATATATATATATATATATATATATAAAGAGTTTGCTAAAGCACAACAGTGAAGCTTAGAAAATGCAATGGAGATCTGAGGCAGAGAAGAAATATTTATCAAAATCCACGTTGCATATTAAGCTATTTGCTGGACCTTTAACATTATTGACCCAATAATATTTGAAGTCCTTAAACAAATAATAACTTCCGACAAATTCTAGCAACCCTACAAATCCTTCAGATTTTGTATTGTCACACTGAAATGAAAGTATGTATGTCCAAGAGACAATCATTATTAGGGACAAATGTACTTGAACACATTCGTATTATTAATAAGATTAATACTTATGACATTTTCGCTTATTGAATAATTATTTGATTGTTTGTAAATATTTATTAATGTGCATCCCTTAAGCTTACGTTGTCACTAATAGAGTGAGATATTAATGATAGAGCGTAACTCTAAAATAGCCTCGACTAATGATCATCGAGAATGGATTATCGATGATATGTTATAAGTCGACATGTAGTCTGCATCACATTCTTAGAGAATGTAGTATGTCTCACCTGCTACTAGTAATGGTTACTAGTGATGGACACATGGATACTTTTAAAAAGTATTGGTATACCCTGCTGATATACTATTTGTTATACTTGTCTAAAATATGATCAGTGTGTGGGAGATAGAAGTCCTTAGACTTGAGGTCAATGTGCACCTTGTCTACAAAGTAATATACTTTGATCCTGTCCTAAGCTCAAATGTCTTATAGGTTGAGATATGGCTTGTATTGGGTACATTACGATGTGGATTAAAGGTGGCAGTTGAGCCAAGATTAGGATTCATTCCTCAAATGTATATTCGAGAGAACACTCAGCTTCTCAGTGATATTAGGTCAACCAAGTCATTGGCCAATGCAAGAGACATATTCAGAATATGATCCAGTTGTCGACTAATATAGATGAGATAAAGTGATCAAGCCATTTGGATAGACACATGATAAACCCTAAGCTTGATCAAGTGTGTGTCACGGATGAAAGGAATTTATCATCTCACATAAAGGTTATGTTTCTTGGATTCATGTAAACGTACTTCACATATTGAGTTCATCATACGGCGCAGTCTAGGAGTTCCGTATGGACCTTAATTGGATTATTGTCGATATGTGAAAGCCTATAGGGTCACACTATGTCGATTGTCTTTTCGATCTAAGGGTGTATCTTAGAATATTAAATATTCGATTTGGAACCGAGATATTTAATTGATAATAACTATGGGATAATTTCTATTAGATGGAAATTATTTAGTTAAATCAAAATTGGATTTTGGATTTAATGTGTTGAATATATATATATATATATATATATATATATATATATTAAATGAAAAAGGAAAAGGATTTTACGTAGGGCGCCACTACAAGATGCAAGGTCAAGCAAGCACAAGATGAGCCCAGTGATCGCCCACTGCATCTAGGATTTTGGGCCAGGTTTAAGCCCAACCCTAAAACATTTTCTAACATAATTACAACTATAAATACAGCACTAAATCATAGTTATTAAAACACAAGAATTACACCAATTCTATAAGCTTTCTAGACTTAGAGTCTAGGACGAAACTCTCTCAAACCTCTGCCAAGATTTCCTGGCTTTCTTGACAGAGGAATACACCGTAGCATAGTGCTTGCAGTCGAAGGGATAGTCACGTGTACTCCCTAAGTAAAGACTTCAGATAATACAATATGTAAGTGTTCATGTTTTATGTTACAAGTTTTTTATTATCATATAACCATACCATAAGCAATTGTTGGGGTAAGTAAGAACAAAATTTTAAACTTCCGTTGTGCCTTACTTATGTGTTTTCAAACCAACAAAATCCTAACTGGTATCAGAGCTCATGCTGATTCAATGGTTATATAACAATTGAATAAACATAATAATATGGGTTAAATATAAAATTATATTAAAATGAGGCTTCTTGAAATCCTACATGTCTTGACTTAATGTTAACCTTTTGATATCGCTCTAAATTATCTCCTATGCTAATTCGAGGAAGTCATTCTACTCTAATTCGAACTAAGCCAAAAGTGTGTTGTTCGGCTCATTGCACGGTGCATGGCTAAGAATGGATAAGAACGGATGATGGTCGATATGGGCGTTATTGATAATGGTGGGTGATGATAAACCATATGTGATTTGATCCCTAAATTGGATTTAGGGCTCGAATAATTTTAAAAATTCAACACAGAAACGTTTGTCAGGACATCGACGCCATGGCGCTAATGCTTCGTTTCTAAATTTGGACTCACTGGACAGTAGGCGTCGTGGCTCCATGGTGGAGCACCGCGGCGCTAATGCATTTGCAAAAACCGAAAGGTTTCTTCCTCTGCAGCACCGCGGCTCCATGGTGGAGCGTCGCGGCGCTAATGCATTTGCAAAAACTGAAAGGTTTCTGCCTCTGCAGCACCGCGGCTCCATGGTGGAGCGTCGCGGCGCTAATGCATTTGTAGAAGCCAAAAGGTTTCTGCCTTTGCAGCGTCACGGCTCCATAGTGGAGCGCCGCGACGCTAAAGTATTTACAGAAGCTGAAAGGCTTCTGCCTCAGTGGGCCCGCGATGCTAATGGTTAGCGCCGCGGCCCTCACCTGTCCAGAAATTAAAAAAATCAGAGTTCAATGTGTTTAACCCAAGATTATTATAATACAAAATATTATTTGATAAGTATATTGTTTATGTGTAAAATGTCAAATCGTTTGTCATTTAAATTACTAGAATAGCGTTCGCTATAACTGTCTGGGCAGGCGGCGCCCAGTATTTGATTAAACCATCTTATATCATGCATATTGGGTTGACGGTTCCCAACTATATGTGTCCTTAGTTTTGCATGATATTAAGATGGCATATTTGATATGGCGTAAAAGAGTTGATCTTGGTTAAAACCTTGAATTAAAATGTTCCCTAAAATTTTAATACAAGTCTCATTTGAAATGAACGTGTCGTCCTTTATAATTGATTGTAGTGCAAAATCATTTTCGACGAGATGAGTATTTATGCCACGGCAATTGCTCTAAGTCTACGAGGACTTAGACTCTTTCATAGATGCATGTTAAATGTAGAAGTGGGTGATAAACCTTCATGAGTATTTACACTACAGTGTTTGCTCTATAAGGCAAAACTCACTTAGAAACATAATTCTGATCGCATAGCAGGGGTTGACTTGCTAAATTTGTCTTGGCGCCCTGATGTCGGACAAGCCGAGGGACGCAGATCGATTGTTTAGAACATGAGTTACAAATTGTTTGTAATTGGTTTAGAGACATACCAGGTTGTGTTGTTGAAGTTATCAGCCACAGCAAACGCGGAGATAGCATAAACCTGAATCATGGCCCATTATGACCATATTTGATATGAGTCTGTATTCTTCCATGAGGTCGAAGAGTATGTTAAAATAGTGGGAGCTAATTAAACTAAAGGTCATTTTAATTAGTTAACGAATGTGTTCAATAGAAATTATATTAGAGTTTAATTTCAAGTCTATTTGTTTCTTCAGTCGTATAAAATGTCGAATCTACCACTAAAAATGTTGGTCGAGACAAACAAGTTAACTGGATCAAATTACCATGACTGCTTAAGAAATCTGCAATTGGTGTTAAGACTAGAAAGAATTGAGTATGTGTTAGACACAGTATTCCCCACAGTCCCTGCTAAAAACTCTGATGAATATGCCATGTTTGACAAGGTGGCTTATCATAAACATTTGAACGATGCTACCTTGGAAAAATGTGTAATATTGTCTTCCATGACTATGAAGTTACAGAGGCAACATGAAAACATGGGCCCCAACGAAATGCTAGAACACTTAAAGAGTCTCTATGAAAAACAGTCTCAAACAATGGAGTATGAACTATTGAGAGACCCTTTCAAATGTAAGTTGAACAAAGGGGGACAAGTGTCAGCGTATGTTATAAATAAGGACTACACAGCTCCAAGAGGAGGCAAAGCACTCGGTGCTTCTACCTCTACTGGACAAGGTATGTTTGTCATTGAAATAAATATGTCTATAAGTAACTCCCACTGCTAGGTATTGGATACCGCTTGTGACTCGCATATTTGTAGTAATGTGCAGGGCCTAATTAACAGCAGAAAGGTTGGACCTTGGGAGGTAGACCTGCGCGTTGGAAATGGAGCACGAGTAGATGTTGAACGCGTGGGAACTTATAGACTAGATTTACCTTCAGGCTTTTATTTAGAACTAAATAATTGTTATTTTGTTCCCTCATTAACGAGGAATATCATTTATATCCCAATGTTAGACAATGAGGGGGTTTTCTCATTTATTGCCAATGGCAGTTATGTACTGTATTTTAATGGTTTTGTTTGTGGAAATGCTCCGCTTGTGGATGGATTGTATATTTTAAACTGTAGTCGTGAAATTTTCAATGTGCAAAATAAATGAGCTAAGATAAGAATCCAAGAAACCCCACCTACTTATGGCACTGTAGACTTGGTCACATCAATGAATCAAGGATAGCAAGATTAAGAAAGTTAGACTACCTGAAACTATTTGACTTTGAGTCCTATGGTAACTGTGAATCTTGCTTGAGAGGAAAGACGACAAATAAACCACTTTCTGTGAAAGGAGTGCGAGCCAAAGAGGTACTTGAGTTGGTCCATACTGATGTATGTGGGCCATTTTCAACTCAAGCTAAGGGATGCTTCCCTTACTTCATCACTTTTACAGAAGATTTCACAAGGTTTGGGCATGTGTATCTTATGAAACATAAGTCCGAAGCCTTTGAGAAATCCAAGGAGTACAAGTTAGAAGTAATGAAGCAACTTGAAATAAGTATCAAAACACTTTGATCAGATCGAGGAGGTGAATACTTAAGTAAAGAATTTCTGGATTATTTGAAGCTTCATGGAGTCCAATCACAATGGAAACCTCCTGGAACGCCACAGATGAATGGTGTTGCTGAAAGGAGAAATTGAACCCTATTAGATATGGTTAGATCCATGATGAGTTTCTCAGCTCTACCAACATACCTTTGGGGCTATGCATTGCAAAACTCAATTTATTTTATGAACAGGGTTACTTCAAAGTCAGTAGAGAAAACTTCATATGAGATATGGAATGGCAAGAAGCCATCACTTAAACACATGAGACCCTAGCGGTGCCCTGCATATGTAAAGAAGATGCTTACTGGCAAGTTGGAGTCTAAAAGTGAGAAATACTATTTTGTGGGGTATCCAAAGAAAACTAAGAGATACTATTTCTATCTTCCTGGAGAGCATAAGGTCACTGTTTCCAGAAATGCAACTTTCCTTGAAGAAGACTATATCTATAAGGAACGGAGCAGCAATAAGATAGAACTTGAAGAAATTCAAGAACCATAAGATAACACAGAAGTTGAACCCTTGTCAAAAGACCTAGACAAGGATTTAGTGGGAGTATTTGGTGAAGATTGGATACTTAGAGTACGCTCTTCAGCCAGTAGGAGTGTTGTGAGAGATAGTGCAGAAATGCAAGGCTCTCATACACAACCAATGGAAGATGATACAATGGTTGTACATCATTCCATTCAGAAAATACATGAAAATGACATTCCTGAAAGCTCTCAATGTGATGGATTGTCCAGCACACAGACCTTCTCACAATCAGAATGCAACAAATATTGAAACGCAGAATAATCAACTCAGTAGAACTACTAGGACTCATCGTCCGCCTGAAAGACTTAATCTCCTTGTTGAAACACACAATGAGATAGATATTCCTGATGACGATGAACCTATAACCTACAGTGAATCTATGTTAGACATTGATTCGCAAAGATGGCAAGAAGCCATGAAATCTGAGATGGACTCGATGTACATCAATCAACTTTAGAACTTGGTTGATTTGCCAACAGGGGTTAGACCCATAGGATGCAAATGGGTCTTCAAGAAGAAGATTGATGTATATGGCAAGGTACAGACTTATAAGGCGAGATTGGTGGCTAAAGGTTATAATCAATGGCCTGGGGTCGATTATTATGAAACATTTTCACCTGTTGCGAAAATTAAGTCCATTCGGATTTTGCTTGCAATATCCGCATACTATGATTATGACATTTGGCAAATGGATGTTAAAACTGTTTTCCTCAATGGTAACCTAATTGAGGAGGTGTATATGATACAACCTGAGGGTTTTACATTCAAGACTAAGCCCAAAGCAGTATGCAAGCAACAGAAGTCCATTTATGGACTTAAGCAAGCCTCAAGGAGTTGGAATATTTTCTTTGACAAAGCAGTCAAATCGTTTGACTTTGTTAGAAGCAAAGAAGATCACTGCATTTATAGTAAGCGCAAGGAATGGGGTATTGTCTTCATTGTTATATATGTAGATGTCATATTAATAATGGGAGATAATAAGATTCTCATCCAATCAGTCAAGGAATGGTTATCCAGCACTTTCATGATGAAAGACTTGGGTGAAGCCTGCTACATTCTTGGAATTAGGATCTATAGAGATAGACCTAATAGATTGTTGGGGCTGTCACAGTCCACATACATAGACAAAGTGCTAAGATGATTCTCTATGGAAAACTCCAAGAAGGGAAGTCTTCCTATGGGTCAAGGCATCAAGTTATCAAAAAAAGGATAGTCCTTCTACTGTTGTAGAACTTGAACGCATGAAAAGAATCCCATATGCTTCAGCTATAGGATCTATCATGTATGTCATGACCTGTACGAGGCTAGATGTGGCTTATGCACTTAGTATGACTTGCAAATTCCAGCAGATCCTAGGGAAGAACACTGGAAAGCAGTCAAGAGTATTCTTAAGTATCTTAGATGAACTAAAGAATATTTCTTAATCTATGGTGGACAAGAGAAGCTAGTATGTATTGGGTACACTGATGCTAGCTTCCAGACAGATCTTGATGACTTCAAATCTCAATCTGGATATGCCTTCATTTTCAATGGCGGAATAGTGAGTTGGAAAAGTTCCAAGCAAGCTACAACTGCCGATTCGACAACTGAAGTCGAGTACATTGCTGGATCGGAAGCTGGTAAAGAAGTTGTCGCGATATCCGAGTTCCTGAAGGAACTAGTGGTTGTTCCAAGTGCTACTTGTCCAATGACGATTTATTGTGACAACACTGGTGCGATTGCGCAAGTCAAGGAACCAAGATCAACAAACAGAAACAAATATCGAGGAAATACCACATACTTAGGGAGATGGTAGAAACTGTAGAAATAAGATTAGACTATGTTCCCACATATGATAATCTAACTGACCCGTTTACTAAACCATTAAGCTTAGTTAAGCATAATGGTCATTTTGAAAATATGGGTATTAGATACATCGAAGATTGGCTCTAGGCCAAGTGGGATATTAAAGGTATGTATGTCCTAGAGACAATTATTATTAGGGACAAATGTACTTGAACACATTCGTATTATTAATAAGATTAATATTTATGGCATTTGCAATTATTGAATTATTATTTGATTATTTGTAAATATTCATTAATGTGCATCCCTTGAGCTTACGTTGTCATTAATAGAGTGAGATATTTATGATAGAGTGTAACTCTAAAATAGCCTCGACTAATGATCATCGAGAATGGGATATCGATGATATGTTATAAGTCGACATGTGATCTACATCACATTCTTAGAGAATGTAGTATGCCTCACTTGCTACTAGTAATGGTTACTAGTGATAGACACATGGATACTTTTGGAAAGTATTGGTATACCCTGATGGTATACTGTTTGTTATACTTGTCTAAAGTATGATCAGCGTGTGGGAGATAGAAGTCCTTAGACTTGAGGTCAATGCGCACCTTGTCTACAAAGTAATATACTTTGATCCTGTCCTAAGCTCAAATGCCTTATAGGTTGAGATACGACCTGTATTGGGTACATTACGATGTGGATTAAAGGTGGCAGTTGAGCCAAGATTAGGATTCATTCCTCGAATGTATATTCGAGAGAAAACTCAGCTTCTCAGTGATATTAGGTCGACCAAGTCATTGGCCAATGCAAAAGACATATTTAGAATATGGTCTAGTTGTCGACTAATATAAATGAGATAAAGTGATCAAGCCATTTGGATAGACACATGGCAAATCTTAAGCTTGATCAAGTGTGTGTCGCGAATGAAAGGAATTTATCATCTCACATAAAGGTTATGTTTGCTGGATTCATGTAAACGTACTTCACATATTGAGTTCGTCATACGGCGCAGTCTAGGAGTTCTGTATGGACCTTAATTGGATTATTGTCGATATGTGAAGGCCTATAGGGTCACACTATGTCGATTGTTTTTTCGATCTAAGGGTGTATTGAGATAATATTAAATATTCAATTTGGAACCGAGATATTTAAATTGATAATAACTACGGGATAATTTCTATTAGATGGAAATTATTTAATTAAATCAAAATTGGATTTTGGATTTAATGTGTTGAATATATATATATATATATATATATTAAATAAAAATGGAAACGGATTTTATGTAGGGCGCCGCGGCGTCGACCCGGCAGTGAGCCCAGTCGGACTGGCCCACTGCATCTCGGGTTTTGGGCCAGGTTTAAGCCCAACCCTAAAATGTTTTCTAACCTAATTACAACTATAAATACAACACTAAACCATAGTTATTAAAACACAAGAATTACACCAATTCTATAAACTTTCTAAACTTAGAGTCTAGGACGAAACTCTCTCAAACCTCTGTCAAGATTTTCTGGCTTTCTTGACAGAGGAATACACCATAGCATAGTGCTTGCAGTCGAAGGGATAGTCATGTGTACTCCCTAAGTAAAGACTTCAGATAATACAACATGTAAGTGTTCATGTTTTATGTTACAGGTTTTTTAGTCATATAACCATACCAGAAACAATTGTTGGGGTAAGTAAGAACAAAATTTTAAACTTTCGCTGTGTCTTATTTATGTGTTTTCAACCCAACAAAATCCTACCTGAACAGTATAATTTTTAAGCTAAATGTTATAATGTTCAGAATCATTATTAATTCACCTGTTGACAGATACATGTATGGCTTAATTTAAACATAAAAAGATTTGAACAATGGATAATAATAAGACATTAATAGCAATACCACGAAAAATTAAACTTGGAAAAATAAAATATAAAAAGAGGAAGAAATTAGAATATAAGGAAAGCAGACATACAGAGATGGCATTAAATGAAAAAGTTGCACGAAATACTTGGAAGATTATGTTGCTTGTAGTCCAGGCAACATGATCTGAAATTAAAAAAAAAAAGCCTGCTTTAATTTATTAACATCCTTCATGAGCAATTTTTCATTCTCGATAATTTCAACTTCTTATTTCAGCATGTAAAGTTGTGGTTCACTACAGATTACAATTTTAGACGTGTAACATGCTACATCAATGAAATTAACATTTATATGATATAGCTTCTACCATAGTGCAGCATTAATACTTCTTAATTAAGGATTGAGTAAATCCAGCAAAGAAATGTTTAAGCTCTTTATATGTTGTAGGGTGATTAATGAATAGTGTGATTAAGATTAAAGAACCCCGGCGCATAAAGGGCCATAGAATACTAGATTGATACTCTGCCTCTCGCGCCCCATTCGTGGTGGGTACGTGGGAGGACTTATGCTTCTTTTGGAACATAACGACTCTTGGCAATGAATATTTCGGCTCTTGCATTAACGAAGAACTTCCATAAGGATATTGTTGGAGAATTAGAGAAAGTGCTTAAGTTTGAGACATGTTAAGAACATTGTGCATAAGGATATCTTGTCAATCATGATATATCCCCAAGATTCACCAAGTTCGTCCAATATATAGTAGGAGAAAAGTGAGATAAATCCAGTAAAGAAGCGCAGAAGGAATTTTTTTAAAACAGATTTGTCCGAATCTTAATGGAGGAGTAAATGTATTACTCTTCGTCTTATTTTATGTGAAGGTGTGTACTGCTTGAAGAGTAGTCAAACAGTTTTTTCTTTGACTATAATTTTCTCAAATTTTTTTAAAATATTTTGAATCATTAGCTATTTTTGACTTATACTAATACTTTTTATGTAGATTTCAAATATGTAAATTTTATTTTAAAATTTTTAAAAAATCTAAATTCCTATTTATGATCAAAATAAGTGTTTTTACCTTTGTCCTCTGAATTCCTTCACATAAATTAGGACAGGGGAGTATTTTGTAGGCTAAAACTTGTACGTACTAACTAGTTTTGTGAGTCCATCTCTTTTACTAATTTAATAATTTTTTACTAGCCCACTAAAAGGATGACTTCTAGAAAATAGAGGGGGGAAATATTGTTATTATACAATGAGAGATCTTTCCGAATTTTGAGGTACTATGCACTGTTTCTTCAATATATTTACAATTTTCTAAACTTAAAAACATTATTAATTAGTTGAGAAGATATTTAAATGCATTGTTATGTGCACCAATGAATATTTATCTAATTCCACTCATGAAATTATTTGTTTTAAAAAAAGGAAGGTGATCGCCTGGAAATAACACAATCCTGAGCTTCAGCATCCTCTCAACATTGATGTTACAATAACAAGATCAAACGTACCTTTGGTCATTAAAACCTAACACCAAATTGAAAAGCCACCGACTTGACTTAAGACTCATCCATCCAGGCTTTCTTTTGTTTTTACATGGGACCATGCGTCAGTTGTCCGTCAAATCCCAAACTTTTTTGGTCACAGTATTTTAATTGGTGATTCATATAGCATTATTTCACTATTATTACTGTTTATTTTTGTATTCCCTTTTATAAACTACTTTGAAATATTTATTTGAATTAAGATTCTATCGGAATCTTTCTATCTTTAATGTTTTATGAGGTAGAATAAGATCTGTGTATATTCTATTATCTGTGAATGCACTTATAGTATTAATACATCAAATATGTTATTGTTATTTTAATTGGCGAGTATACAGTGAAGTACGTACTACCTACTATTTTGCATAAGATGTCGGTGCAACGGTAGTGTACATTCTCTTGTTGAAGTAGCATTGCGATGCAACTCGATACTAGCTGTTTTTTGTCAAGATTTTTTATTATTATTATTTTTTGTCAAGATAGGAGTCACATAATAAGGTGCTGTCTAAGCTCTTAAGTCATAATAAGGTGCTGTCTAAACTCTAATCGAGCAACTTATTGAGCTATGCCAAGACCCTAATCGACCAACTCTCTTAATTATACGCATTAATTTTAATAAGTCAAAAAAATTAAAGTATGTTTCAATTGGAATTAATGTGTATAATTAAAGTAAGTGGCATAACATTATAATTAAAGTAAGTGACATATTTTATGTGAATAACTTATCTACATAAGTAATAGGCACCTAAAAACACACGCAAAAGTTTTTAAAAAAATTTGAGTTAAAAAATATCTAATAAAAATATTTTATCATATTTTTATGTGCTTAACCGGAACATAACACAATTCAAGTGTCTAAATAAAATTTATTGATAAATTTAATGGGTTAGCGATATTTTCAGCCTTAAATTTTTTATGATTGAACTCACTGCCAACTTATTCAAAAGTTAGCTTTGATGAGTTCGACCTTTATATTTTTAGTACAGAATTTGTAGTAACTTCTGAAATTATGAGTTTAAAATTTAAAATTTATTAAAATCTTACTAGTGTTTTACATATATTTATGCTTCATATCAAAATTACCCAGTTGACGTAACCTAGCAAAACAAAGTTGTATCTAGGCCTGGCCAATGGGCCGGGCTCGGGTCTGGCGGGCCGGATTTGGCGGGTCGGGGCTGGACGGGCGAAGGGGGCGGGGTCGGATTTAATAGACATGTGATTTTTTTGTAATACAAATACAATTGTCTAAATTGCAACTTTGTGGTGTTGTCCAAAAGTTGCAAATTACATAATAAAATTGCAATTAAAAAAATTACATTCTCAAAAAAACCTGTTCTAATTCGGATAAGATTTCGTTGTAGTTTTCGTCTTCTTCTTCGTTGATCTCCGGTTGACCGCACCTTCTCCGCTCCGCTCATATCCAATCTCTGAATAATACTGCAATTTCCAAGCTGTCTCCGGCTAATGAGTGTCTGTGGTCTCCTATTTGATATCTGCCGGCAGAAAAAGCGCTTCAGACCTTGATTGATGACGCTTGAATGTTCAAAACATCTCGGGTCATCATTGAAAGTGTCGGAAAGGTCTTCTCATTCCCCCTCCAGTATTTCAGCAAGTCTTCATGTACATCTTCATTGATAGCTTCTTGGTACGGTACAGAACCCTGCAAAACAAAAATATTCAACTCGCTAATTTGGTTAGTAGCGGTACGGCCACACATTCTATTTCTGAGGCTTTCAATACTAGTCGCAGAAACATCATGTCTTTTGTGAGGTTGTGTTGAAGATGAAGAAGATGGTATGAAAACCGGTAAGTTACTAGCATTTTCTTGATGGTAAAACCTATATATTTTTTTGCATTGGTCTTCTACGCTAGACAACACTTCTTCTTTAGTTTGTTCAATAGGTGGTGTGTGATTTAGATTTTTGGGACTTGGAGGTGGTAGTACTTCTATACAATCGTAAATAGTTTCAATTAGTGATTTAGTACCGTCTATTTTAATAGTCGGATTTAATACAGCACCAATAATATAAATAGTGGGAATAGGAATAAAATATTTTTTTATTTTGATAAACATTTTTTTAATAGCTGTCATATAAGCTGGTTTTTCCATATATTCACTAAGTAATAAAAATATTAGAGTTATATAAAACAACATAGTTAAAATAGTAGGATAATATATACCGGAAAATTCTTTTGTTGCTTGAAAAAAAATCTCTAAAAATATAATAAGTTCAAAATTTTTTACTCAATCACTATCTACAACCATATCAGCTGGATTTTGATTATGAGAGTTAAAAAATAAAGTTATAGGTTTTCTATAGTCATAAGCAACAAGTAGTTGCTCGTATAAAGAATTACACCTAGTTGATACTTCTTCTGAAATTTTTCTATAAGGTAGTCCACAATCGTGACAAATTTTTTTATATTCTTTTCTTCATTGTACTCTATTACTTTTAAAAATAAAGTTTATAGCAAATTGTATTTTACTAAGAATGTCTTGAAAAAGTGATAGACCATCCTTTACAATTAAGTTATATATATGGCACGCGCATTTTATATGAAAATGATCTGAAAAAGATGGAGTTAAACTATTTTTTAAAATTGTAATAGCGTAATTGTTAGAAGAAGCGCTATCTAATGTAATAGTCATAATTTTATCGGTTATTCCATAATAATGGCACACTTGATAAATATTATCTGCAATAAAAGTACCAGTGTGCCTATCATCTATATATCAATACGCTAAGATACGCTTTTGCATAGACCATTTATAATCTATCCAATGACAAGTTACCGTTAAATAATCATGACCGTTAGTACTACGACCTATATCAGACGTGATAGATACTTTGCCATTAAAATGATATAATGAATAACGTAAATATTGTTGATATTCATGTGCGAATTTAAATACATCTCTCTTAAATGTTGATCTAGGAAAACCGTTAAAAGCAGGATTATATATATCTCTAATGTAATGAATAAACCAGGAGATGAAGGAAATGAAAAAGGCAAACCCTCCACAACAACTAATTTTGATATTGGTTCTCTATCTCTATGTTTATTGTATTTAGGGCCTACATTTCCCCCCGTCATAGGGTTAATTTGACCATGTACTTGATCCGGGACAGTATAGTATGTGAACCTTGTCTCGATGGAGCGGGCGTTTGCGCACCCGGTTTTGAATCCTAGTATTGGGCATACCTAGCTGGATGAACACTTACTACGCGTCTAATTAAACCCCCCGTCCCACCGTAACCTTTTCTAGTTTTAAATTTTAAAACATTTTTACAAATTTTACATATAGCTACTTGATTCTCTACGTCCCTATCAAAATATGTCCATGCATCTGATTTTAATGGTCGTTTTGCTGGACCTCGTCTCATACTAGGGGGAATATGAGGTATTTCAGTTAAAGGTGCACTAGTGGGTGTGTTGTCATCAACATTAGTGGGTGTATCATCTAGATCATCGTCTAAATTAAAGTCTTCTTGAGTTCCAGAAAATAGCTCCTCGTCTAAATCTAATGGTATTGTAGAAAAATATTGAGTATCAACAAAATCATCCAGTGTAGGAATAAGATGACTAGAAGAAGTACTCTTGCCCTGGTTGCCCCTACTAGAAGAAGCACCCTTACCCTTAAACATACATCTTAATCCTTTTATTTTAATTATGATAATAAATAATTAAAGATAATAAAATTAAGTGCGCTAAATAAAATAAACAGACAATAATAATTTAATGAAGGAACGAATGTACCAAACGTCGACTTGTAATCGAGAGGTTGAAAAATTGAAACTTTGCTCGATGGAAGATCCTCAAGCTATCCCAAATGAATAAATAAAATTGAATATTTAGTAAACAATGTAAACTTGTAGAGATATATTGAGAGATTGTAGGAAGATTTGTGAGAAAGATGAAGAGAAAATGAGTTATTTATAGTTGGAAAATTGGGTTAAAGTGTAAATATAATAACTTATGGGTTAAAAATAAATATTAAGGGGTAGGGGGGTTGGGGGAGGCCAAAAATGATCGGTTATATTTGCAAAGGGGGGACTAGGGGCGGGCTCAAGTCTGGCGGGCCTGGGCGGGCTCGGGACGGGTCGGGACGAGACATTGTCCCGTCCCGATTCGAGTCCGGCTACCGAAAAAAAAATTACTAAGCGGGATCGGATCGGGATCGGGCCGTCCCGACTCACTGGCCAGCCTTAGTTGTATCTGCCTTTGTATAAACTGCAAGAAACCAAAGGAATGCTCTCTCTCAAGAGGGTCTCCTAAAACTCAGTGGACGTCTCTTGACTTCATTTTTATTGGCTCCTCATACTTCTTCAACCTTTTATTTCACTTCCTCCACTTAAATAACGTAACAAATATTTAGTTACGGTAAATCAAATTCATTTGTTATCTCCTTGGTCCTTAGAGTTTTATGTGCAAACTTTCTATATATGTTTGTCGTTTCCTTCTATGCGCGCCACCTGCCCACCTCTTTATTTAACATTTAGGTACGTTTCGTATAAAGAAAAATATTTTTCACAGAAATATAACATTTTTAAAGAAGATGCTTTTTACGATACTTACTTTTTTATGTTTGGTACACAAGTAAAAAAATGTTATCTCAAAAATATTTGTACATAATCTAGATAAATACTTTGGGAGTTGAAGTGGGGTAGTAGGGATGGGGATTATGGTCGTGGGACCGGGGTGCATTGTGTTAAAAGGATGGGAAGAAACAATCAATGTGAGATGCCACTTTTGAAAAGTGTATTCCCTTATTTTTATTAAGTTGTCATTTTCCTCAATTTTAAGAAACTTATTTTCCTAGTAAAAATATTTTCTAAAAAATTTGACTAATTAATCATGAAAAGATTGAAAACCATTTTCCTCTATACTAACCCTTAGTAACAAGCAATTTCTCTTATTTCCCATGGTTCATGTCACCTGCGCATGGTATACACTCGTTTCATCATCCTGTATACCATATTGACACTAGAACTAGTTCACAAAGAAAGTAAAGTGTTAAATAAGGCAATATACACACAATATACAAGTGTATATTGCCTTATTAAGGCTCTCGATTTTGCTGCCTTATGGCTCTCGGTCAACAGGCCATATTTGGCTCTACTTCTTTTGGTAATTGTTAATATTAGACAAGGTAAGAATATTATATATTAGGAAAATATATGTGTAATATATTATAATGTATATGTTACCATAATTAGGAATATACACTACCATAATTGTAGAGTTAGAATTATGGTAGAAGAAGGCTTTGTAACTTGTATATATATCTATTCAATCAATGAAAATAATCAAGGGGATTATTTCTTTCATGGTATCAGAGCAGTATCCCTATTGTCCTTGAGATGAAAAACGTCCAATATGCGACGTGGGCGGAGTTGTTTAAAATTCACGCTATCTCTTATCAAGTTCTTCACCACATCATTCCTCCCGCTAGACCCCTTCCTGCGGAGGATCCTGAGTTATGGATTACACTTGATGTTACCGTTCTCCGGTGGATCTACGCCACTATTTCAGTGGACCTTCTACAGATGATTATTGAGCCGGATATCACGGCTATGGTTGCATGGAATAGATTGCGTGACATATTCCAAGACAACCAACATTCACGTGTCGTCACACTCGAGCAGGAATTCTCTCTCGTTCGAATGGACGAATTTTCGAACGTTTCGGCATACTGCAAGAAACTGAAGGAGTTGGCATATCAACTCGGTAATGTTGGCGCACCAATAACAAATAATCGTCTAGTTCTACAGTTGGTTGCCGGTCTTTCGGAGGCCTATAATGGTGTTGGAACTCTCCTTCGCCAAAGCAACCATCTTCCCGATTTTTATCAAGCCCGCTCCATGCTTACGTTGGAAGAAGCCGGTTTGGCCAAAAAGGCGGCTACCGGACCCAGTCATCATGGTGGCATCCTCTCTTAGTTCTTCGGGTTTTATGAATAATTCGGGCCAAACCATAATAATGGTGGCGGCAAGAATAATCGCAAAAATAATAACAAAAACCGTGGGGGCAAACGCGGCGGTTCTGGTGGCGGTTCCGGTGGTCAACAAACAGGTGGTGGGTCCCATCCAGGGTACAGTGGCCCACTACCGCCCTGGGCCCAGCAGTGGAACCCGTACCATCCAGCCGGTAGTTTTGATGGCGGTGGGCGCCAGCGATCGAGCCCAATGACCCGATGGTGGCGGCCCGGCGATGGCGGCGGTAGCAACAACAGCTACGACCCAGCTACACTACGGACAGGAGTTCTTGGGCCCCGACCTCCTCAAGCCCATCATGTAGCAGGCCCCACTCAAACCGATATCGAGGCCGCAATGCACACACTGGGGTTATCTCAACCGGACCCAAATTGGTATATGGACACCGGTGCCACTACTCACATGACTTCCGAATCAGGTACTCTCTCATCTTATTCCAATTTGAGCACCCCTCGAGGGATAATTGTTGGTAATGGCAGTTCTATTCCAATTCTAGGGTATGGTCAGAAAACGTTGTCTCCACCCAATCCACCACTCCTCTTGAAAAATACTTTACATGCTCCTAAATTGATTAAAAATTTAGTGTCGATCCGAAAATTCACAAATGACAATTCTGTTTCTGTTGAATTTGATCCTTTCGGTTTCTCTGTGAATGATTTCAAGACGGGGAGATCTTATGAGGTGTGATAGTATGGGGGATCTGTATCCTATCATGCCCGATTTCAGTCCATCGAGTCCAGCCTTGCCGTCAGCTTTTGCAGCCATCTCTCCTTCCATGTGGCATGCTCGCCTGAGTCATCCGGGATCTTCTATTTTATCAGTTTTAGATAAAAATAGTTTTATTTCTTGTAAGGGTACGAGTCGTACTCCAATTTGTCAGTCTTGTTCATTAGGAAAAATTGTTAAGTTGTCATTTGTAAACTCCAATTCTCATACTTCTATGCCTTTTGACATTATTCATATCGACTTATGGACATCTCCTGTTCTTAGTTCATTGGTCATCGCTATTATGTTCTCTTTTTAGATGATTATTCTAGATTTTTGTAGATGTTTCCAATTGCGACTAAATCACAAGTGTTTTCCGTCTTCATCAAATTTAGAGCGTTCATTCGTACTCAATTCGAAAGAGAAATAAAAAATATTCAATGTGATAATGGGAAAGAGTATGACAATAGGGAGTTTCGGGAATTTTGTGCTAATAATGGGATAAATTTTCATTTTTCGTGTCCTCATACGTCTTCACAAAATGAGAAAGCCGAACGTAAAATTCGTTCCATAAATAACATTGTCCGAACTCTCTTAATCCATGCCTCCATACCTCCATATTTTTAGCATCATGCTCTACAAATGGCAACATATCTTCTTAACAGAATTCCTTCTAAAGGACTGACATATTCTTCCCCCCTCAAAATCCTATATAATAAGGACCCCTCGTATTCTCATCTTCGGATTTTTGGGTGCTTGTGTTATCCGTTATTCCCATCCACCACAATTAACAAACTTCAGGCTCGGTCTACCCCGTGTGTATTTTTGGGTTATCCGTCGAATCATCGTGGTTATAAGTGTTTTGATTTATCCTCCAAGAAAATCATAATTAATCGCCATGTCATTTTTGATGAAACTCAATTCCCTTTTACGAAAGTTCATACTCCCGAGCCTAAGTCGTATAATTTTTTGGATGACCAAATATCTCCGTATATTATTCAAAATTTTTCGGACATCTCCCGCACCCAAAATCCTCCAGCGGACCCACTGCCCGCTGGACCAACAGTACCGCCTAGCCCAGCAAATCCAGTGACTGGAACAATTCCAGCAATTGGGCGATCCAATGAATCTGGGCGCTCGAGAAGAGGCTTCGATTACCGATTTGGGCGGCAAGCCCACTTTGCTTTGGCGATCCGTCCCGAGCACAGAAAATTCCCTCAATTCCTCCTCGAGTCATAGACCGGTCACTCGAAGTCAGCGGAGTATTTTTACACCTAAAAGACATTTTAATTTACATTCTGATGTCTCTAAATCCTCCTTGCCCCGCAATCCTGTGTCCGCGTTAAATGACCCTAATTGGAAAATTGCTATGACTGATGAATATAATGCTCTTATTGATAATAAGACGTGGGAGTTGGTGCCCCGTCCATATGGTATTAATGTTATCAGGTCTATGTGGATTTTTGCTCATAAGGAGAATTCAGATGGGTCCTTTGCTTGACATAAGGCGCAACTTGTTGGTGATGGTAAGACTCAGCAGATTGGGATAGATTGTGGTGAGACGTTTAGTCCGGTGGTCAACCTGGTTACTATTCGCACTGTGTTTAGCTTGGCTCTTTCAAAGACTTGGCCAATTCATCAGTTGGATGTCAAGAATGCGTTCCTACACGGTGATCTCAAGGAAACAGTCTATATGCATCAGCCTTTGGGTTTCAGGGATCCCAACCTTCCTCATCATGTATGTTTGTTGAAGAATTCCTTCTATGGGCTTAAGCAGTCTCCAAGGGCCTGGTACACGAGGTTTGTTGACTTTGTTTCAACTATTGGGTTCACTCACAGCAGGTCAAATAATTCCTTGTTCATCTACCGCTGTGGTTCGTCTTTGACCTACATTCTGTTGTATGTGGATGATATCATCTTGACTGCCTCTTCCGATGCCTTGCGCCAGTCTATCATGGTCATGCTCAGTTCTGAGTTTGCTATGAAAGACTTAGGGCCTTTGAGTTATTTTTTGGGGATAGCCGTCAAGCGTCATTCAGGTGGCTTGTTTTTGTCGCAACGAAAGTATGCTGCTGAGATCATAGAGAGGGCTGGGATGTCATCCTGTAAGTCCACTTCCACGCCGGTTGATGCAAATCCAAAGCTAAGTGCCGCAGCAGGTGCACCATACGAGGACCCGACCCGCTATCGCAGTCTGGCAGGGGCCCTCCAGTAACTTACCTTTACCAGACCGGATATTACATATGCGATTCAGCAGGTGTGTTTATTCATGCATGATCCCAGAGTTGAGCACATGAATGCAATCAAACGCATCATTCGGTATATTTAGGGGACACTAGACTATGGGTTGCACTTGTATCCTTCATCTACATCCACACTTGTCTCGTACACGGATGCTGATTGGGGTGGTTGTCCTGATACCAGATAGTCGACTTTTGGCTACTGTATGTTCCTTGGCAACAACTTGGTCTCCTGGTCGGCAAAGCGTCAGGCAACTCTATCACACTCAAGTGTAGAGGCAGAATATCGAGGGGTAGCGAATGTGGTCTCCGAATCATGTTGGCTACGTAATTTGCTTTTGGAGCTTCATTGTCCCATTCAGAAGGCAATCTTGGTATATTGCGATAACATTAGTGTTATCTACCTTTCAGGTAACCCAGTTCAACACCAGCATACTAAGCATATCGAAATGGACATTCACTTTGTCCGTGAAAAGGTTGCAAAGGGTCAAGTTCACGTATGCCATGTCCCGTCGCGTTATCAAATTGCAGACATCTTTACAAATGGTCTACCAGCGGTTCTCTTTGAAGATTTTTGGGACAGTCTCAGCGTTCAAAGACCGCCCGCTATGACTGCGGGGGTGTGTTACATAAGGCAATATACACACAATATACAAGTGTATATTGCCTTATTAAGGCTCTCGGTTTTGCTGTCTTATGGCTCTCGGTCAACAGGCCATATTTGGCTCTACTTCTTTTGGTAATTGTTAATATTAGACAAGGTAAGAATATTGTATATTAGGAAAATATATGTGTAATATATTGTAATGTATATGTTACCATAATTAGGAATATACACTACCATAATTGTAGAGATAGAATTATGGTAGAAGAAGGCTTTGTAACTTGTATATATATCTATTCAATCAATGAAAATAATCAAGGGGATTATTTCTTTCAAAAAGAAAACAGAATCAATACAGCACAAGTTCAACAATTAGGCACAACAATCCTTCTCCATTGCTGAAGTGCTATTATAATTCTACTTGCACAGCTTAGAGACAAAATGATGAATATGATCCTTTGTGTTTGGAATAAATTCAAAGCAATCTCTTAAATATTCCTGAACAATTTTGATCACTTAAATTGTTAAAACTAAGCACTTTCAATTTCTATCGCATATTTTAACAAGCTCTGTCAGTTAAGTAACAGTGAAGAAAAGGTTTAACTAAAGATTAGGAAAGTCCCCATCAAATCCTACACTATAACATAAAAAAAAACTACACTGGACACGAAATTAATTAAAAACAGCATAGTTACACCCAAAAGCTATACAAAACTTTAGAAATAGATCAAAAATAGCAGAAACTGTAAAATTTTACCTCAAAATGTAAATTTTCACTAAACCTTTCTTTTCACAGTTTCGCTCAAATGTAACTGACATAATTTGATAACATTTAACGGAGACAAAAGTTCTTACCTTTGACAAATTTTAAAATCAAAACTTCTCAGGAAGGTAGTACTATTTATACTATTAGCGAATATTCTCCGTATATTTTGTAATTATGATAGATGTATATTTAAGGTAACTTATGATTCTAATTGTATTAGGAATCAACCTTTGTAAGGTAAGTTATGATTTGTACCATATTATGAATCAACATTTGTACAGCTATATATATTGTGAATAATGAAAGGAATCCCTAAGGGAAATTATTCTATCTTTCATGGTATCAAGAGCCTATAACCTAAACCCCACTCTTCTCCCTTCTCTTTCTCTCACTCGGCTGAAAACAAAACAAAAAAATTTAACCAGAAAATTTTTCGTTTCCCTTCCCTCGTCCGAAACAGCAACAAGGCAGCCACCATGTCTTCCCCTACAAATTCCGGTTCCTCCACTGGCACTTTTGACAACCTATCTCAACGTTCATCGTCTTCTTTTCACCTGGCTTTCGCCGTTACAAATATCAAGAATTTTATCCCTATAATTCTTGACCAAGAAGACTATCAATATTCCATGTGGACAGAACTATTTTATATTCATGCATGTACGTACAACGTGCTCGACCACATTGATGACTATGTTCCTCGTCCCACCGACATTGCCGAATCGACATGGCGCCGCCTTGACGCCATCGTCAAACAATGGATATACGGCACAATCTCCAAAGACTTATTGTGTACCATCATGAAAACAGGTGCTACGGCACGTGACCTTTGGGTGCGGTTGGAAAAAAAATTTCAGGACAATAAAAATACTCGGGCAGTGTATTTGGAGGAGCAATTCAACAATACGCGTCTCGAGAATTTCAACAACATGTCCGAATATTGCAAACAACTGAAACTCATAGCCGATCAACTATCCAACGTCGGGAATTCTGTTTCTGAAACCAAGATGGTACTCCAATTAGTTGCAGGTTTACCGAAAGGTGAATACGATACACTTGCAACAATGATTCAACAGGCCGACCCACTACCAAGTTTCACCAAGGCACGGTCACAATTATTATTGGAAGAAACCCGACGTGCCAAATAAGAGGAACATAATCAAAAGGCGTTAGCCGTTGACGGGATGGCACCACCGGCAACCAACACCACCCCGCCACCACCGCATGTCCAGCAGCAGCAGCAGCAGAGCGGCGGAGGTCGTGGCGACAGAGGTCGCAACAACAAAGGCAAGGGCCGCGGCAAGGGCCAACGCAACGATGGATCGGACAACGGCCAAGATCTGCATGCGCGAAATTCCGGTGGCGGCGACTAGGGTGGCCCAACCAGTAGAACTGGGCCTCGCCTGCAAGCCCATACCCGACTGCAGGGGCCTAGTTCCAGTAGCCTTGGTCGACTGGCCTCTTGGGCCCTGCCCCAGCCACCAGGCAGGCCCACCAGCAGCAGCAGCAAGCCCACCTGGTTGCGTTTCAGCAACAACACCCCAGCAGCCTGGCCCCGACTGATTTGGGCCAGGCCTACACCACCGTGAACCTTCAACAGCCCAACGACAATTGGTACATGGACACCGGAGCCACATCTCACCTCACCTGATCGTCAGGTAACCTATCTCAACTACGTCGGTTAAAGTGTCCTCAATTTATTATTGTCGGCAATGGTCATCGCATTCCAATTAAAGGTTACGGTAACACACACACCAAACATCCACACCCGCCTTTCTCCCTAAACCACGTCCTATACACACCTAACATCATTAAAAACTTAATCTCTGTTAGAAAATTCACTAGCAATAATTATGTGTCTGTCGAATTTGACCCTTTTGGTTTTTCTGTGAAGGAACTCAATACGGAAAAAATTCTTACACGTTGCAATAGTGTGGGAGACATATACCCATTCACTCAATCTTCTGTTGTCAGACCGCAAACACCTCTATCCCTTGCGACGATCTCTCCCTCAACTTGGCACAACAGACTCGGATACCTTGGAGACCCAGTTTTTACTTTTCTTAGGACTTCTAAGTGTATTCAATGTAATAATGGGAAAATTGCCCACTACTGTTTTTCTTGTCCACTAGGCAAACATACTCCTCTTCCATTTATGTCATCAAACAGTGTTATTTTTTCTCCCTTTGATATTGTTCATGCTGATTTGTGGACATCTTCGATTGTTAGCTCTTTGGGTCATAAATTCTATCTAGTATTCTTTGATGATTTTTCACATTTTGTCTGAATTTACCCACTGAAATTCAAATCTGAAGTTTTTACAAAATTTCTCGAGTTTCAAATATTCATTAAAACACAATTTGAAAAATCTATCAAATCATTCCAATGTGATAACGAACGTGAATTTAATAACTCGGCATTTCACAATTTCTGTTCTAAACAAGGCATGGTTTTTCATTTTTCTTGTCCCTATACTTCTTTCCAAAACGGCAAGGCTGAAAGAATTATACGTACCATCAATAACATGGTTCGCACACTACATTTCATGTCCGCCTCACGCCTTTTTGGGTCTATGCTGTCAAAATGGTAGAATCCCTTCTTAATATTTTACCAACTAGCACACTCCAAAACAAGACCCCTACCGAAATTTTATACCGTAAGCTACCATCATATGATTACCTACGTATTTTTGAATGCTTATGCTACCCCAACATAGCCTCCACTGCACCTCACAAACTTGCCCCTCGCACTCTACCATGTGTCTTCCTTGGTCTATCTCCTAATCATCGGGGCTACTTGTGCTATGACATTGCTACTCGCAAAATCATCGTCTCCCGTCACGTCACCCTTGACGAGACAACCTTTCTCTTTTCAAATCTCCAAAAATGTCAGACCACCGATTACATCTTTCTCGATGAACCAAGTCTGTCCCCGGTCATCCAAAATCTATACCAACAACAACCCATTTTCCGACAGTCTCGCCACTGTACGACACCACCCCAACAGCTCTCTGCTCACCCCTACAAATTTCTGGCCGAGTCTCTGCACCACCAAAGAACACTGCTGCCCATCGACCCAAAGAACCAATCCCATGATTCTGCTTTTCGATCGAACCGTTGGACATGCAGCCTCCCAGTTTCGACCTCCCACTGCTGCCATTTCACCGAATGGAGACTCGTGCACAACACGAGATCTTCAAACCCAAGGTTCACTTCAATGTCTCCACACAAACCTTATCACCCATTCCAAAAAATCCAAAACTAGCTAAACTGGACCCTAATTGGAATGCGGTCATGTGCGAGGAGTTTAACGCTTTAACCAAGCAGAACACTTGGGATTTGATACCTAGACCAGCTGGTGTGAATGTTATCCGGTGTATGTGGCTATTTCGTCATAAGTTCAGAGACAGTGGTGACTTAGAGAGGTATAAGGCAAGACTTGTTGCAAATGGCACTAACCAGCAGGAGGGTATTGATTGTGGTGAGACATTCAGTCTGGTTGTTAAATCGGCCACTATTCGGACAGTTCTCAGTATTGCTATGGGCATGCATTGGCCGATTCATCAACTAGATATCAAGAATGCATTTCTTCATGGGGATTTGAAAGAAATTGTGTACATGCATCAGCCCCCTGGCTTTGTTCATCCGGCAGTTCCGCAGTTTGTATGTCGTCTCAGAAAATCATTGTATGGATTGAAACAGACACCCCGTGCTTGGTATGATCGTTTTGCCAGGTATTTTTTACAGATTGGTTTTCTATGTAACAGGTGTGATAACTCTCTCTTCACTTTTCACCGAGGTAGCAGCACTGCATATTTGCTACTATATGTCGATGACATCGTTCTTACTGCATCGTCTGACGGTTTGAAGAATGAAATCATTGCTCTACTCAAAACTGAATTTGCTATGACTGACTTGGGCAAGCTGAGTTACTTTTTGGCTATATCGGTGACCAGATCTGCAGCCACCATGTTCTTGTGTCAGCGTAAGTATGCAGAAGAGATAGTGTACAGGGCCAAGATGGAAAATTGTAAAATTATGCCAACTCCGGTGGACTCAAAATCCAAGCTTAGTGCCACTGACGGTGCGCCAGTTTCTGATCCCACTCTATATCGGAGTCTTGTAGGTGCTCTTCAGTATCTTACATTCACTAGGCCATATGCCGTTCAGCAGGTGTGTCTGTTTATGCATGACCCTCGAGAGTCACATTTTGCCGCCCTCAAACGTATTATCAGATACGTTAAGGGCACACTAGACTTTGGTTTACATCTATACCCCTCTGCCCCAACCAAGTTGCTAGCCTACACGGATGCAGATTGGGCAGGATGCCCCGACACACGTCGCTCCACCTCAGGGTACTGTGTATTTCTTGGGGATAATCTTATCTCATGGTCCGCCAAGCGGCAGGCCACGCTATCCCGTTCGAGTGCTGAAGCAGAATATCGCGAAGTTGCTAATGTCGTTGCTGAGATCTGTTGGCTCTGAAATCTTCTTTTGGAGCTCCAGTGTCCATTACGCAAGGCGTCTATAGTCTATTGTGACAACATATCTGCTATCTATATATCTCATAATCCAGTCCAACATCAGCGGACTAAGCATATTGAGATGGATATCCACTTTGTGCGAGAGAAGGTTGCCCGTGGTCAGGTCAAAATTTTACACGTGCCTTCCTCTTATCAATATGTAGACATTTTCACAAAGGGACTACCGCGACAGCTCTTCACCGACTTCCTATCCAGCCTTAGCATTCGGCCTCCTCCCGCTCCGTCTAAGGGGGAGTATTAGCGAATATTTTCCGTATATTTTGTAATTATGATAGATGTATATTTAAGGTAACTTATGATTCTAATTGTATTAGGAATCAACATTTGTAAGGTAAGTTAGGATTCGTACCATATTAGGAATCAACCTTTGTACAGCTATATATATTGTAAATAATGAAAGGAATCTCTAAGAGAAATTATTCTATCTTTCATATACCTACCCAAATGTACGAGACCATTTCTGTTATTTCTCGGTTCTTAGCCATTTGTCGAAGTAGTCTTAGGTATCAATCCGTGGCTAATACCTTTGATTTGGCTTTGAACATAGAAGTTGAGAAGAAGTAATCCCATCAGGTGAAAGTTACATGGAGTAACTATAGTTTTAAAGTCCATTCCATAATGACTCCCTATAATATAGTATAATTACCGTAAAGTCTGATTCTTCCAACATAAAAAGAAACAATATGCATAGCAGCAACGGTCACATCCCAACTGTACCTGAAAGAACTCTATTACAACATACAAGAGACTGTACATAGGAGAATCCCCTTCCCCTGATAGAAAATTTAACGAAGTGATACTGTGTTCCCTATATGTTTTCATATATCTATCCTGAGATGTTTAAAGAGCATATAAAACAACCTGAAGCACCCCCCCCCCCCCCAAAAAACAAAGTGTCTCAGGCAGTCAGGCTTTTGCAGTATTCCACCTTAATTGCTGGCCAGTTCTCCCTCATTTCTCTGATGACTTGATGATTTCTGCCTGGTTGGTTGTTTCATTGACTGTCCCACCAACATCAAGCGAGACATAACATATGCAAGTAATTCTTCACGATGAGAAAATGTAAAATCCAAATGCGCGTACTCGAACTCATTATATGATACATCTACACCTGCATCAGTCATCAGGTCATAATGTTTCCTGACCATGGACGGCCTGATGACCTTGTCCTTCTGCCCAGCAACAAGATCAACAGGAATATCAATAAGGATATAGTACTCCCCCAAATCCAAAGGTTGTGGGGAACCATAGACTTCCATGTTTGCAGCAGCACTGCCATAGTCAAACATGATAAATTTACGTCCGCGTTTGATCTGTGCCATGTGAAGTGCCACGCGAAATGAAACAGCTGGCATATTATTCATATTGTAATGTGATAACCCTAAAGCTCCGACCCAATTTGAACTGTCTCCACCAACCACATAACTTATCAGGGTTTGCACAAGGCCTCCAACTGCAGGTAAGTTATGGAAGTCCCGTGCCAACTTGTTGACCAACATACGGAAAAACCGAGTGGGTATATAAAAAGCTGGCACAAAGAGCTTCAGTACAGGAGATAACACTAGGAATACATACTCCATCACCGTGAATACAGGATTTGAATCATGATGGAATCCAGCAGGTGATAACAAGATTAATCTTGAAAGAGTATGGGGTTTCTCCTTAATTCGCTGGGTTATGACATACATCAGCATAGCAGCTCCACCCAAACTATGGGAAATAGCACAGAGCTTGTAAGTTTGATCACTCTCACACTCTTCCTCAAGACCCTCTTGGCTATTTTTCAATTCAGAAACTTTTATTTTGTGGATCCTCTCTATCATTGCAGGTATATCTCGTGTCCCGTGCTCATTTATGGAGTACTGCCAGTATCTACAATCACATGCCACATACAGAAAGTAAAAGTAAGTTGATAGAGATTTAGCAATGGCAGATATATAGGAAATCAATACCATTTCAAAAAAGAGATATGGATAAAGGTACTTCCAACATGAATGGCAGCTGCATGAAGTTGTACACTTACTGTCGTGGGGATATATTGCTGTCAACATGTTCTCTCGATACCAGTCCGCGAAAATTTCCAAGGAAAACATCATACCCTGAACAATAAAAGAGAAATATATCTCACTTAATTATTGCGGGACAGAAATAACCATAGTATATCACACCTAGAGAGTAGAGACATTGGCTCAAAAATCCCAAGGACGAACCTTGATCATAGGCTGCAAATGCTGGAGAACCAACAACTCCATTTGACACCCAACTGTAAAGTCAGCTCACTGTGTAAGATGTAAGATGTACTAAATATATATTAAGTTGAACAAACTACAATTTTAGCAACAAAGGAGAAACAGAAAACTAAAAGATTATCATGTCACAAAGAAATCAAGTACATGCATTGACAGAGATCCACTGGTCAGTTCTCTAGCGATTTTGGATGGATACTTCAGCAAAGATATAAGGTTCATGATCCACAAGATCAACGTGACAAAAATTCTTGATCTCATGCTTAGACAATTAATCAACTTTTGGTATAGATAGCACAACTCACTTTCCAAAGGGCTAATGCACAGTGTATACACCATTTCCAAGAGTATAATTTGAATCACTTTGATTAAGCAGAAGCTAGTTTAGTCACAACAGAAAAAGTTTCTTGCTTTCAAGATCACTCAAATTCTGACAGTGAATAAATTTAATTTAGTAGTAGTACTGAATTTCCAGGTTGACAATCATTCATAATAGTAGTCCACTATCCCAGCTGAATTAATAAGCACATAATGCAAATGAATGTTTGACCTATTTACAGATGCCCATGCCAGCCAAATAATTAAATAAAAAATATTTTAAAAAAAGAAATAAAAAAGAAAAGGAGAAGCCATGTCTCTTCGAACTGTTGCATAATATACACGTTTGAGATAGAATAATATATCACTGCATAAATTCTTATAGGCAATTGATTAGTATGCCTTCCAAACGTCATCTAGTTATACTAATACAGTAGTACTAATTATAAACCTGAAGAACAAGAAAGGACAACTTAACAAACTGTCGACATGATATATATCACTGGTCATTGTAACCCCAACATAGCAACAACAACACACTCAGTGTGCTCCCACAAGTGGGGTTTGGGGAGGGTAAGATGTACGCAGACCTTACCCCTACCTTTGTAGGGTAGAGAGGTTGTTTCTGGTAGACCCTCGGCTCAGAAGGATAGTACCAGCAGCAGAAATGTAAGAAAAGAGACAGCCAAATAGCAAGATACAAAACAAATGTGACAACAGATAGTAGTACACATCAAAGAATAAAAAACTACGAGATAACTAAATACTACCACTAGAAGAAAGGGAGGAGAGGAGAAGACTCGCACCCTCCCTCCCCACACAGAAGGCGACAACACTTAGCTACCTACTAACCTTCTACCCTAATACTCGACCTCCCAATCTTCCTATATAAGGCCATGTCCTCAGTCAGCTGAAGTAGTGTCATGCCCTGTCTAATCACCTCCCCCAATCCTTCTTCGACCTACATCTACCTCTCCTAACTCTTGCTACAGCCAACCGCTCGCACTTGCACCTCCTCTTCACAACCCCAACATAGACTAAGTATATTAATATACACACAGAGGAAATGTGACATGAAGAATTAAGGCAGATGTGTGACTCACCCCATCGATGAATCAAAAACCCCATGTTGCAGATAAACAACTTTCCGAGCATCATGCCTGCAATATCAGATTTAAATCATCAAATCACATTCATAGACGGTCATCCACCTAAAAGCTCTGGATATAAAGAGACAACGATGTCAAAACAGGAATCTAAACCTTGGAATTCTCTCCAAAAGGAGAATATATCCATCATCAGTCACCACACGAAGAGCTTCATATGGGTACCTACAACAGAGAGCAGTTATATGCTGAGAATAATTGTAATGCCAAATTTGATGTGAAAATGTCAATTGCTTAGTTATGAATACAAGAGTTCCTGCTGAAAGGCCATGCTTCAAGTCTACAGAAAAACGCAATACCCCTAAACAACAAAAACTTCCCTATTTTCTAAAGCAGAGGAGAATCGAAAGAGGACAGTATAAAAAATACCTTGTCTACATTGAACAACAATCACTTTCCTAAGAAGAAGAAAAAAATCAAAAGATGGCAATAGATGACTTTCCTAAAGAAGAAAGAGACCAAAATAGGACGGTAAGAGAATCTTGATCACCACTGAGATCTGAAAATTTTGTAAGACATGATTATTACCAGAAAACAGTTGACAGAAATTCTTCATTTTTCCACTGTCAATCAATTTAGCTAGTCTACCAAAAGCTTAACCTGAAGAAATTATAGCATACTCTAGGCTCAATGCAGTAAGTACAAAAACACAAATGCAATTGAATTACAGATGACACGCTAGTCCTTTTCAACACCATATCAAACTCCAAAAAATTTCTTGAAATAGTATCACAGTTTATGTGACAAATTTGAGTCTTTTAAAAAAAAGTTAAATTTATTTGGACATGGTATCTGTTCGGGAACGTCTCAATCCAAGGAAACATTCATGTCATATTTGACTAAGGAGAGAAATCGAATGAAAGTGCCCTACCCAAGCTCTGTTATGACATCTTGACACGTCCTAGCATCTGTATTAAGGGAATGATAAAAGCCTGTTTGTCGTTCCTTAGGCGTAGGATCATTCTCTGAAAGAGTATCCGTAGGTACAGATACACTTGCCCCATCAGCAGGAACTTCCTCAGGACCACTCATACGAGAAAAGAACCATTTCACCACTTCCGTAAATGTGACTATCGGTGAAAGAAGACAATGTGCTGCCTGGTGAACGAATTCAAAGACAGTCTCGATCATGATCTCAATTGCTAGATGGAGATCCTACATAAAATAAATCAGACCAAAAAATAACAACAATTACTTAAATGACCAACAGCTGTAAAACCAAAAAAAACGCACGATGACCCGTACTCCTGCCCCAAACCAAACAGATGAGCACAATGAATGTAATATGTAAATGGAACACTCAGCACATTCATCAAAAAATCGAAATGGATCTGAAAAAACATACATCATACGTATGATTCATGAAAGTTAAGCCCACTGCAACAATTTTGGGATTGAGGATACTATATGAGGAGAAAAGTGAACATGTCAAACCTCAACTACACCTCGCCTTCTGTCAGCGGCACGTTGGACAAAGTGGTCCTTGAGTGATTGTATTCGCTTGGTAGCTCGTAGATGGGGAGGCTGGAGGCTACCAGACGTAGTACGTGAACCATAGAGATACAACGGTATGCCCAACATAAATTTGATGGGGAAAAGGAACCATGAGAAGATGTATCCGAGCAAATGCACCCAATTGCCGCCCTGCCTGGTAAAACTGCCAACTCTAGAAGCTCGAGAACTTTGTAACAGAGGAGACGTTGGACCAATGTTTTCATCAACATCTTCTTGTGATGAGTATTCCACACTTGATGAGGCATTGGAGTCAACAGAAAGTTCATGAATTAATTGGTTAAAGGATGAGACACCACTGTGATCACAAAGGAAGAGCATGTTAACAAAATGTGCAGTTATACAAACAACAAGAAAAGATTAAGATTTTTTGACATTTCGACATAATTGAAAATAGAGGAGACAGAAGTAACACGATTGTCAATTCATATACAGAGAAGCAGTGAATTATTAAAGCATGGGAAAATAGGAAATGAAGATCGAAACTCACTCTTCCATCCAGCGTGGAAGCCTAGGCCCACGAAATGCTGGGCGAAGCTCCCAACCATGGATACCTTCAAGAATAGAAGAGTTCCCTGGCAATATTGTCAACAATAGTGCTGACACCCCATTTATCAACCTCACAACATTGTTCAATGACTCATAAGTGAATGTTTTAACTGACCTGAGAGAATTAAGAAAGAGATATTAACATCAAATAATGGATCCCTCCGAACAGTTGCTTAAGGAAGTTAGTAGACAAAACTACACACATAAAACAGCATGAGCTTAACCGCAAGGATTTCGAGTAAACATTCTAAAAAAGTTACTATCTCTTTTTCAGAAAGTAAAGAGCTACTATGTCTTATTAATGTCACCTAATGCTATAGCAATCCTCAATACTTCCATTTACAAACAGCATTTCTCATTTATCCCACTAAAAAGGAAAATACAAAATTGATGATGATAGCCAAGGTATCCACTTCGAAAGTATATCTACATAGGTTGAGTTTTCATGCTCTTGTTTCTTACTGCACTTTCAGTATTAGTTCTGTTACTTGAAATGTGTCAAGAACTAAATACAACTGGCTAAAGGCTTGTTTCCCACACCGCGACATCCTTCCCTGGTCACTTCTGATGGAGCCAGTTATTTGCTGACCAGCATGAACCAATAGATTACTGAGAATAACTTACAAAGACACTACTCATATACAATTTTTTTCCCTAACAGGTGAGGGAGCAAGAGTATATCCAAACTCATGGTTTCATATCTTAATACGAGTACTAAAATGTTGACAGCAAAGCTTCAGCTTCCAACTTACAACAACTTACAACAGGATCTTCAGCTGTGTCAACCTTGATACACCAAAACTGTATTTTATTTTGATCTAGATAATAACAGTGTCTCCCCTAGTTCCACTCTTTCTTACATGGTGACTTTAGCCTTCTTCCTCAAGTGATTAACCTAGTTCGTTCATTTATGCTACCGGGTAAATCATTAAAAACAAATACACGTCCTCCGAGTTTACTTACAAGACCACCATTTCCACTGATATAAAGATCTCTCTTTTCAATACATAAGGGATCGAATGTCAATTTTCTCCCTTATTATATCAGTCTGGATCTCTCTATAACTCATCGTCTTCAACATGACACTCTGTATGCATTTGCATGTGAACTCCTATCTCATTGGTTAGACTGCATCCAACTCAGCAACTTTACGCTTCAACAAACGAAAAGCAGAAATCCAGGACCGGAACAATATTTTAGCAATAAAATATGGAAGAATTTCAATCTTAGATTAAAACAATGACGACATACCCGTGTATTCTCACAAGTGGGGTCTGATGAGGGTAGTGTGTATGCAGACCTTACCCTACCTTGAGAGGTATAGAGGTTGTTTCCTATACCCACATCATTTCAAAGCAGTTTGAAAAAAAGAAAACGGGAGTGAAGAAGCGATGACAAAATATTAAAGAAAGCATGACAGAGCGTTCTTACAAAGGGCCAGTAACTACAACAAAATAATATAATAATCGAAATACAAAAAACGTAAATCGAATAACACGCCCGATGTAACATGATTCAATTAGCAACAAACAAATCAATGCTCACTAGCATGATACACAATATCCTTTTGCCATCCTCCCTAATAACATGCCGGCCAAATTGCTGTCATCATAATTCTACTACTAATAATAGTCTACTTTTCCCTCTTTTTTTCTGAGCATAAACTCTCTACAAGTCCCTCGCTTGATCATAGCTCTTCTGGTAAGCTGTTATTCCTATGATTATCATCCTAAAATCTCAATCTCATTCACCATACGTTGAAAGACATCAAAAATAAGAGGAATTCCCCCACGCATTTTATCACTACACAACTAATCAGCATTTGACCTAATACTGCCAAAAAAAATCGACAAATTAACTGCACCCCCCACACCCACAAAACAACCAAATGATCAATTTAGTTTTCAGCTGAAGTTGCAGCTTCAATTGACGTCATGGATATATTAGGTATTAATAAAGAATGAACATACTCTTTGGTGACAGCAAGGACGTGGTCAACGAGCCGTTGCATTGGTTTTGGTAGCACAAGAATCAACCCCAACAAACTATTTTTTTTTTCCTCAAAAATGCAATGGAGAGAGAGAGATAGAGAGTCCGATGGAAGTCGGTTTGTTTTCTCTCTCTTAAAAATGCAACGTGGCAATTCCTTGTCTGTTACATTAATGACTATCGCTTTCCAAGTCCTGACTCCGCGTTTATCTTTACTTTCACTCAAAGATACGCAAATTTGGAGTATTTTCTTTAGGCATCCAAACATATCCGTACTATAACAAAATGTTTGAATTATGCGTGGGTAACATTTGAATTATGCGTGGGTCTTATCACTCTTTTAGACGTATTTTTTTCTCTCTTGGGGTTGGTTGGTTGGTTGATTGATTGTTAGAGTTACGTAGGGTTTAATTATGTCATCTTCTATTTTGTATAAATAATATATAAATTATCTCATAATTTATACGTATTTTAGTTATGTCGGATTGTAAATTGTAATCAAATATCATACTTAATATGCTGAATTTTTATATATAGCAACTAAAATGCTGTCAAAATGGTACTAGTTATGTTGGGTTTAATATATGAATAATTCACTTCCTAACTAGCAATTAAACGACCCCTTAGGTAATGATCTGGGCTAGAAGGTAAATGCATGTTACATCGCGTATTAACCAACTTAAAATACATACTCCCTACGTTTCAAAATGTTTTCCTGATTTTGACTTGGCATGGAGTTTAAGAAAGTAAAGAAGATTTTTGAATCTTCTGGTTGTTAATTAAAGATACGTAGAAAATATCAAAATGTCCTTTAATTTGTGATTTTAAACACGTCACGTGGAAAGTTAGAAATAAAGAGTTATCAAAAAGGGAAAAAATATTTTTTTTAAACAGATCAAAAGAAAAAGTAAGTCAAATATTTTAAAACGGAGGAAGTAATCCTTTTTTTGTAAGACCTGCATAGAAATATGCCACTGACATGAGTAAATCATTAGTGGATCTCTTATATATTTGTCACACAATGGTTCAAATCAGAAGCTAAATATCGTCTTTTTGAAAAAAAATCTCAAAAGTTTTGCTATTATTAGAAAGTTTTATTGATTTGAAAAGATAAGATTTTTTTATTCTAAATTTTATTTCCCTATTGCTATCAATTTTAGATCAAGGAGTCAACTATGTGAAATACTTTCCCTATTTATGTAATATACTTTTCTTTTCAGTTCGTCTAAAAAAGAATGATACATTTCCTTATTTTGTAATAATTTAACTTTAACATTTATTTTTTACGCTTAACGAGATAATCTATAACCACGTAAATATCTTTCACTTGTTTTAAACCACAAAATTCAAAAGTTTTTCTTTATTTCTTAAATTTTGTGCCGAGTCAAACTATATCACATAAATTTGAACGGAGGGAGTAGCAAATAATCCTCGAATCACTTCTAAGATTCAATAAAAATTACTACTGCACTTTGTTAAAATCAAGAGGGGACGGAAATTTAGAGAGTGAGAATTTTTTCTACCTTTCATTCATCATAATGATCTCCTTATATAGAGGTAAAGTCCTTATTTCCCTAGTCTAACAGAAAAATCATATTCTAATAGAACTACCATAATTACAATTAGACGTAGAATAGGATTCTACCAAAATAAACTAATTAGACTACAAGTCACACACAGACATAGCTTGCTTGTCCGTGTCCGAGGTCTCTCAATACCCCTCAAGTGTCTCGAATGCTCAACTTGCCAATCAGATATTCATGTTGTGATTTTCTCAAAGCCTTTGTAAACATAACGGTCAATTGCTCGTTGGTTGACACATAACTCGAAAGTCTTATACTATATTGGAGTGCGTCCCGAATATAATGACAGTCAACTTCAATTTTAGTTCATTCGTGAAACACCAGATTTCGTGTAATAGACAATGTTGCTTGACTATCACAGTATATTTTTACCGGAGATTTATGTTCGATGCCCAAGCTATGTAGGATTCCCTTCAACCATTTCAATTCACAAACCGTCATTGCCCTCTGCTGACGAGCGAGAGACAATGTGCTGCTTCTTGGTTTTCCATGATACTGATGAATTTTCGATGGAGATAAACCATCCGGTGAGCAATTTTCGAGTCAATGGACATCCGGCCCAGTCCGAGCTATACCACACATACAACCGGGGATCACAGTCCTTCTTTAACATAATTCCTTTCCCATAGTTCTTTTTCAAGTATATTACCACTTGGAGAGCGTCTCTCCAGTGCGCTTTCTTCAGTTAGTGCATGATCTGAGACAGAACATGCACACAATAGGACAACTCCGATCACGTAAAACTGAGGTATATCAATCTACCGATCAAATATCGGTACGGTTCCAAATTTTCCAAATTAGACCCTTTGACCAACGCCAAATTGTGATTCTGTTCTATGGGAATATTAATCGATTTTGCTCCCAGTATTCCAGACTCAGAGATTATATCCAATACATATTTCTGTTGACAAAGGAATAACCTGGTTGGTCCACGCGCAACTTCAACCCCCATAAAATACTTCAGGTGGCTCAAATCCTTCATGTGAAAACTGGCTCGGAGATAGTCTTTGAACCTTGCAATGACACTATGGTCATTTTCAGAGATAATCAAGTCATCCACATAAACTAAGACGTTAAGTTGTATACTTTCCTGGTGCATCGTGAAGAGAGAATAATCGAAGTATGACTGTTTGAACCCATATTTCATCAAGGCACTTGATAATTTGGCTAACCAACACCGTAGGGCTTGTTTATACCCATACAAAGATTTTCGAAGTCGACATACTTGCCCCGGACCAGACACACATAATCCCTATAGTAATTTTATATAAATTTTTTCCACCAGTTTGCTGTGCAACAAGGTGTTATGAACATCCATCTGATATAACTCTCACTTTCGAGCGATCACTACTGCCAAAAAGGTTTGAACGGTCACCACCTTCACAACCGGAGCAAATGTTTCATTGTAGTCAATACATTCCTCCTACTTATTATCGAAGATGATCAACCAAGCTTTATATCATTCAATTGTGTTGTCCGAGTTGTATTTGATCTTGTACACCCATATATATCCGAGTGCTCTCTTATCTGGCGGCAATGTTTCCAATATTCATGTGTCATTGTCCTCCAATGATTGAATTTCTTGTTACATGGCTTTTCTCCAACATTTTCTTTTCATGGCCTATGAGAAGGATTTTGATTCAATTCTTGTGGTACTTGCTGCAAGGAAGCATTGGTGTTGCGAGGAAAAATTATCACATGATATATAGTGAGCTGAAAGATAAGCCGCACCTGAGAGTTGTTGAGGATTAGGCGAACTCGTTGATGAACTTTCTTTCCGGAATGTTTCAATAATGTAGTCACATAATCGAACCGAGTCATGCTTCTGGCGTTTACCTAGACCCAATTGTTCATCTGGTTACTTTTCATTGGCCCGGGTACCTTCCGTCTGTATTTCTTCCACGTTTTCATTATTTGGACTAGCATTTGTCCGGTATAATTCTGGCTGATCTGTAGGTTCAGTATCCGATGTTCGTATTTCTTCTATTCGAGCTTCATATCTATATTATATGTTTGCTCTTCTTCAAAATCGTGTCAATTTCTTTCTTTTTTTATTTCGTCCAGGATCACTTCTATGTTGTCAACCAAGTTACTTGTTTCTATGGCAAAATGAAACTTAATCTCGTAGAAGTCCACAAATTTTGAGACTAAATATTCATCATTTTCTAAGTCATACAATCTCCAACCTTTTTGTCTGTAGGGGTATCCTAAGAAGACACACCTTCGACTCCGACTCTCAAACTTGTCTCTTGTTCTTCCTTACATGTGTGCATAGCATAGTGAGAATCCTTAAGTGATCATAATGAGGTGTCTCTTCATATAAAATTTCATAGGGGTTTTTTTCATTCAAAATTGAAGATGGTGTTCTATTGATTAAGTATCCCACAGTCAAACACATTCTCCACAGAATCTGATCGAAAGATGACCCTGAAATCTTAATGCTCGCGCTACATTAAGAATGTGATGGCGTTTTCTTTCAACTTTTCCATTCTACTGCGACGTCCATGTGCAAGAAGTTTGGAAAAGAATTTCATATTTGAAGAAGTAAGTCTTCATACACGTGAACTCATTTTCGTTATCACTTCTAACAATTTTCACCTTCTTACCAAACTGCCTATCTACCAATGCGAAGAATTTTTTCAAGGTTTGGGAGATTTCTTTCTTATCAACTAAAAGAAAAATTCATACAGCTCGCGACCGATCATCCACAATAGTCAAGAAATAAAAAGCACCATAAGAAGAAGGTGTTCTATATGGCCCCAATAATCACAATGAATCATATCAAAAATCTTGGAAGCTATATTATCACTTGAAGGAAAAACACTTCTTGTTTGTTTTGCCCTTTGGCATATATCACATTCATTATCTAAACTAACACTACTTTCTTTTAAACCGAACGTCGTAATAGACTTTGTCACTTGTGCAAAAGGATGACCTAACTGTTTGTGCCAAAGATCGAACCAATCAACTGCCTCCGCATTCATAGTTCATATCCGCAACACATTCCAAAAATAGTAAAGCCCACCTCATGGCTCACCCATTCCAAATGACTTTCTCGTGGTGGGGTCTTGTATAACACACATAGTTTTGTTAAAATTTACATCAGAATCTAAATGATAAATAAGTTGCGATACAAAAATTAAATTGCAAGTTAGGTCTGGAACATATAGGACATCCTTTAACCAAATACTATTATTTATCTTGGTCGTTCCTTCTTTCACGGCCACCGAGCTTCTTCCATTCGCAAGCCTAACCGGACACTCGGGAATGTCCATCTGATTGCTAATTTTCTGTGGATTACCTGTCACGTGATTAGTAGCTCAGTAGTCAATAATCCAAGATGAGTTTTCGGTCTTACCATCCATCTCGCCATTCAGATTTATTCCTTGTGAATCACTATTTTTCGGATCTTCTTGCTCAGATTGTGATGTTCTATCCCACATGTGTTCATCTGTTCTATCCCGCATGTGTTCATCTATTCTATCTCTGCAAGTATATCCTTGATGAGAACGACGTTAGCCCGATAGTTGCCTCTTCCGCGATCGAATCCCGGGCCTCCCTCTATTGTTGTTGTTGTCCCCGTCCTTCGGATTTTTCGTTTCCTTTTTTTATTTTCTGGCCGCCATTTCGGATATCCAATAAGTTAAAAATATCCTTTCAAAACATGTCCGGATCTCTTGTAATGTGTGCAGAATGCACCATCATTCTTCCATTCACCTTGATCACGATAAGGATTTCTTCCTTTATGGCAAAGGTCATGATTTCACTCCGTTCTTCGCGTGAGTCCTCTCACACGCTCTTCTTGTACTAGCTTCGAATATACTTTGTTTACTGGTGACAATAATTTCTGAGCCAATATGTTCGATCTTACCGTTCCATACATTGCCTCATCCAATCCCATGAGGAAATAATGCACTTTTTCTTCATTTCTTTTGGTTTTCAAGATCATCCTTAGATTGCACGTGTACTTTCCGCACTTGCAAGTCGGAATCTATTCATAGTTTGTCAATTATTTCCATGACTTAGTTAGTTTTCCATAGTAATCCACTATGATTCTTCCCTTCTATTAGTACTCCGCAGGTTCTGCCTTCAGTTGTTGCATCAGAGGGCCGTTGATAATAGTGAACTGCTCCCGTATGCTCGTCCATAATTCTTCTGCTTCTTTATACGAGATCATTGAGCGAAGTGTTGGTTCGATGGTGTTGCGAATCCACGATACCAACAAAGAGTTTATAGTCCATCAATGTTCTAAGTCTGGCGACTCTTCATCCGGTTTTTGATCATACCATCAAAGAAGCCGAATTTCTTCATTGCTCTCAAGGCCGTCCTCATGGATCTAGCCCATTCTTCGTAATTCTCTCCCTTTAATTAGGTTTGTGTCACCACAATTTCGGGATTATTGTTTGACGTAATGTCATAAGGGGAGATTGTCTTTCTTTGAATTTTATTTTCTTCATCGGTGATTCCTTTATTTTTATCGTCGGTTTCTCTGTCACCCGCCATTACTTAGGATTTTTGTGTTCTTTTAATGAGGCTCTGATACCATGTTAAAATCAAGAGGGGACGAAAATTTAGAGAGAAAAAGAATAATGGGAGAATTATTTCTACCTTTCATTCATTATAATGACCTCCTTATATAGAAGTAAAATCCTCATTTCCTTAGTCTAACAAGGAAACTCTATTCTAATAGAACTACCATAATTACAATTAGACTTAGAATATGATTCTACCAAAAATAAACTTATTAGACTACAAGTCTTAGGCCTAATTTGTTTGTACTTAACGGAGGTATGAATCTTAATCATTTAGATTCAGCCCATTAAGTTCATTTGTTTTGTTTCCTTGTGAAGCCTCTTAATGGGTCTGAATGAATCAGATATGCAACAGAGTCTTAACGTCATTCACACTCATTTAAAAGAATATGTCTTATTTCACAAAAACTTTTACGACTTCTCTTCTCATCAAACATTCCATGCCTCTAGCTATTCTTTCTCAACCAAATATTATCAAGAACTCTTGTTTCCACAAATATTAATTGATTAACTATAACAATAAACTTATTTTCTTGAATCTATCAAAAATTGTGTTTGAAATCCTATTTATAAACTGATTCATGATCTATTTTGCACTAAAAAAATTAAACGCGAGGAATCTATCTTATCAATAAAATTCCTACCTTCACTTGTCAATTTTTGAAAGATCGCAATGACTCTATAAATTAGTGTTTCTCAAGATAATAATAACAACAAATTAAAAAAAAACTTGAATATTACATAACCCTCTAATTAATTTTGGAACTAAATATATAATACTAAGCTTAAAAAACAATTGAGAACGCTCAAGAATTGTGTCAAGCATTAAAAAGTTTTCTCCTTTTTATCTTATTTTAATAAAATTTCTTACTAGAAAACATCTTGTGGGATTCAACCATAACAATCATCTTTAAATTAATTTCAGTTGATAGAGAAATGTTTACCATTTTAATAATATGCACAAGTTGTTAAAAAATTTCATGTTACCTTGTAACAATATTTTTTTATATTGATATAACTTTATTTGCTTTTAGATATTCAAATTTATCTTTGTAGAAAAAAAGGAGATAGTTTAAATTTTTAATCAAATATAAATATTCAAAATATTATTTCTATCAAAAATAAATTTATTTTGCTGAAATGAGATTTTTATAATATTTTATTAATATAGTGGTTAATTCCATATGCACATTCAGATATTTAAAACAAGCAGTCACAATCATTCCATATTCAGGTCTAGAGACAACATCTTAATATTCAGATATGTATTCAAATTCAAACATTTAGATCTTAATGTATATTTTAATATTCAAATGTGTATTAAGATTCAAACATTTTAATCTTAATGGAAACAAATGAAGCCTTAGACTACAAGGCCCACGAGGTCTCTCAATACACTTATATAGAAGGGAAAATGGTCAAATATATCTCTACTTTAATTTATTAGTCAACTTTGTCCTCCGTTAGCGAAAGTAGTCAAATATACTCTTCCGTTACAAGTTTGAGCCAAATATACCCTACCGTTAGCAAAGTATACAAAAATACCCTTTTTCAAAAAAAAATCTGGAAAATTGAATTTTTTAATTAAAAAATCTGGAAAATTATTTTTTTAATCTAGAAAACTGTAAAGTATTTTTTATAAAAAATAAAGTGTCCAGAAAATCTTTTTTAAAATCAGCATTAATTTTAAAAATAAATCTGAAAAAACTGATTTTTTTTAAAAAAACAGATTTTAATTAAAAAAAATTAGTTTTATAAAATCAAGAAAATTTTATATTTTTAATAAAAGCCATTTTCTCCAGATTTGTTTTAATAAGAAAAATCATTTTTTCAGATTGTTTTTTAAAAATTTGTCACGCAGACACCACATAGAATAAGTTAAATGTTATATAGGATAAGTTAAACACTTATATAATATGTTGAAAATGAGGCTTATTAGTGTGTATTTCCCTATATAATATGTGTATAATTTGGGTGACATGTAGCATTTAACTTATTCTATGCGGTGCCTACATGATAATTATTTTTTAAAACAATCTGAAAATTTGATTTTTCTAATTAAAATAAATCTGAAAAATGGCTTTTATTAAAAATATGAAATTTTTTTGATTTTATTAAACTCGTTTTTTTTTAAAAAAATATTCTGAAAATTAGATTTTTTATTAAAAAAACTAGAAAAAATATATATATTTAAAAATACTTTACACATTTTTTAATTAAAAAATCCAATTTTCAGAATATTTAAAAAAAGAAGATATTTTTGAATATTTTGCTAAAGGTAGATGTATATTTGGGTTCAACTTGTAATGGGAGGGATATATTTGACTACTTTTATTAGTGAAAGACAAAGTTAATTAATAAACTAGAGTAGAATGGTGTATTTGACTATTTTCCCCCTATATTGAAAGCATGAAGAGCAGGTCGATCAAGGGCAAAACTAACATTACAGTAGCACAATTATTAAGTGCAGGGGTAAAATGATAACTATATTATTGTGTTCGTTCACTCTTCATCTCTCTTGCTCCAACAATCTATCGGTTGGGTGTTCACTCTACAAGCTCTTTCATACTACATTCTACAGATTTTCTTTCAATCTCCTTCATCTTAAGTGTCGTCATTCAGGTATGCTTTTATTCAATTTTTTCCCCAGATCTTCTTTCATTTGTAAGTACTGTTACAACATATAGAACCATCGGGAAAATCTTTCGATGAAGATTAGACACATGTTTTACGTGGTCTTGTAATTATATTATTGTACAGATGTGTACTATTCAATTGGATTTTGGTTAAGTTTATTCTATAGGGTTTCTACATTATATCGATTTGCTTCGCACCTTTCGGATTTCAAGATTCAAACAAGGTTTTCTTTGACCACAATTTTTTCATATTTATTATAAATATTTTAAATTGTCACTTATTGTGATTTATATTACTTTTTTACATAGTTTCCAAACGTGTAAATTTATTTCAAAAATTTAAACATTCTATTTCATGGTCAAAATTGAACTTGAAATCCGAACTGTCCCACATAAATTGGGACAGAGGTAGTATTAAGAATTGGTTTTCGTCAACTTATTATTAATTGTTCTTTTATACACGTACATCTACTTTTTGTTTTACATAAATTAATAAATAGTGGGCACAATGAATGATGATGTTTATTGCTATTTAATACATACTTTATTTCTATGATTTAGTGTAGAAGTAAAACTTTTGCAAACCAATTTATACAGAGATGTTACGATGAATCTCAACCAACACTGGTGAATGTGAACCAATTTATATAGAAATGATGCTGGTTTAACCATTTAGGCTCACTCTTTCTTCTCCATGTAATTGATTTTGATGAATAGCTCTGAATTTATGAATTTTTTTTCCTCAAGTTGGAATGATTAATTGGTTTTCTTGTTTTTGGAATTCAATTTTCAGTTTTTCATCATACAATGTAGTATAAGATTTTTTGGGTACTTCTGTTGTTCTACATTCTCAGTGGACGTATCATTCATTTCACTGTATCAGTTGTGGTTGGTTGTGCCAAGTTCGGTTGATTGTTTACTGGTAAACGGAATTCTCAGGGCATGATAGATGATTGGGTTCTAGAATAGGACATTGCCGATGATCAAACTGAGAACTTCTCTACCAATTTGGCTGACGTGTTTTAGGCTCTAGCATGATTGTTCTTGTTGTTGTAAGAGATCATAGTGTAATCTAGGTTTTGAACGTTTGTTGAATTAAACAAAAAAAGTTTTGTAACCATGTTCATTGTGACCTCTATCAATGTCTAAAGGATTTTAGTTTGTCTGTGATTTGCAATTGGCAATGCACGAGGAACACATGTAGAATTTAAAAAAAAAACTGAGGACAATGCAAAAGTTTAGATCACAAAATGGTGGAGGCATGAATGTCATAGTGGATCGACATAGTCCTTTAGCATGAGAGACATCAAAGTGAAATGTGTTATCAAATTTCTCTTTGATGTCTTTTTGGTCTTTCAAGTGATTTTATCACTAATTGTTTATATTCCCTTTCGACATTCCAAAAGTTATGTGAACTGTACCAAGGATGTATGAACACTGCACTTACAGATTGTACAACTAAGTTATGTGAATTGTACCAAGGGTGTAAGAACACAATCTGTTTGGTTTATGGGACTCTTCCCTTCAATTTTGCTCTAGTTTTTTTCTCCATCTCCTCTTTCTCTCTGTCTTGTTCCTCCTTCTTCACCCTTTGGTTTAACTTAGCCACTCAGTTTTTTTGCTTAATTCCAGTGAACTTTGTCATGCTTCGTGTTCTTTTCAATGCCTTCGTCCTTTCTTGACTCCTATGTTTCTATTACGATTTCCACACAAGAGCATCATTTATTCACTTCCTCTTGAAGCGACAAATGCAAAAGCGATGAATGTAAGCAATCTGATGGTGATAGTTTCCGAACATGCGAGTGGTAATTTGGCGTCTGTAGATCTGGAATATTAAGTTCCGGATAGACAACAACTTTCGAATCCTGTAGATACGGAACGTCTAGTTCCGGACAGTCAGGCCCTCGCGGGTTCTTGTTAACCTTGAGCAATTACTCCTTTTTCCTTTTTCAAGGAAAGTTATCTTCAAAGAATTCAACATTCTTTGACGCCAAGAGGCGATAAGCACTACTGTTATTTGCAGATCCAGTGGATATGCAATCTATAGTCTTGGGTCCAACTTGACCTGTTTTGGTAGTCCAACTTCTACCAAGCCACCCCACATCACAACATTTGTATGTGAGATCATTTCCATGTCTCACACGGAGAGTTATCTTATTCTTATGTGGAGTTCTGTTGAGAATCGCATTAGCGGTAAGGATCGCCTTGCCCCACATAATTTGGGCGTACGGCTTTGCGCTTGGCTAACACCGTTAGACTGAAGTGAGTAATGAGTAGTCGTTTAATAAACGATGCTTCACATTCTCCCCCTCTATCACTACAAATTCCTCAATCCGTAGACTTAGTTTATTTTCAACTTCTGCTTTGTAGCGCTTATCCGCTTCAACAACTTCATCTTTGCTTTTCAACTAACAAAGGATTCCATACGTTGTACCATCATCAATGAAGATCACAACGTACTTGTCTCCCCCCTCTATTTTGTATAAACTTCAAATCACCCAAGTAGGTGTGACTAAGTTCTAGAGAAGCGGTGTTTCTTTCGCTATTCCCTTGACGGAATTTGGAAAGGTGATTTTGCCTCTTCGTCTACCTCACATTCATTTTGAGGGTTTATGTCGACAGTAGGCAACAATCTCAACTTCGTTAGCTTTTGAATGAGTTTCTATTTAACGTGTCTTAATCTATGATGGCATAGATGCACAGATTACAAATATATCATTCATATGGCTACAGACATACTGTACCATTCTTAGTTATTACAGACCTGTTGGATTAGTCTCAAGCCAGCTTAACCAACATCGTTCCTTAAACCAAGTTTGAGATATGTATCACCTCATCTTAGAGTGATCCCAATCCCTGAAGTCATATTGAGGACAACCTCTCCAACCCCTTCTACTTTAGAGGTGACTTTGATTCACATGAACAACCTCTTGCCCGTGGTTAGGGCATAACCGGATCATATGTGATCTGGATACTCTGGCCCACTCCAGTTGCTTTGGAAGACTGAGTGTCCAATTTCTTTTCTGCCTTTCTTTAGGCCTTCAGATCATTTAAGACCTGGAAACTCTGGCCCACCTTACTAGGTGTCCATTACTTTTCCTATGAAATGAATTCTGGCCCCACTCCAGTCGCCCGGAGGCTTTATATGACTGAGTGTCCAATATCATCATATCAAAGGAATTTTGGCCCACTCCAGTCGCCCGGAGGCTTTGTATGACTGAGTGTCCAACATCATCCCATGAAGGATCTTCTGTCAAATAGTGTGACAGACTCAACGTCTTTAGCTTTTAGTCTTCTTCCGTTATGATTGGTGCCCAGATAATTCTTGGCGCATACTTAAGAGTGGTAACCGTTTTTCGCACAGTTAGTGGATCTTTCTCCCTCGTATGTGCGAACATACTTTACACACTTTTAATAATTACACTTAAAAGAACGAATCTTTTTAAGTCATTTACAAAATCCAATCTTTAAACGGGAATGAAGATGAGATTAAACTTCTGATTTTAAAGCGTAAGGAATATAAATTATTTCGTGAAAATATTTTCATATTCCTCCTTACTTTAAGCTATTTTTAATCAGACACTATTTAATCTTTATTCTTGACAAGTAAGAAAAACTACTTATCCAATTTCGGATTCTGGCCCACTTCAGTCACTTCATCAAACTGAGTGTCCATTTCCTCACCTTTATTCGGATCCTTTGTTTAGGACAGATATAGGCCTTCTGCTGCAAGATAGAAGCACATCTTGAGTCTTCTCCTCTTGTCCCAGTTGACATCCTCAGCCTCTCGTGAGCACTTGTTCCCACCATTCTTGGGAGCGGTGACACCACGAAGATGTTGACTTTCAACGGCATCATCATCACTTTCTTCTACCAGAAAACCACAGCCATATCCAGATTTGATCACACAACTTTTGACCGACATCTTTCGAACACTAATAGTAATACAATACAATCTTGTCTTAAATTGTAGGTACTCTATTGTACTTTATAAAGCAGTACGGGAAGTAAATAACTATTACAAGTGTTCGAAAGGATAAATAAATGGTCAATCTTCAAAACTGCCGCAAGTTTGTTATGTCTTAAATCTTGATAACCTGAAATCAAGAAACAACTAAATCTGGATGGTTACAACGTTGTGTGTTGAGTCGAGTGATTGCCATCTGTCCTTAAGACAAGATTGCCCCGTATATATGTTTTTACGTTAGCGGGCAATAGTCTCTCAAGATAAAACAACACTTTAATCTCAATGCTACAAAGCCAATAGGTTGAGCCTGACGAAGAAAACAAATATGAATCGACTTGCTGAAGATATGGAAAAGGAAGGAAGAGTTTCTGTTTTCTCTTCTGTTGTCTCTGTGTATATAGTGTCTCTGTTGTGTATATCTTGTGTATATGAGTGTCTTTACTCACTGTTTTTCAATCTTTGTTTTGCTCCTTTGTTTAGTAGTGCATTTTTGCTATTTTACGTATGCAGTATCTTCTGTTTTTTCAGTCACGAATTGAGCCAAAGGAGGCATCAATATATAGCATGGAGGAGGGGCTGTTCAACTGCCCAAAACATGACTGTTAATGGCCATTAGGAGGGCTGTAAATGGCAGGTTTAATGCCATTAGAGTGGTTGTTCATGGCCTTGAAGGAGGGCTGATTAAGGTCATTGAAGGAGGGTTGTTAATGGAGTAGTTAACAGCCAAGTAATGGCTGGTTAATGCTCCAAAAACAGTCCAAACGGTAGGCAGAAAGTTTCTGCCTTCCGTCACTCCCAAAATCAACTTTCCAGAAACTCTAGGGACCAAACTGTAAATATTAAGCAATTTGGGGTCCAAAAAGATAATATTAGAAAGTCCCCACAGCCCGAGACCGGACTGGACGGGCGGGCGGCGGCGCGCGTGTGAGCTTAGCCTTGAACCCAAGCACATCTAGGTCCTCCCTCCTTTAAACACATGGGATACCCCTTGGGGTCCCAAAACCTTTACCACTTTAGAGACTTATAAAGAGAGCAATTCTTCATTTTCCCACCGATGTGGTAGATTTGTCCCACACCATATTTCCATGCCTCAAACACCTTACTTTGTGGACCAATATCTCTTTCATTTCTCAACGAAATTTGACGATTCTTGGCCCTACGGTCATCTACTCACTTAGTAGATTATGCATGTGGGAAGAGACAACGCATCCAACATGCGGAACACTAGTGTTTAATTCATTAAATATGAATGGACGCACTTCCCCGCCAAATGCAAATTTCCAACAATTTGTATAGAAGTGAGTGACTGTTGAATTTTCTAAGCAACAAGGTGAAATTAGAGGTCTTCAATCTGTTTTCCTTTCCTTAAAGTGATTACTGTTGTTTGCTGCTGCGAGCTTGTGCTGCTTACATAGCAACCTATTTGTCTCCCTCAGAATTACGAAAAAGACATGTTTTTTTGTTCTTCTTATTTGTTGATTCACTAAATGGAGCTTGGTTTGTTTATTTTTTATCTTGAAGAAGCTAGAGTCTTTGAGTGATTGAAACTCTATTATTGCTTGGAAGAATCACTAATGGCTCTCTTGTTAGAGGACTTCCTTCTCCGTGCCCGAGTATTGAAACTGTACAGACATGCTTTGAGAATCTCAAGGAGAGCACCTTCTCATGCTAGAGGTGAGACACATACTTCAAAAACTATTTGAGATTGTGATGATGTATGTCGTGGCGCACACGTTATGTTGTTTCGTGCTTTTCTGTACTCTTTGGTTTCTTCAGGACAGTGATTTTTTTTAAAAAAATTGCAATCTAATAGTTATGCAGAATATGATCCATTGGGTTGTCTTAGCCTTTGAATTTTGTTTATAATTTTCTTTTTCAGGAGGTTTGTTTATAAAATTGAAAAGTGGAAACTTGTGGTCTAAATCTTTGAACCATTTAGTTGCTCCTTTAGAGAATTGCTAAGAATGAAATAGGAAATGTTACTTTGACAAGTCCTAGAGAGATACTTGTGAAATACTACTTGGTAAATGGGATTATGCCAGAAATTGCTCTCATTGTTGCAATCGTGGCCTTTGTTAAGCAAAACTAGGGTTCAAACTCACCCAACAATCACTCTAAATAATGTTACTTCTTAAGATTTCCAGCGGAAGAGAAGTTGGTACTTGAAACACAGTTAGATTTCATCAACTCACTGCAGGAATATAGTTTTCTTTCATTGAGGGACTTCACACTTTGTAACTCACAAGCACTGTGTTAGTGCTTAGCTATTGACATCTATATAATCATTCTTACCTGTTTCCAAAAATAACAACGAGCAGGTGGTAGTTGGTACATTTATTGCATCATAATTTTTTTCATAGAAGTCTATGGTTTTTGCAGAAGATGTTGCAATGAAAGAAGTAAAACAAAGAGTTGTTTCTATCCATATCACATATGCTTCTTTAATTATCAGCAATAAAGTATTTTATTATTTTGTTCCTTCTTCCTTGAATTTTGTTTCTTATTCTTTGAGCATGCTAATCCTTTCTAATGTTGCAGACTTCTTGGAAATCGTTCTGGGTTTTATGTTCTTTTTTCTCTGTTCAAATATGAAATATGTTGCTTAATGAATTCGGCCTAAAACATTTTTGTGTCTAGCTGATTTGAGGCAGATTATTAGACAAGAAATGGAGAATAACAGGAGTTGCAATGAAAAGCAGAGAATCCGGTACTTGATTAGTGAAGGATTAGAAAGAGTGAAACGTCTGGATGAGACGCTTGATATGCAAGGCCATTGATTTAATGTTAATGTGTATACTATATCGTAGAGCTTACATCTTGCAACCTAACAAGTCAATTGTGATGACAAGATGTTGCGTTCTTTTTGTAAAATCAGAAATTAGAAACAGGTATGTGGAAGTATGTTGGTGAGTTATACCATAAATTACCGTTAAAAAATAAAATGAACAAAATGAAGAAAAATAAATAAATATTCTTCAGGCTGAGGTGCATATATTTCACTTTCTTTAAGCACATTCAAGCCTACTGCGGCATTATCTTCACCGGTCTAGCAGTAACACTCTTGGCTTGTTTCTTACAGGATACAACAGCCCGACAATGTCGTGTGAGTCAAATAACTCCGGACTAATTGAAGAGTCCAAAGCTCCTCCGTAGGAACACCTTCCTTCAACATAAAATTACGCTCTTATGTAGTAAATTAGTTGGAGACTTAAAATACTTTTCTTTCTCTCAACTCTTTCTTTCACTACTCCAACCTCACTTTTTCATGCATTATTTTTCCACACTCCAACACAATACTTTTCATACTTTTTCACACCCCCATAAAAGAAAGAAACATCACTATTTATAGGTGTAAAATTCTTCTGTGGATTAAATTAGAGAGTACTGGCATATTAAGTGAGGTAGAACATGAGCGATAATGTTTTTGTGGTTACAAGAGTTATAACCACTTTCTACATCATGGATAGTTAAATACATGAGTTACACCAACATATTATGGTCACTATCTAGCTTTTATAACCACTAACATAGAATAATGCAATTTTAATATTATTATTTGAGTATAAAAATGCACATTACACTAATATTCCCTCACTCATTTTAATATTAAAATAAGAGAGTTCACCAACTTAGTTGAAGGAAAACTATATACATAATGAAGGTGTGCTATGCATTGAACCTCCACTTAGAAAAATAACAATCTCTACTCCAGAGTTAGTAGTGGGCTCCGCATTGAACTATGACTGCTTTTGGAGAAATAAAGTGTCACTGCTTACACATAGTAATCAAGGTGTTTACATAAGCTTTAATAGCCAACACATTGCGGTCTTGTGCTATCTCGATTTTCATGAGCATTTTTTTAGAACAATCCCATTTCTCATAGGAAGCTGCTTACTTCCACACTTACATAGGCGAAATTTATCAATGATGTTTCTGTAATTTTAACATCCCACTCATACGAGCTACAAAATTTCATTAAGAGTTCATAGTCTCAACCTTCATAAATCGTTACATAATAAATACACTCACACCATAGGAAGGGATTAACATCATAGAATATTGCATTTCACAACAAGTCATCATATGATTCGTTTTTCCCATTGAACCTAGTTATAGGGTCTCTGGTCCCTAGGTTGGGTTTCCTCATATATGACTCATGAATTTATGCGGCTTCAATTACATCCCTCGATGTGCTCCAGACCATTTCTCTTGCTAAGGCCTTAGTTTGTAAATCTGCAAGATTATCACAAGATTTAACACAGTCAATATTTATGGTATACCACTTTTCACAAATGATATCGCATATAATATTTTTTTCTTTTGGGTCTGGATTTACCTTTGTAATAGCGGTTTTGTACTCTGCCAATAATATTGGTGCTATCACAATAAGTAAAAATATAAGGAATTGATTTTTCAAAGTAAGATATAATAAATTTCTTAACCAATTCTATTCTTAACTTGCTGAAGTTGACGCATAACTCAGCCTCCATGATAGAGTTAACAATAATATTTTTTTCTCAAACAAATAGCACCAAAGTGTTCTTATCTGCATAAAAAACCATTGAATATGATGTTAGGTGTATTTATACGCATAACCGCTATATTTTACCCATGTGTTACATTGTTTAGAGGAGTAATCGCACTAAATACACCTAACTTATGTTAATCATTGCATTATGAACTGATGTGTGGTCTTGTCGCATCTAGATACTTAATGTGAAAAATACGATGATTTTTTAGTAAAATGAGATGAAGAATTCGTCCAAGTGTTGAACGATTCATGTTCCTCCCCAAGAAAAGGTTGTAGCGAGCAAAGAGCTCGCCATACTGCCCTCTTAGCGAGCTACGGGGATCAAAAAGGAGTTTGTAGAAAAATGGCAAGAGTGCAAAATGGGCGATAACCCTCATTAGCAAAGTCTGGGGCGATGAGTGGTCTCGCTATACTCCTCTCCCGGCAAGATGAGCAGTCAAAAAAGGGAGATGCAGGATTTTGACTAAGTGTAAATTGGACAACCATCCTCGCCACGCGAAGCCTGGGGCGGGTAGTGTCCTCGCCATATGTCTCGCCCCGCGAAAAAACTGCTCTAAATGCCAGGAGAATGAAACGTTTGTAAGTGTAAACCTGACTGTTGAGCTCGTCCAGCGAAGGCTAAAGCGAGACTCAATCTCGCCTTAAGCCTCGCCTAGAGAGTTCCAGTGGCCAAATGGCAGCGAGTTTTACGTCCAACTCGGTTTTAGACTAGTTTTTTAGGACTATTTTCAAATACTATAAATAGACTCCTATGTCATTTTTGGAGGGGGTCGGACATTTTATTTTGTAGAGAGCAAGGAGTAAGGCTTATCATCGCAGGGGTATCTCTTTTATTTTCTTTATTTCATATTTTCTTCGATTAAACATGAAAACAAATTATTGTAATTCGATTATGAGCAGCTAAACTCAATTATGGGGTTGTGGTGTAATCATGAATATTGACGTTTGACAAATATTTTCATCTTAGTAGTTTAATCATATATAATTGTTTCTTCACTTATGTTCTTATTTGCTTGATTGTCTGCGCAAAAGTCGATTTCTATTTACTATTTAATCTGATTATCTCTATAGTTGGGCTAGGATCTGAGGCTAGGATAGGAATATACTTAGTCGCCACATTCAATTAAACATCGTAGACGAATTGCTTTCTCAATAGGTCAATTCCATCTGAATATAGGCGATGAACTATTTTGAATCGGCGAGTAGTGTTTCGGGAGAATACTAGTAATCATGAATAAATTAACTAGGGTGAGATACTTGAAAGACTCAATTAGATTGGCGAACCAACCACGGACCTGGAATACTCATATACACTCAAATCGTAAACAAACGTTCGTGATGAGTTATTAGCATAAATAACTAGAATTTACTTTTTGCATTAGTTTATTAAACAATCAACCTTTCTACTTCCATACTTGCATAATTAGTAGTAGTAGTGAATTCTAATTCAATCGTTGATCATAAGTCTCTGAAAGTTCGATATCCGACTTTAACAAGTCATTTTATTATTTGTCGATCGCGTACACTTGTGTGTACATTTGGACGCAATAAGTTTTTGGCGCCGTTGCCGGGCTGCGAATGTGAAGGGCTGCGAGTCACATCTTGAGGAATTTAATCTTGAGCCGGAACGGTACTTTTACCGGCACAGGAGGGAAGTGAATCTATTTGACAACCAACAGACATTAGTTAAACTACCACTGAACATGACAGTTAACACAAACGCACCATGAAGAATTGTGCGAGATGTTGCAGTGCCTTTTGTGGGCAATGTGACATCGAGCATCCGCAAACCTACCATCGAAGGAAACTTTGAGTTGAAACATCCTATGATTCAACTACTTCACTCCATCGGGAAATTCTCAAGATTAAGACATGAGGATCCTCAACAACATATTCAAATGTTTATGGGGATTGCTGATACCTATGTCACTACCAAGATAATTGTGGATTATGTGAGACTAATGTTATTTCTGTTTTCTCTGGTCGAGGAAGCAAAATACTGGTTGCTGGCAAACCTGCGGATTCTATCACTTCTTGGGATGATCACTAGTAAATTCCTGACAAGATTCTTTCCATCAGGGATAACATCAAGGCTAAGGAGTGAAATCATGTCATTCAGGCAGAAAGAAGGAGAAAGCTTATATCAAGCATGTGAAAGGTTTAAGGCTCTTCTTAGAGATTGCCCTTGTCATCGCCAGTCTAACGAAATTTTAGCACATATGTTCATTGAGAGTATGGATGCTCATACAAAGATACTATTAGACTCTACAACAGGAGGAAAAGCTCTTGATATGAGCTATGACAAAGTTTTTATTCTCTTGAACAGGTTTACTCAAAGCAATCTGGATTGGCAATATGACATGAGCAAGAGTACTCATAAGAAGGCAGTTGGAGTGATTGAAATGGATAATTATACGACACTATTGGCACATATTGTGTCTATACAGAATGAGTTCAAAAATCTTACTATGGCACAGACCCAATCACAGGTGCAAGTAGTGCAATAGGCTGGTACGATATGTGAGATGTGTGGAGAGGGCCACACTTTTGATATGTGTCCTACGAATCCCGCATCAATATACTTTGTGGGAAATGTTGGCAGGGGTAAAGGTAATAATAATCAGTACAAAAATACTTACAACTCAAACTGGAGGAATCATCCAAATTTCAGTTGGGGTGGTAATCAGGAAAATCATAAACAGAATTATCAGCCAGCACCGGTTAATTAGGCTACCGTGTATAACATGGAGGAGATAATGAAAAAGATGATGGGTGATATGCAAAAGATGATGTCTAATTAACAAAAGTTAATAGCAGATAATCAGAATTGTGACCTAGCAGTGCGAAATTTGGAGAGATAGCTTGGGCAAGTAGCTAGTGCTCAAAACACTAGACCACATAGGGCGCTTCCAAGTGATACTGACCTAAATCCGAAACTATGTAATGTTGTCACTCATAGAAACGATAGAGAATTGAAGGAACTTGCTCCAAAAAAAGCTAGTCGGGCAGAAGCTAAAAAAGAGATCATCGCAGAGGAAGTGATCGAAGAAGAGAGGGTAGTTAAGACTCCAGTTGTGAAGCAACCGTAACCAGTTGTTGCAGGGTCACCTCCTTCATTCCCTCAATGTTTGACGAAACAGAAAGAAGAGGCTACTTATAAGAAATTTCTTGATTGCTTAAGCAGGTGTATGTGAACATTCCTTTGGTGTATATGTTGCAAGGTATTCCAAAGTATGCGAAGTATGCGTAGTATATCAAAGACATTGTATCAAACAGAAGTCGATTTACAGAGTATGTCACAGTTTCACTTACTAAAAAGTGCACATCTCGTATTCAAAATAGGTTGCCCGCTAAGTTGAAGGATCCTAGAAGTTTCACAATTGAGATTACAATTGGGAAGCAGGTCATTGCACGAGCACTCTGTGATCTTGGTGCTAGTATAAATTTGATGACATCGTCCATGTTCGGGAAACTAGTATTAGAAAGCCTAAGACCCACTACTATAGTTCTGCAGCTTGTGGACAGATCTTTGGCAAGACCCGAGGGGATTATTGAAGACGTACTGGTGCAAGTAGGGTCCCTTATATTTTCGATAGATTTCATTATTTTAGACTTTGAGCTTGATCCAGAAGTCTTATTTACTTTGGAGAGTCCATTATTGGCCACAGAAAGAGCTTTAATTGATGTTGCTACTAGACAGCTAACTATGAGGATACATGATAAAGTCGAGATTTTCAATGTGTACAAGGCCCTAAAGTTTCCCGCAATCTATGAGGAGTTGTCATCTATTACTGTATTTAATGATGACACCCAAAACCACTCATTACGTCTAGCAAGCCAATGGAGATGGATTTAGTGGGTGATGATATTTTTGGAGTTGCTGAGGCAGTGGAAATGGTGCAAATCCTTGATGTAGCATGTATTTTTATTCAAGAAGGGGAGTTTGAGCTGCTTGAAAGAACATTAGGGCCACCGCCCAAGCTATCGATAGAAGAGGCCTCGAAGTTAGAGTTGAAAGCTCTTCCCGCGCATCTCAAATATACGTACTTGGGTTAAGGTGAAACTTTACTTGTTATATTGGCAGCTGATCTCAATGATGCAGAAATAAGTAGGTCTCTGGAAGTCTTAAAACATCAAAGAATAACACTTGGTTGGCAAATATCTGATATTCAGCGAATTAGCCATGCATTTTGCATGCATAAGATATCGATGGGGGAAGACTACAGATCGAGCATACAACACCATATAAGGTTAAATACGGTGATGAAGAAGGTGGTCAAGAAAGAGGTAATCAAGTGGCTAGATGCAAGTATTATTTATCCCATTTTTGGCAGCAAGTGGGTGAGCCCAGTACAGTGTGTCTCGAAGAAAGGAGGGATGACAGTGGTGATGAATGACAAAAATGAGCTCATCCTAACTAGAACGGTAACGAGTTGGAGAATCTGTATGGACTATCGCAAGCTGAATAAGGCCACTAGAAGGGATTATTACCCTATTTCTTTTATTGATCAAATGTTAGACAGATTGGTTAGACATGAGTACTACTGTTTTCTTGATGGATATTTTGGCTATAATCAGATTTCCACTGCACTAGAGGACTAGGAGAATACTACTTTAACTTTCCCTTACGGTACATACGCCTTCAAGCGAATGTCGTTTGGGTTATGTAATGCACCAATGACTTTTCAAAGGTGCATGATTGACATATGTTATGAAATGGCGGAGGATTTCGTAGAAGTATTCATGGATGATTTCTCACTCTTCAAAAATTATTTTGATGCATATTTGAGCAATTTTGATCGTGTCCTTGCTAGATGTGAAGAAACCAACTTGGTGCTGAATTATGAAAAGTGACACTTTATGGTCTGAGAGAGTATTGTCCTTGGACATAAAGTGTCAAAGAACGGCTTAGAGGTCGATCATGCAAAGGTTGAGATAATTAAAAAATTTCTACCCGTCTCTGTGAGAGGCGTAATAAGTTTTCTGTCATGCGGGATTCTACAGACGCTTCATCAAAGGCTTCTCAAAAATATCAAGTTCGATGTGTAAGTTGCTAGAGAAGGAGGTGAAGTTTGTTTTCAGTGATGCTTATTTGAAGGCGTTTGATGATCTTAAGAAGATATTGGTGACTGCACTAATAATAATTGTACCTGAATGGAGTCTTCCATTCGAGTTGATGTGTGATGCGAGCTATATTGTTGTTGGAGCTGTTTCAGGGTAGCGAACAAACAAGATTTTTAATTCCATATATTATGCTAGCAAGACACTTGATGTTGCTCAAGTGAATTATACATTTACTGAAAAAAAGCTATTGGCCGTGGTATATGTGTTTGATAAATTTTGGTCCTATCTCGTGGGGACCTATGTGATTGTGTACACGGATCATGATGCTATCCGTTATCTCTTTAGTAAGAAGGACGCAAAGCCGAGGCTCATTAGATGGATACTTCTACTTTAGGAGTTTGATGTGGAAATCAATAACTGAAAGGGGACTGAAAATCAAGTTGCAGATCACTTATCGAGATTGGAAAGTCATAATCATGTAGTTGAAGATTGGCATATTAGAGAATTTTTCCCTTATGAGCAACTTTTTGTGATTCCTACTGCAGAGGTACCATGGTATGCTAATATTTTGAACTTGATAGTGAGTAGGTGTTGACACCCAATTTTGTCCACTCTTTTCCGATATTTACTTGTAATTTTTTAATATTTTGACACCTCAAAAATAATTTATATATATAATATAAGGCTTTTAATATCATCGTCTATTTTCAATATCATTATTTATTATTATTATTATTATTATTATTATTATTCACCATTTTTACTATCATTTTCCTTTTAATATCCTAATCATAATTTTTACCGTAATATTCTATGTATTCTTATTTTCCGTAAAATGACACCACTTTTTTTATTTTAAATAAGCATTAAGCATCTCGCAAATATTGTTTTATTATTATCACATCGTTATATTTTATTTACATAATTTATATCTTTCGCAAAGTATCTTGATAATAATAAACTCTTTTATTTATTTCACTCAATACTCATTTTTATCCCTAACCCTCAAACAAACCCAAATTCCAAAAAAAAATAGGACCCAGTCGGCCAAACCCGACCAGGCCTAACCGAAACCCCCCGTCAGTCCAGCCAAACCCGAGCCCAATACCCTTTCATCCCCTTTATTCCCCCTAAAATCCTAATACTAGCAACCCTAAAAAAACCAAGCACACCCTTGCGGGCCCCCCAGGTCGCCGAACCCGCCGCACACCCCCATACCCCTACCCCCACGCCGACCTACACCACTGCCACCCCCATACCCCAGACACCGATGTCTGACACCACCAACCTACCCCATCACCTCACCAACCCATACCCCAAAAATCAGATTTTGCCCCCCTTTTGTTTGAAATTCGAATTCATTTTTGTAAGGGGTATAGGGGGTGAACTTTGGGGGGGGGGGTATCTATAAAACCCCCCCTTTGTTCATTGTTTTTGGAAGGAGATTTTTGGTCGATTTTTAGGTCCGAAAATTTAGGTTTAAGTTTTGAAAATCCGAAATCTTCTTAAAGGTTGTATTGTATTTTCTTGTATTGTTCTTCACTATTGAGAAGTCCGGATTTCAAAAATCAGAAATCTTCTTAATGAATTTGTTCCTTTTTTTTTGCATGTGTTCTTCATCTTAAAGATTCCAGAAATATAGGTCGAAATTATTGGGTTTTGGTGTTGAAGAATCTGAAATTTTGCTATTTTTCACTATTTTCGGGCTCCGGGTCGGGTCGGGTCAAAACAAGGGTTAAAAAATCAGATTTTCAGTTTGTGTTTAAAGATTACCAATTCAAGTTTGTTTGTTCTTAATTTTGGTTACGAATCACCCCTTTTGTTTCTTAATTCCCAAATCCGAAAATGCCTCTTTTGTTCTTAGATTTCCGATTCTGAAACACTACTTTTCGCCTTTAAGTTTGCAATCTGAAAATTCCATTTTATTCCTCATATTTTTCGCTCAATTTGAGTTTGATTTGATTCCGAGTCGGGTCACTGTCGGGCCGGGTCGGATTTTCAGAAACAAAATTCAATTCTATTTTTCGGGTTGAAAAATCAGAATTCGGTAAATCCAAAAAAAAAATCAGAATTCTAAACATTTTCGAGCGGATTCAATGATTTAAAACAACGCTTCGGTTCACTACCCGAAAAATGTTAGACTCATTTCAATTCTTCTATATTGCTTTAAGCATATTTGATTATGTGTTTTGCGCTTGATTTTAGTATGATACTTTGCTAAGTAGTGTAGTCTTGATTAATTAATATGATAATAAGATATTTTGTTCGCATAATTGTATATATGTCGTTGGGGTATTTCTGAATTGGAATTAATATGCGATAGATGATATTGCTTCGATGTTTTTTTAGTTAACTAATTACTGTTATTTGTTCTAGTAAAGTATTTTGGGTTCATTATTAAGTGCAATACGGATAATGTAAGATTAATACGTGTTTGGAAGGAACTATGACTTGATTAAATACTCTTAGGACGCTTAGCGGATTATTGATATTCAAATTATTGTATGTTGTGTATGTTGTTAGCTTGGTGCTGCCTATTAAATCAAACAATGATAGCATACTTTAATTAATTTAAATGACGATATTTACATGTTATATTCTAAATTAATACGTGCAAATTTGGAAAGAGTCTGTTTATCCATGTTTATATAATAGTATGTGCGTTTGGTTTAAGTTTATGAATGTCATGTTTCTTTGAGATTAGAATGGGTTCAACTGAATTTATCATGTCTGTTTATGTAACTTATACATTGATCTTCCTTGTCTATTTTATTCATATTTGAATTTGGAATCGGTTGTGTTAGCACATGCTCTTTCTTCCGCTACTTTAACGTGCCAAATCTGAAAAAATGATGTCTTAAGGATATATAAAATATACGGACACGAGTATGCATTCCTATGTAAATTTAAGTTGTATATTTTGTATATATATATATATATATATATATATATATTGGGAATATTCACGTGTTTATATTTTCGTTATGTCTACTAATCCTTCTTTTCTTTTCTTTTATTTACATGAAATGCATCGGGAGTAACGAAGAGCCTCGTTATGAGACTCATCATGACTTTATCCAAAACGAAGCACCACATTCGCGTTCATTGCATTCTCCGGCCTCGGAACTTCATAACAAATAGGGTGCGATGATATCATCATCCGCCCTAGTCGCTGCCTTTATTTATTGTCTAATCTGTCTTTCATTATTATTTGGGTTGTAATAATTAATTAATTATGTACTGTCATTAGAATGCTTAGAATAATTAGGCCGCGACTAGATGAATGAATAGGATAGTTTAACTGTCGTTAGTTTATTTCTTAGGCTCGTTTGAATTGGAAACCTATCGCTAGCTTTATTTGTTTAGGGCCGTCTTGTATGTTCCAAACTTAGCCGCTAGTTACTTTATTCTATTTTTAGGCTCGTTATGCATGCTTTAATCTCTTTCAAAAAAATAATTTGGTCATCTCTTATTCACTTTTTTTAATCCTAAAAAAAATAAGGTTTGCGTTTTATCCGATTCGTAACATTGAAAGATTTCCATAAAATCATCTCTTCACATTATAAAATAAAATTTCCTCCTTCTATTATAAAATCGCCAAATACGTATTTTTGTAAACGAATAAACTTTACATCTATTTTTATGAATAATGTCATATAAAATGCAAACTTTTCTCAACTCTACATGTATTTTATAAATAATATTTTACAAATGTATGCTTTCATGTATTCTAAAAATAAATGCATGCATTTTCCAAAATCAACTTCACATATATACAAAATGCATACTTTATGTGTATAATGTATACTTTTCATCAAAATCAATTTTACATGCAAACACATGCTTTTCATAAAAAACAATTCACATGCATCTTGTAAATGATGCTATACAAGTGCATGCACTTTTATTCTACATGCATCTTATAAAGTCATGTCTCACAAATGCACTCTTTTTTTCCTACATACACTTTATAAGTTATGCCATGCAATATATACTTTTGCTAACAAATTCATTTTATATGTATTTTTATAAACAAAGCCATGCAATTTGGCAAAAATGCATTTGCAATATCCTTTCCTTAAACTTCATACCTTTTAAACATACATTTTTAGCATAATAAATAACCTGAGTTTGACCGCACAACCGCAAGTTAGCGGATCTTAAAGGATGTCTAACCCCTTCCCTTTAGGATAATAAAGAACCCTTACTTATAATCTAATAAATTCGCAGACCATAAATTGGAGTTATTTTTGTAGCATTTATGCTAAAATTTAGGTGTCCTAATTCACCATAGAATAATTAGGTGGCGACTCCAAAAACAAGCTTTAGAAGCTTTTTTTTAATTTTAAACGCACAGGGGATTCAGCCGGGTGCAGACGCCGAGTTAAAAAATGACGCGCGCTGCACAGCATGGCGATTCCGCTGGGGACTTTCAGGTTCTTAATCATAGCAAATCCAGGTTAATTATTATTGTGCTTTATTTTGCTCCTTATTTGATCTACTTTTTTAAATTGTTTCTTTTTTGAAACTTTGTATGTTTAACTGCTTTAATTGCTACTTTCTTTACTGCTTTTCTTAAATTGGCATTCCGCTCATATTTCTTCCACTTCGGAAAATTGACACTATCACACATACACGCGAGGTGTGTTTCGCACACCCGCAAAAAATTTTCTTTCAAATTACCAAATTTTAGGAGAGTTGGCGTATGCGCGGAGTGTCCGGACCATCCGGTGGCCGCGTAGCCTTCTCACTCGAGCAGTCCGCTCGGGAACCTTGAGTCTAGTAAGTCAAATCTTAGAAAATTTAGGATAGAGCTATACCACCCTTTATTTTAAGTCATGCATGCATACACCATAGGTGGTTCGATCCTTGGCATCGACTCCACAATTAAGAAATCCACCAAAATTGTCGACGGGTCTCACAACCCAATGACCAATCATCATATTATGTGTATCGTGGTAATGATAGACGGATCCAAGTCTAATCATGACATGCCGAAATTGGAAAATGTATATTCATTTTTGTATATTTGTATTATAGATGGAATTTGTGTCGCAAGTCAGGATGGTGAGTGGGATTCCGAGTAAGCTGAAAATATGGTGGACAAATTTTGACCTTGGCAGCCAGATGGCAATTAGGAGGAGATTGGGTTGCCTCGTTTCATTGTTCGATATCTCCCCCGATCAGCATTTGGTCAAAGCACTAATTCATTTTTGGGATCCAGATCGGGTTGTCTTTAAATTCAGAGATTTTGAGATGACTCCTACTTTGGAAGAGATCAACTATTTCACCAATTTAATTTACCAAGGTAGAGGACAAATTATCCCGCACGGTCAGTCCGGAAAGAAATTTCTACGCTACTTGGGGCTGAAGAACACTAAGGAACTTCAGTGCTTTGAAAATAACTGCATCTCTTTGTATTATCTTTATGAGAGATACGGCTGTCGAGATGGTTACAAGCGGTTCAAAAATGAATTCTCTTGCACTCCCGATCATTGGCAGGCTTGACGTCCTACTGCATTTGCTGTCGCTTCACTAGGGAAATTGATATTCCCACTTGAGCACGGAAAGATTAGTACTTGCATATGTTTCGTGACACGGGCACTATTTGAAGGAGTAGACGACGTATAACTCACTTTGGCCCCTATTATTTTAGGGGAGATATTTCTGGCTCTAGGGAAATGTAAAAGAGGTGAAACATGTTTCTTCAAAGGCTGCAACCTTATCCTGCAAATGTGGGTGATGGAACACTTTTATCAGCGCCTGAATATGGTAGATATATGCTTCAGCGAGTCAAACAAAATTGTCAGCTTTTACGACAGGACAAAACAGTTTGTGTCACCAGTCGACACCGATGATTGGTATGAGTTTTTGGCATCCCGCACTAGTCAGATCCAATGGAAATACCCGTTTCTCCCGAGCGCCAAGAAATCCTATATAAAATGCAGAAGGCTTTATTATATTGAGCTTATCGGGTTGAAAGGCCTCCAACCATATGCTCTACTCCGCGTACTCCGACAGTTTGGCCAAGAGAAAATAATCCCCCTCCGAATAAATATGAGAGTTTCTGAAATCCAATTCAGGCCGAATTTCATTATCCCCAGAGCTAGGCAAATTCTCAATAAATTGAACGACATTGGAAAAATGGATATTGTAGACAGTCAGGCAGGAGGTACTCCAGAATATCACGCGTGGCTACGAGAAGATCACGGTGATACAGACCTTAGTCCTGAAGGTGATCAAGGTTTTGAAGATATTGGCACAACAATTTGGATAAGAAATTTTTGGCTCAGAGACACAATCGTTAACCCTGAAATATGGCATCAAATGCAAAACATAATGCAGTACCTAGAAGACGTAGGAGCTGGACCTAGCAGTGTTAGGGATTCATTTTCATCTTTGTAATCAAGAGCGAGATTTAAACTTGGTCATAAGAATATTTTATATTATCAGCTTTATTATTGTATGCATTATTATTACAGTAGAATTCAACCTTTATTTCTAACAGAAAGCCTCACAATTTAATGGCTTGGATCAATTTATCATCATCTCGCATATTTGGCGCCCCCTCTGGCATAAGAGAGGCCCCATGGATGTTAGGACGCGCATTTAATTTCCATACAATGTGATTGCTACTTGTTTACTGTTTCCCACTCTGTACATGTTATTTAAAGCAATAATTACTCGCATTGTACTAACTTAGTTTGCTTCATTTTTAAAGAAGGTTTATTTTTGCCTGATTTATTTCCCCAAAAGTTGATTCGTGTTGACTGAAACTGGCGGAACACCCCTACTTCACGAGATCAAAGGCACAATCATCTAACAAAATGACTGATTTAGGAGCATCCGGACAAACTGGCCTGGGACTTGTCGCTCGTCCGGGAGGTGAACCAGAGACCTCAGAAGGGAGAAATACTACCGTCCAGGATGAATACCTCACCTAACTGTTGCAACAAATGGCAACCATGCAGACTGAGATTGAGCGGCTCCGAAATCTTACCAATCTGTCCATCAGCCTCAATACTCCACTCTCTGAACAAGGGACGAGCGCAACTGCACCGCAAACCTTTCCATATTCTGAACCGCCATTTCCCCAAAATCCCTTACTAAGCAAAACCAATCCGTAACACGTCAGCTTGCAACACACTAATCCACATCCTATCAACCCACAAGCCAGTCCATAACAAAGCCCGTTATAAAATGACTCAGTATCTTTCACGACTCCATATGCGCCTCAAGCTCCACTTACCCAAACTACCACACTCGTCCAAAATATCCCTCCCACGCAAAATTACCAGGCAACCTAGCAAATACCGATGACACACATCTCTAATAAGCAGTATGTGCCACCGATATATGTGACGAAAACCCAACCTTTTACTTCCACCATACCAAATATACCTCATCAGGAAATAGACCAGTATGAAGAGATGGAAAGGCAAGCAAGGATCAGGACTGATGAAAGTGTGGCAAGAGAAATTCACAGCCTAAAAGAAGCATTCAAGAACATCCAAACAAGCAAGGGGCATGAAGGACTCGAGTACGAAGATCTCTGCGTGCATCCCGACGTTCAGTTGCCTGTCGAATATAAGGTGCCAAAATTTGACTTATTTGATGGAAAGGGAAATCCTCGCGCTCATTTAAGATCATACTGTGACAAGCTGGTTGGAGTAGGTAAAGACCAGACCATCATAATGCAGTTGTTTATAAGGAGTTTGACAGGAGAAACGCTCAACTGGTACACAAGCCAAGATCCACAGAAATGGCATAATTAAGGCACAATGGCACAGGATTTTGTGGACAGATTCAGGTTTAACTCCTACATAGTCTTGGATAGATTTTATTTAATGAAGTTGGAAAAGAAATCTACAGAGACCTTAAGAGAATACGCCATAAAGTGGAGGGCGGAAGCAACAAAGGTTCAACCCCCGATGGCGGAAAGTGAGATGACCACTCTCTTTGTGCAATCTTTGAATGATGCAACATACTATGAAAGAATGATAAGCGTCATAGGATGAAGTTTCTCTGAAGTTATAAGGATGAGAGATTTCATAGAAGAGGGTATCAAAACAGGAAGAATCACAAATTTGGCAGCATTGCAGGCAACGAGTAAGGCGATTCAGTCAGACTCATTTGGGAAATCAATCAAGAAAAAGAGGGACGGAGCGTCCCCTGTCGTAATGGTCCAGGAACATAGGCCAAACCAAATGCCAACCTACCAAAGCCTATCATCCCAGCCTCCCTACTACAACCAAAACACTCAAAATCTTTAGCCCTCATACTATATCCAATATGCCCAAAGCCCTCAGCCTTATTATCAACACTTACCTGATCTCTACCCTGTCTACCATACCCAGCCAATATATAGCCCACCTCGAGCACCTACCTATCTGAATTCCCATTGTATTAACCCACATATCCACCTCAGCCACGAGCTCATCCACCAAATGCTCCCAGACCCCGCGCAAATTACGAAAGAAGGCCAGTCAAAACATATACACCTTTAGCCGAACCTCTAGCCCAGCTGTACGAAAGACTGAGGACCGCGGGAATACTCCAACCCCTCCCAGGATATATCCCCAATCCTATTTCCAGATCGTACGATGAGACTAAGCATTGTGCATACCACTCTGGAATCATTAGACATGACATTGGGAGTTGCTTTGCCCTTAAAGACAAGATCGAGGCGTTGATCAAAGAAGGAATCATCCAACTGAAAGGACCTTCCCCTAATGTAAACAATAACCCTTTGCCAAATCATGACAATGCCAATGTGAACATGATTACTGTTGATGAAGAAAATAGTTTGGAAGAGACTATTGTGCCGGTCCAGAGAGAGGAAAAAGTTGAATCATCGGCCTTTATCACCCCTATAATTACAGTTCAAGTGAGGGCACCGTTTGAAGTGGAAGTACTTCATCCGAAACCGCATATCATAATACCGTATTTTGATACCAAAACTGTTCCTTGGTGTTATTCGACTGGGGAAAGGAGCAGGGGAAAAGAGAAACAAATTGTAGAAGTTGTCGCCGCTAGTATGACAAGATTTGGGCGATGTTATGCCCCTGCAGAAGTAGTGCGAGGAGTGCCAAGAAGGGAAGACAATCCAAAAAAGGTCGTAACAGAGACCAAAGTAGAGGATTTTTGGAGGAAAATGCCAACCAAGGAATATTCCATTGTAGAACAGTTGAAAACAACACCATCCCAAATTTCTTTGTTATCATTGTTGATGAATTTTGCGACCCACATACGTGCTTTATTGGAGGTACTCAAAGAAGCTTATGTTCCGAGAGAGACCACTGGCGAGAAACTTTCGGCCTTGGTCGGACAGATTTTAGACGCCCATAAAGTCTCTTTTCATGACAAAGAATTGCCACTTGAAGGCTTGTGGCGCAACAAAGCATTGAACATAACTGTAAAGTGCATGAACAAGTTCATTTCTAGGGTGTTGATTGATGGAGGCTCAGCTGTCAACATCTGTCATGTGGAAACTCTCCGAGCCCTAGGAATTAGCATTGGAATGATTTGCGAAAGTTATGTGAGGGTTAAAGGCTTTGATAGAGCCCAAATGAGCATTATGGGAGAAATGAATTTGACATTGCAAGTAGGACCCGTAGAGTTCGTCGTGGAATTCCAAGTGTTAGACATATCTACCGGCTATAACCTGCTAATGGGAAGACCTTGGATCCACATGGCTGGTGCAGTTCCTTCTACACTACACCAGAGCCGAAGTTTGTCTGGAATCATCACGAGGATGTGATACACGGAGAAGAGAGCAATTCAATATATCCCGAAAGCCAAATCCCTGATGTTGAAAGCGTAGATATATTGGATGGGTCTATTTTCCATATCAGAGAAATTGCATGTGCCTCCAAAAGCTGAAAAATTGAAATTACCCCGGATTCTCACAATGGTGGCCCAGGAAATGTTGAAGAATGACTTTAAGCCTGGTCAAGGCCTCGGATTGAACTTGGAAGGTATAGTAAAGCCGATTCATTTGCTCAGTAAAAAGGATACTTTTGGTATCGGATACGAACCCACTCCTGAAGAAGTCTTGTCAATCAATATCCGAAGGAAAATAGATGCTCATTTGCCAAAGCCTGTTCCGCCTATGAATCAGTCATTTGTCAAAGCATACACTGCTCAGGAATCAAAGAAAGACAATGCAGACACACTCATGAAAGGACTCAAAAGTCTTTTCATTGCGGAAGAAGAAGCGAAATGCAATGTAATTCTGGATGATTATGCTGAAGACCCAACCATATGGGATGCAGAACATGGAGATGTTTTGAAAAATTAGACTCGACCCTATTTCTCCGGGAAGCTTGGTAGAAATTGCATTAGTACTTTATGAAACAATGTATTCAGATTGAGGCCTGAAATGCATCTATGCATCTTAATGTGTTTTTCTTCCACCTTTTGAAAGCTTAAATGACAAATCCGCATTGCTTTGGCTATTTCAAAATTTATTTTGTTTAATAATTTTCTTTTCTCTTTCAGCATGCAAACTAATAAATATGTCGATAATGTGAATGTGATAAGTAATGAAACAAGCAAACAAAATCCAATCAACGAACAGGACTTCGAAGAATATGAGGAAGGAAGACTCACAGCCAGAAGAATTGACAGAAGAATTGGAGCATTTTGAGAATAAGCCAAAGCCAAATTTAGATAAAACAGAGGCAGTAAATTTGGGAGATGTAAAGTATGTGAAGGAAACAAGAATCAACGTCCATCTGAGCACCACACAAAAGAAAGAACTGACGAATCTTTTGAGGCAATATATCGACGTGTTTGGTTGATCTTATGACGATATGCTAGGTCTGAGCACATATATTGTTTCACATAGATTACCTATTGATCCATCCTGACCTCCGGTGAAACAAAAACCAAGGAAAATCAAGCATGATTTGAGTTTAAAAGTAAAGGAAGAAGTCTCCAAATAATTCGATGCGAAGGTCATTCGAGTTACATGATACCCCATTTGGTTAGCCAACATCGTACATGTTCCAAAGAAAGATGGAAAAATACGGGTATGCGTGGATTATCGGGATCTCAACAAGTCTAACCTGAAGGATGATTTCCACCTCCCAAATATTCACATACTCATTGATAACTATGAAAATCATGAATTATAGTCATTTGTTGATTGCTTTGCTGGTTACCACTAAATCTTAATGGATGAGGAAGACGCAGAAAAGACAACATTCACTATACCTTGGGGAGTATACTATTACCGGGTAATGTCGTTCGGACTAAAGAACGCAGGTGTCACCTATATGAGAGCCATGACTACCATTTTTCATAATATGATCGACAAGGAAATCGAGGTCTACGTAGATGACGTTATTATCAAGTCGCTAAGGACTTCATATCACTTGACAGGTTTAAAGAAGTTCTTTGACCGGCTGAGGCGGTACAATCTGAAGTTAAATCCTGCAAAGTGTGCATTTGGTGTCCCTGCTGGGAAGCTGTTAGGTTTCATCGTGATTAGAAGGGGTATTTAATTGGACCCCTCGAAAGTAAAATCTATTCAAGACTTGCCTCCTCCAAAGAGTAGAAAGGACGTGACGAGTTTCCTTGGTCGCCTCAACTACATCAACAGGTTCATAGCGCAATCAACAGTGATATGTGAGTCAATATTCAAGCTACTAAAGAAGGATGCTGCTACCAAGTGGACAACGGATTGCCAACAAGCTTTTGATAGAATCAAAGAGTACTTGTCTAATCCACCTGTTTTGGTGCCTCCAGAACCCGGAAGGCCTTTGTTGTTATATCTGTCTGTGTTAGAAAATGCATTTGGATGTGTGCTAGGACAACACGATGAAACAGGAAAGAAGGAGCAAGTTATATACTACTTGAGTAAGAAGTTCACACCTTATGAAGCTCGGTATACTTTGCTGGAACGCACTTGTTGTGCCTTGACATGGATTGCACAAAAGTTTAGACACTATCTGTCTACATATACCACTTATCTCATCTCATGAATGGACCCACTCAATTACATCTTTCAGAAGCCCATGCCTACTGGAAAGCTAGCAAAATGACAATCTTGCTAAGTGAGTTCAATATCATATATGTTACTCAAAAGGCCATCAAAGGACAAGCGCTAGCCGACCATCTTGCTGAAAACCCTGTAAATTAAGAATACATGCCTCTCCGGACTTATTTTCCGGACGAGGAGGCATTATTTGTTGGAGAAGATATCTCATAAGAGTACCCGGGTTGGAGAATGTTCTTCGACGGAGCTGCAAACTTCAAGGAGTTGGTATCGGAACAGTCTTGATTTCAGAATCGGGTCAGCACTATCCAATCTCGGCAAAGCTCAGATTCCCATGCACCAATTGATATGAACATACAATAATTGTTGGTTATCGGTGATTCACTTATTGATTCATCAAGTACAAGGCAAACGGGCCAATAAGAACATGAAGATACTTCCTTACCTGCATTGCGTGAAATAATTGTGCAAAAGGTTCAGCGAGATAGAATTCAAGCATATCCCACGAACTCAAAATGAATTTGTTGATGCTCTGGCGACTCTGTCCTCCATGATTCAACATCCGGATAAGAATTATATTGATCCCATCAAGGTGAACTTGTTGGATCAACCGACCTATTTTTTCTACATAGATAAAGAGCTAGATGGAACGCCCTGGTACCACGACATTAAGAGGTATCTCAAGACAGGCGAATATCCAGAAGACATAACCATCACACAAATGAAGACACTTCGAAGGTTAGTAAACCATTTCTTCCTAAACGGAGAAATTCTTTATCGGAGGACTCCAGATCTAGGTTTGTTAAGATGTGTTGATGCCCAAGAGGCAAGTAGGTTAGTTGAAGAGATACACGGAGGAATGTGCGGGCCTCACATGAATGATTTCACTTTAGCAAAGAAGATTTTGAAAGCAGGGTATTTTTAGATGACCATGGAAACAGATTGCATTCGCTTTGTGCAAATATGCCATCAGTATCATATTTATGGCGATTTAATCAGGGTACCTCCTAACGAGCTCAATGTGACGAGTTCTCCTTGGCCATTCGCAGCTTGGGGCATGGATGTCATTGGTCCTATTGAACCTGCCGCATCAAATGGACACAGATTCATTCTAGTGGAAATTGACTATTTAACAAAATGGGTAGAGGCATCGTCACACAAGTCAGTGACAAAGAAAGTTGTAGTTGATTTTTTCTGCAATAACATCATTTGCCAATTTGGAATCCCTGAGTCGATCATAACAGATAACGGAGCCAATCTCAACAGTAATCTGATGCATGAGGTATGTGAAAAGTTTAAGATCACTCACCGTAATTCCACTCCATACCGACCTCAGATGAACGGATCAGTCGAAGCAGGCAACAAGAACATCAAAAGAATATTGCGAAAGATTATTGATAATTACAAGCACTGACATGAGCATTTTTCCTTTGCACTTTTGAGCTATTGCACTACAATCAGGACTTCTACTGGGGCAACGCCGTATCTTTGGGTCTATGGAACAGAAGCTGTGTTACCAGCAGAAGTGAAAATACCATCTTTGAGAATTATCCAAGAAGCCGAGTTGAGAGAAGCAAAGTGGATACAGAATCGGTACGAGCAATTGATGTTGATTGATGAAAAGTGGATGAACGCAGTCTGTCACGGGCAACTTTATCAAAACAGAATGGCCAAAGCTTTCAACAAGAAAGTAAAACCAAGGACTTTCAAACTGGGGCAATTGGTGCTAAAACGTATATTCCCGCACCAAAATGAAGCTAAAGGAAAATTCGCACCTAACTGGCAAGGGTCTTATATGGTTCACCGGGCACTAACTGGAGGAGCATTAATCCTAGTTGAAATGGACAGCGAAGTATGGCCAAAAGCTATCAAAGTAGATGCGGTGAAAAGATACTACATTTAGGATTTTTCTATGTAATGCATTTTCTATGTTGTAAAAGTTGCGCTCCCTTGGCGGGATACGCAAAGAACCCATGTCGGGTTCCGTTTCTTTAGAGCACAAATTTCCCCAAAATCTCATTTTACTTATAACATGAACTACTTTATGACCTGATTCCCTCGGTGGGATACGTAGGCGGCCCACATCGGCTTCAGTCCCATCTTAGAAGAACCCTTACAATCCCCTTTTGCTTGTAACTAAGTTATGACCTGATTCCCTTGTTGGGATACGTAGACGGCCTATATCGTCTTCGGTCACACCATTAAAAAATTTCCCCTCTTATCTTGCATGTAACAAAGTACATCTGTCCGATCGCCTTGATAGATCAAGCAAGCGACCCACACAAGACTCGGCTTGGTCCAGTTGAAAGTTCAGCATCCTCACATATCAGAAGCTGGGGCAAATTTTAAGGGTTCACTGCAAGAAGACGCCAATAAACATGGAAAGTGTTGACCGACTAAGTCTTTAGTCAAAAGAAGAACTTTGGATAAGACGTTTGCTTTGTTTCACCGCATGTCACTATTCGAGAGTTCGACAGTAATTATTATTAATATGCATGCCTTCTTATAAGCAAATTGTTTTCAACAAACATTTTCATTAGAGTTCGACAGAAATTCTTATTTGATATGCATACTTTCTTACAAACAAATTATTTTCAAATATTTTCATTAACGACTAGCCAAGACTGGAAACTAGACCGGGGTTACAGGTCCAAACCAGTGGGACGCACGAGTATCAGAGGCCAAAGGTAAAAAGTCAACGCGAATCAACTGCCCCTCCCCAAAGGACCTCCGCATCGCAGCTCTCCACAAGAATCACTTTCCTGTTTTGCGACTGTACAAAGACCTCATGTTGACCTACATGATCCCAACCGCGTTATGTCCATGCGAAGAACGGTATTTCGACCTTAGGGTCACACTTTGCATTACGTCAATACAACGATGTAAATCAGGCGCCCACCTCCTAATGCGGATATTTTAATTTAAATCAGGCGTCCACTTCTTAATGCGGGTATTTTAATTTAAATAAGGCGCCCACCTCCTAATGTGGGTATTTTAATTTAAATCAGGCGCTCACCTCCTAATGCGGGTATTTTAATCTAAATCAGGCATGCGCCTCCTAATGCGGATATTTTAATTTAAATCAGGCGCCCACCTCCTAATGCGGATATTTTAATTTAAATCAGGCGCCCACCTCCTAATGCGGGTATTTCAATTTAAATCAGGCGCCCACCTCCTAATGCGGGTATTTCAATTTCAATCAGGCGCCCACCTCATAATGCAGGTATTTTAATTTCAATCAGGCGCCCACCAACGACGTCATCTACACAACGTCTAGGCAATGACGTCATTTCAACTTACAAAGTCATATTCTCATATACCCATTGTATGCAACAATTATGCACTAAATTTTATCTTAGCTCTAGTCCGCATGAGTTTGAATCGGCGGGAGCTTTCAGCACAACGTGGAACTATTTCTTACGGCGAACTGAGGCAATTTGGTCAGTGGCCTGCTTTGAGCGTCGTTCCGCTCTTTCCCAATATGTTGCCACACCTGCAACCAGTGTCATCATAACCTGACACTGGGGCAATATTCCTCGAATCTGCACCATCTTTTGCAACTTCTCTCCCCTTCGGGATTCTATTTCTACCCATGCATCCCTAATCTTCCCGAGTCCCGATGATCAGGACAAAATTGGCTACTCAGTCAACTTCTTTGTCAGAAAACTCTTTTATCGTTTCCGGCCAAAGAGAGGCATCTGTTGACACCCAATTTGGTCCACTATTTTCCTATACTTATTTGCAATTTTTTAATATTTTGACACCTCAAAAATAATTTTAATACATATATATATATATATATGCTTTTAATATCGTCGTCTATTTTCAATATCATTATTTATTATTATTATTATTATTATTCACCTTTTTACTATCATTTGCCTTTTAATATCCTAATTATAATTTTTACCGTAATATTCTATATATTTTTATTTTTCGAAAAATGACACCACTTTTTTTATTTTAAATAAGCATTAAGCATCTCACAAATATTATTTTATTATTATTACATCCTTATATTTTATTTACATAATTTATATCTTTCGCAAAGCATCTTGTTAATAATAAACCCTTTTATTTATTTCACTCAATACTCATTTTTATCCCTAACCCTCAAACAAACGCAAATTCCAAAAAAATATAGGGCCCAGTCGGCCAAACCCGACCAGGCCCAATCAAAAACCCCCGTCGGCCCAGCCAAACCCGATCTCAATACCCTTTCATCCCTTTTATTCCCCCTAAAACCCGAACACTAACAACCCTAAAAACACCCTGGGCCCCCTGTGTCGCTGAACCCGCCCCACACCCCCATACCCCTACCCCCACACTGACGTACACCACTGCCACCCACATACCCTGACATCGCCGCCTGACACCACCACCCTACCCCATCACCTCACCAACCGATATCCCAAAAATCAGATTTTGCCCCCCCTCCCTTTTGTTTGAAATTTGAATTCATTTTTGTAAAGGGTATGGGGGTGAACATTGGGGGGGGGGGTATCTATAAACCCCTCCCCCCTTTGTTCATTGTTTTTGGAAGGAGGTTTTTTGGTCGATTTTTAGGTCCAAAAATTTAGGTTTATGTTTTGAAAATCCGAAATCTTCTTAAAGGTTGTATTGTATTTTTTTGTGTTGTTCTTCACTATTGAGAAGTCCGGATTTCAAAAATCCAAAATCTTCTTAAAGGTATTTGTTCTTTTTTTTTTGGCATGTGTTCTTCATTTTAAAATTTCCGAAAATATAGGTCGAAATTATTGGATTTTGGTGTTGAAGAATCTGAAACTTTGCTATTTTTTCACTGTTTTTCGGGTTCCGGGTCGGGTCGGGTCGAAACCGGGTCAAAAATCAGATTTTCAGTTTGGGATTAAAGATTACCAATTCATGTTTATTTGTTTTTAACTTTGGTTATGAATCACCCTTTTGTTTCTTAATTCCCAAATATGAAAATACCCCTTTTGTTCTTAGATTTCCGAATCCGAAACACTACTTTTAGCCTTCAATTTTGGAATATGAAAATTCCATTTCATTCCTCACATTTTTCGCTCAATTTGGGTTTGATTTTATTTCGGGTCGGGTCACTGTCGGGCCGGGCCGGGTCATTACGGGTTAGGTCGGATTTTCAGAAAAAGAATTCAATTCTATTTTTCGGGTTGAAAAATCAGAATTCGGTAAATCAAAAAAAAATAAAAATTCTAAACATTTTCGAGCGGATTCGAAGATTTAAAACAACGCCTCAGTTCGCTACCTGGAAAAGGTTAAACTCATATTAGTTCTTCTATATTGCTTTAAGCCTATTTGATTATGTGTTTTGCACTTGATTTTAGTATGATATTTTGCTAAGTAGTGTAATCTTGATTAATTAATATGATAATAAGATGCTTTGTCTGCATAATTGTATATATTTCATTGGGGTATTTCTGATTTGGAATTAATATGCGATAGATGATATTGCTTCGATGTTTTTTTAGTTAACTAATTACTGTTATTTGTTCTAGTAAAGTATCTTGGGTTCATTATTAAGTGCAATATGGATAATGTAAGATTAATACGTGTTTGGAAGGAAGTATGGCTTGATTAAATACTCTTAGTACGCTTAGCGGATTATTGATATTCAAATTATTGTATGTTGTGTGTGTTGCTAGCTTGGTTGCTTCCTATTAAATCAAACAATGATAGCATACTTTAATTGATTTAAATGACGATATTTACATGTTATATTCTAGATTAATATGTGCAACTTTGGAAAGAGTCTGTTATCCATGTTTATATAATAGTATGTGCGTTTGGTTTAAGTTTATGAATGTCATGTTTCTTTGAGATTAGGATGGGTTCAACTGAATTTATCATGTCTGTTTATGTAACTTATACATTGATCTTCCTTGTCTATTTTATTCCTATTTGAATTTGGAATCGGTTGTGTTAGCACATGCTCTTTCTTCCGCTACTTTAACGTGCCAAATCTGAAAAAATGATGTCTTAAGGATATATAAAATATACGGACACGAGTATGCATTCCTATGTAAATTTAAGTTGTATATTTTATATATATATATATATATATATATATATATATATATATATTGGGAATATTCACGTGTTTATATTTTCATTTTGTCTACTAATCCTTCTTTTCTTTTCTTTTATTTACATGAAATGCATCGGGAGTAACGAAGAGTCTCGTTATGAGACTCATCATGACTTTGTCCAAAACGAAGCACCAAATTCGCGTTCATTGTCTTCTCCAGCCTCGGAACTTCACAACAAATAGGGTGCGATGTTATCGTCATCCGCCCTAGTCGCTGCCTTTATTTATTGTCTAATCTGTCTTTCATTATTATTCAGGTTGTAATAATTATTAATTATGTACTGTCATTAGAATGCTTAGAATAATTAGTCCGCGAATAGATGAATGAATATGATAGTTTAACTGCCGTTAGTTTATTTCTTAGGCTCGTTTGAATTGGAAACCTATCGCTAGCTTTATTTGTTTAGGGCCGTCTTGTATGTTCCAAACTTAGCCGCTAGTTACTTTATTCTATTTTTAGGCTTGTTATGCATGCTTTAATCTCTTTCAAAAAAATAATTTGGCTATCTCTTATTCACTTTTTTTTAATCCTAAAAAAAATAAGGTTTGCGACTTATCCGATTCGTAACATTGAAAGATTTCCATAAAATCATCTCTTCACATTATAAAATAAAATTTGCTTCTTCTATTATCAAATCGCCAAATACGTATTTTTGTAAACGAATAAACTTTACATCTATTTTTATGAATAATGTCATATAAAATGCATATTTTTCTCAACTCTACTTGTATTTTATAAATAATTCTTTACAAATGTATGCTTTCATGTATTCTAAAAATAAATGCATGCCTTTTTCAAAATTAACTTCACATATATACAAAATGCATACTTTATGTGGATAATGTATACTTTTCGTCAAAATCAATTTTACATACAAATGGATGCTTTTCATAAAAAATAATTCACATGCATCTTGTAAATGATGCTATACAAGTGCATGCACTTTTTTTCTACATGCATCTTGTAAATGATGCTATACAAGTGCATGCACTTTTTTTCTACATGCATCTTATATAGCCATGTCTCACAAATGCACTCTTTTTTTCCTACATACACTTTATAAGTTTTGCCATGCAATACATACTTTTGCTAACAAATCCATTTTATATGTATTTTTATAAACAAAGCCATGCAATTTGGCAAAAATGCATCTTTTAAATCAATTATTTGCAATATTCTTTCCTTAAACTTCATACCTTTTAAACACATATTTTTAGCATAATAAATAACCTGAGTTGGACCGGATAACCACCAGTTAGCGGATCTTAAAGGATGCCTAACCCCTTCCCTTTAGGATAATAAAGAACTCTTACCTAGAATCTCATAAATTCGCAGACCATAAATTGGAGTTATTTTTGTAGCATTTATGCTAAAATTTAGGTGCCCTAATTCACCGTAGAATAATTAGGTGGCGACTCAAAAAACAAGCTTTAGAAGTTTTTTTTAATTTTAAACGCATAGGGGATTCGGTCGGGTTAAAAAAAGGTGCACACAGTAGGGTCTATCCACCTGAAACTACTACGCAACAGAGAAAAAAGTTGTATCATGATTCGCAATTCTACATTTGGGATGATTTGTACTTGTTCAAACAAGGCCCTGATCAGTTAGTGAGACGTTGCATTCCACAGACAGAAGTAAGTCAAGTGTTGGAGAGTTGTCATTCCTCTCCATATGGGGGAAATTTTACAGGTGATCGTACTGCAGCTAAGGTGAAGCAATCGGGATTCTATTGGCCCACGTTGTTCAAGGATGCCCATGCGTTTGCTCAAAATTGTGATAGATGTAAGTGAACTGGAAACATTTATAAGAGGCATGAGATGCCTTTGACCAATATTTTGGAGGTAGAAATATTTGATGTATGAGACATTGATTTTATGGGGCCTTTTCCACCATCTTTAGGGAACAAGTATATTCTGCTTGCGGTTAACTATGTGTCAAAATGGGTGGAGGTAATCTCTCTCCCAACTAATGATGCAAAGGTGGTGGTGAACTTCATGAGGAAGAATATTTTTGCAAGGTTTGGTACTCATAGAGCAATGATCAGTGATGGTAGAGCTCACTTCTACAATAACTTATTGAAAACCTCTTGGCTAAATATGGGGTGAAACACAAAGTGTCTAGGGCCTACCACCCCCAAATATGTGGACAAGTAGAGGTGTCCAATAACTCGTAAATCAAATATTTGAGAAAATTGTCAATGTGCAAGGGAAAGATTGGGCAATGAAATTAGATGATGCTCTATGGGCCTGTCGAACAGCCTACAAAACACCTATTGGGACTTCTCCCTATATGCTGGTTTACGGGAAGGCATATCACCTGCCTGTTGAGTTAGAGCATAAAGCTTATTGGGAAATTAAAAAGCTCAATCTTTATATGAGCTTGGCCTGTGAGAAGCGGTTGTTACAGTTACACGAGCTGGATGAATTCAGATTGGGGGCGTATGAGAATGCCAAGTTGTACAAAGAGAAGACGAAGAGGTGGCATGATAAGCATATTCAAAATCGTGAGTTTGCACCAATGCTACAGGTACTCTTGTTCAACTCTAGACTGAGGTTTTTCCCTGGAAAGTTCGTGGTAATGAGAATCAAGCCTCATGGCGCGGTGAAAATACAAACGATGGATGGGGCGCGAATCTTCTTGGTGAATGGGCAGCGTCTCAAGCAATATTGGAGTGGTGAGTTTGATAAGGAGAATGAGTAAGTACTCCTCAAGGATGACTAGTTTAAGAACTTGCATCGTGCCACGACGTTAACTACGGTGCTTCTTGGGAGGCAACTCAAGGTTGTAATGTAACAATTGTAATAGAAAAACAAAAAAATATATATATAAAAAAAGAAAATACAAAAAGATGTCATGCCACGACCTAAACTAAGGCGCTTGCTGGGAGGCAACCCAACTTTTAAATTGATTTTATAGTTTGATTTTATTTCATACTAATGGGTTGTGTTGAAGGCATCCGCAGTAGGTACAGTGCATAAATCGGAGTTATGAGCAAGGAGGACGAAAAACTGGTAAGAATTTGACTAAGGAAAAATGCAGGTGAGGTCTTGCTAAGCAAAGCCTGCAACAAGACAGATGACCTCGCAGAGCAAAGCTCACAACGAGAAGTCTTCTCATCATAAGCCTTGTCAAGTGAGCAGGTGTGTCTCTTTGGTAAAAATGAATTAATTTCATGGGTCAACCCGACCTGCCCTGCCTCACCTCCAATATAACTAAAACCCCTCTTTTCTAGCCATTCTGCCGATTCCAAGTCCCAAATACCCTTCATCTCTCTCTAAAACTTCAACCCACATCCATCACCAATCCTTCAACCACTGAACCACCCCTATTCCGCCCCTATTGTCCCGTCAAGTTCCGATAAGAGTTTTTGCTCTTCTCGCTCTCATGCACGTTGTAGTGATAAATTTCTCTTCCATTTCTCCCATTATTATGAACTATGAAATTGCTTCATATGTGAAAATTGCATGTACTAAATGATGAAAATTGAAGCTTTTAAGTTGATTTTAATGATGAATCTATTAAGTATGACATGTCCCCCTTTCCCCATTATTATAAACCATGAAATTATTTTGCTAGTTGTGCTGATGAATATTATGGTGAAATAGTGTGAAACTTTAGAGTTTGTTTTCAATGGTGGAATTTGTGAAATTGTGTAGTTATTAAAATTGTTGTTGGTTGATGCTTGAGCTTGTTTTCCACACCAAATTTGGGTTGTTTAGGCACCCATAACTTACTGATAGATGTTTGCACAAACTAAGCACTTCAAGTGTTCGATGAAATGTCCCAAAGTATATTCATGGGCAGAATGGTCCCAACGACGGATGGATGATGACCGTTTTGAGGGAATATTAGTCATAGGGTGCTATAATGTGTAAATATCCTCACGAATATGCAAAAATTTTAAGTTTGGGGTAGTTCGTTGGATTGTTGGACAATGAGAGTAACTTAAGTGAACATAATTTTTCGGTGCTTACAGTCACGATTTGAAGCAAATAACAGGGGAAGTCTGAGTACCCTATCATCGACTAATTGGCACCCACGCTAGCGAACTAAGTGTGAGGTCGTTCCGATACCCACATAACTAGGTTTATTAGCCCTTTATTAGACATTACTAATGTGGTTTATTCTCTTTTCTGGTTTGTTGTGGATAGGTACAACCACTGTGAGACGAAATACAAAGAATGTGGCATATAAAGGGAAAGAGAAAGTCACCGAAGGCCCAATCCGAAAAAGGGCCAGGAATAGCCAAAGTCCAGGCAGTCCCGATGCGCAGCAAAATTCGACAAAGAAATCAAAGAGGGTGAGATGCAAATGGGGAAGCAAATGGGTGAATGATTACAAGTGGCCATGGTATGCGAGTTTCAAGCCCTATAAATACCACGCTGAGACCCTGGTTGATGAAGAAATTTTGAGAGCTCACCACAGTAATATATTGAAGCAGGTTCATTCTTTGGGACTACAGTTCATTTTTTCAGATCTAGGAGAGTGTAATATCCATCTAGTTCGAGAGTCTTATGCAAATTGGAGATGTTTGGAAGCACCGGATTAGATTTGTGTTCGTAGCTGTGTGGTTCCGTTTACTAATGTTGCCCTTCATGAGTTTTTGGGTACTCATGTGGTATCGAATGAGCCGTGTGATGAGATCTACATACACACACCATACTGTGAGATACAACATCTTCTATGTGGTTGAAATTCCACTGCCCGATGGGAGCATAGGAAGAGCAATGGTACTCACATGATGTTTCCCTTCCCACATATGACCAAAATATTAGAGTATGGCTTCACATCATTTTTTCTTGAATTATGCCTTGTGATCACTATTCATCAATGGGTAGAGAGATAGTATGCATGTTATATATGTTGATGTTCGGGCAACGGATCAATATGGGAGCTATCATGAAGAGATAAATGAAGGGGCCACGAGTGGGTCAAGGTCGTTGGTTTTTCTTTAGTAGCACACTTACTCGCTACTTTAGACAGTAAGGAGTATTTGAGGAAGAGCCTGATGTCAGGCTGCCCGTGGGAGGATGTGACTCGATCGAGACACCCCGATGATGTATAGGGTATGACTTTGTATGCAGCTCAATGCCATTCCATGAATGACTCTATAACGGTGAACATGTATGCGATGCAGCGTTTGAACTTGACTTTGGGCTCGACGGCGGCCACACCTGAGCAACTGGCAGAGATTGATGAGTGATTTATGCTCAGTACTCATGCATAAATATTATGTTAGATATGGTAGGATTTTGAGGAGTCGTTAGATGATTATGTGCCCACTCCCAATCCAGAGCCATATGTGGAGCTTGCTAGTGATGGAGAAACTAAGGCCGCTACACAGGAGTCAAAGTATGATAGTGATACCGATCATGCTCCTACAGGCAATGAGGATGAAGAGTATGATGATTATTAGTCTGCTGGTACCGCAGGGGATACATACTATGTTGCTTCTGAAGATGATGAGTAGACATGGGGTTATTTCTTCACCATAATTTTGGCTTTTATTTTTGTGCACTGGAGACAGTGCTTGATTTTAAGTGTGGGGTGGGGGAGTAAATTCTTTATAATTGGTCTGTAATAATTCGTACTATTTTACCTTTATCAGTTGACTGTATTGTGATGTTTACATATTATAGGTTGTGTTACTTAACAACTTTCATGGCCTGTAATAAGTAGTAACTTTTTTTGTTTATTATTCGTAGTTGATTACATTAGTGTGTCGTGCTCGTCATAGCACAACCCTTGATTTTTGTTTTCGGTTCTTTTTCAAGAGATCTTTGAACCGTGGTAGATTTTTTTAGGATACAAGTAAAAGAGGAACGCCCTTAAGGCCATTCAAATGCTAGGTACTCGGGATTTAGGTGAACTTTTAGCAACATAATGAGCTTAAGAAATTTAAAAAGGAAATAATTATGCATAGAAAAAGTAATGACTTCTTAGAGATACGTAGGCTCTTTTATTTGACTCTTGAATAATATTGGTGGCTTAAATCAAATTCGTGCTATTTTTTTCTAGGTAGAGAGTCAATACGAATCCATCTTTAGCCATAAGTGTGCCTTGTGTGGTGAGATTTTTATTTGCATTCCATGTTTGTATCGACGTCTAGAACTTGCCCGGTGTGTTTACGAAGTGAAGTGAAGTGAAGTGTGTTAAATTTAGGAGATGATATATGCATTTCTTTGTGAGCCATGATTTTTTACCATCTTTTACCTACCCATATGTATCTGATAATACGTTTGAGGGCGGCAAAATGGGACTCTCGGGGGTCGTGCATAAACAGACACACCTGCTGAACGGCATATGCAATATCAGGCCTAGTGAATGTAAGATACTAAAAAGCACCTGCAAGACTCCGATATAGAGTGGGATCAGAAACTAGTGCACCGTCATTGGCACTAAGCTTGGATTTTTAGTCCACCGGAGTTGGCATAATTTTATGCCATCTTGGCCCAATACACTCTCTTCTGCATACTTACGCTGACACAGGAACATAGTGGCTGCAAATCTTGTCACTGATATATCCAAAAAATAACTCAGCTTGCCCAAGTCAGTCATAGCAAATTCAGTTTTGATTAGGGCAATGATTTCATTCTTCAAACGTCAGATGAGGTCGTAAGAACAATGTCATCGACATATAATAGCAAATATGCAGTGCTGCTACCTCGGTGAAAAGTGAAGAGAGAGTTATCACACCTGCTACATATAAAACCAATATATAGAAGAAACCTGGCAAAACGATCATACCAAGCGCGGGGTTCCTGTTTCAATCCATATAATGACTTCCTGAGACGACATACAAACTACGGAACTGCCGGAATAACAAAGCCAGAGGGTTGATGCATGTACACAGTTTCTTTCAAATCCCCATGAAGAAATGCATTCTTGACATCAAGATAATGAATCGGCCAATGCATGCCCATAGCTATACTGAGAACAGTCCGAATAGTGGTCGGTTTAACAACCGGACTGAATGTCTCACCACAATGAATACCCCTCCTGCTGATTAGTTCTATTGGTAACTAGTCTTGCCTTATACCTCTCTAAGTGACCATTATCTCTGAACTTGTGACGAAATAACCACATACACCGGATAACATTCACACCGTCTGGTCTAGGTACCAAATCCCAAGTGTCCTGCTTAGTTAAAGCGTTAAACTCCTCGCACATGGCCGCATTCCAATTAGGGTCCAGTTTGGCTAGTTTTGGATTTTTTGGAATGGGTGATAAGGTTTGTGTGGAGAGGTTGAAGTGAACCTTGGGTTTGAAGATTCCGTGTTGTGCACGAGTCATCATGCGATGTGTAAGCGGCGATGGGAGTGCGGGCGGGGAGGTTGCGAGCTTTGTGTCCGGGATTGGGAGGCGACAATCTGCCGATTTGGAGGCTGCATGGTCACGGTTCAGGGTCGATAAGCGATAGTCTTTGCCGGTTGGGTGGCTGCGAGTTTACTTGTTCTTTGGGTGTATGGCAGCAGTGATGTTGTGGTTGCAGGAGACACGGCAGGAGGCAGTGAGGGTGTTGGTGAGGTGCCGGATAGTAGCGGGGATAGGACATGGTGGTCTGTCAAAACAGTAGGCTGTTGTTGGTACATAGATTAGATAGCCGGAGACAGACTCGGTTCATCGAGGAAGGTGTAATCGGTGGTTTGAAATTTTTTAAGGCTTGAAAATGGAAAGGTCGTCTCGTCAAATGTGACGTGACGGGACACGATGATTGTGCGAGTGGCAATGTCATAGCACAGGTAGCCCCGGTGAGTAGGAGAGAGACCAACGAAGACACAAGGCTTGGTGCGATGGGCAAGTTTGTGAGGTGCAGTGGAGACTGTGTTGGGGTAGCATAGGTAGCCGAAAATACGGAGATGGTCATAGGATGGGAACCTACGGTATAATATTTCACTAGGGGTCTTTGTTTTGGAGAGTGCTAGTTGGTAAAATATTAAGGAGGAATTTTACCATTTTAACAGCATAGACCCAAAAAGTTTGTGGAAGACAAGCATGAAACAGTAGGGTGCGAACTATGTTATTGATGGTACGTATAATTCGTTCAGCCTTTCCGTTTTGAGAGGAAGTATATGGACATGAAAAACGGAAAACAATGCCTTGCTTAGAGCAAAAATTGTAAAATGCCGAGTTATTAAATTCACGTCAATTATCACATTGGAAAGATTTGATGAATTTTTCAAATTGTGTTTTAATAAATTTTTAAAATTCAAGGAATTTGGCAAACACTTCAGATTTGAATTTAAGTGGGTAAATCCAGACAAAATGAGAAAAGTCATCTAAAAATACTAGATAAAACTTGTGACCTAAAGAGCTAGTAATCGGAGATTTCCACAAATCAGCATGAACAATATCAAAAAGAGAAAAAGTAACACTGTTGGATGACATAAAAAGAAGACGAGTATGTTTGCCTAGTGGGCAAGAAAAACAGTGTTGGGCAAGTTTCTCATTATTACATTGAATACGCTTAGCAGTCCTAAGAAAATTAAAAGCAGGGTCGCCGGTGTGTCCGAGTCTGTTGTGCCAAGTTGAGGGAGAGATAGCCGCAAGGGATAGAGGTGATTGCGATCTGATAGCGGAAGATTGAGTGAAGGGGTAAAGGTCTCCCACACTATTGCAGCGAGTAAGAATTTTCCCCGTATTGAGTTCCTTCACAGAAAAACCAAAAGGGTCAAATTCGATAGACACAGAATTATTGCGAGTGAATTTTCTAACAGAGATTAAGTTTTTAATGATATTAGGGGTGTATAGGACGTGGTTTAGGGAGAAAGGTGGGTGGAGATGTTTGGTGTATGTGTTACTGTAACCTTCAATTGGAATACGATGACCATTCCCGACAGTAATAAATTGAGGACATTTTAACCGAAGTAGTTGAGATAAGTTACCTGACGACCGGATGAGGTGCGATGTGGCTCCTGTGTCCATGTACCAATTTTCGTTGGGCTGTTGAAGGTTCACGGTGCTGTAATCCTGGCCCATGTCGGTAGGAGCCAGGTTGTTGGCCTGCTGCTGATGCTGGACCGAGACCAGGTGGGCCTACTGCTGCTGCTGGTGGGCCTGCCTAGTGGCTGGAGCAGGGTTCAGCAGGCCATTCGACCATGGAGGCTGTTGGAACTGGGCCCCTGCAGTCGGGTATGGGCATGCAGGCGAGGCCCAGTTCTGCTGGTTGGGCCAGACTTGCTGATGTCCCAGGCCAGGGAAAATAGGCAGTGTTTGGCCCTGTTTGCTGATTTTTGTGGCCTTTGCCGCGGCCCTTGCCTCTGTTGTTGTTGCCACGGACTCTGCCGCCACGCCCTCCATCGCGGGACTGCTGCTGGTGGTGGTCTTGGCGTGGTGGTGGTGGTCGCCGGTGGTGCCATCCCGTCAACGGCTAACGCTTTTTTATTATGTTCCTCTTGCTTAGCACGTCGAGTTTCTTCCAACAATAGTTGTGATCGTGCCTTGGTGAAACTTAGTAGTGGGTTGGCCTGTTGAATCATTGTTGCAAGAGTATCGTATTCACCTTTCGGTAAACCAGCAATTAATTGAAGTACCATCTTGGTCTCAGAAACAGATGTCCCGACGTTGGAAAGTTGGTCGGCTATGATTTTTAGTTGCTTGCAAATTTCAGACATGTTGTTAAAATTCTCGAGACGCGTATTGTTGAGTTGCTCCTCCAAATACACTGCCCTAGTATTTTTATTGTCCTGAAAGATTTCTTCCAACCTTACCCAGAGGTCACGTGTTGTAGCACCTGTTTTCATGATAGTACACAGCAAGTCCTTCGAGATGGTGCCATATATCCACTGTTTTACGATGGCGTCAAGGCGACGCCATGTTGATTCGGCAATATCGGTGGGACGAGAAACGGAGTCATCAATATGGTCGAGCACGTTGTACGCACATGCATGGATATAGAATAGTTCTGTCCACATGGAATATTGACAGTCTTCTTGGTCAAGAATGATAGGGATAGAGTTCTTGATGTTTGTAACGGAGAAGGCCGGGTGAAAAGAAGACGATGATCGTTGAGAGGGGTTGTCAAAAGTGCTAGTGGAGGAACCTGAATTTGTGGGGGAAGATATGGTGGCAATTGTTGCCGCCGGTCGAGATGAAGGGGGGGGGGGGTTTCGGCCGAGATTTGGTTTGAAGAGGAGAGTAGGGTTTAGGCTCTTGATACCATGTAAGATAGAATAATTTCCCTTAGGAATTCCTTTCATTATTCACAATATATATAGTTGTACAAAGTTTGATTCCTAATACAATATGAATCTTAACTTACCTTAAATGGTTGATTCCTAATACAATTAGAATCCTAAGTTATCTTAAATATACATCTATCATAATTATAAAATATACTGTGAATATTCAGAGAATATTCGTTAATACTGGTGACTCTTTTGTTTCCTGTCACTGTACTGTTTATTCGTGTCATATCTCATGATTTTCTATAGCGACACTGCATCTAATTACTTTTGAAAAGAACAATGTTTATTTTCGTATACTTTTGTGCTGAATATAATGTCTCCAAAACATTTTTGTTACTTTATAACGAAAATCAGTAAATCGCCATATATCCGTGAGATTTACCAGTTTTTTTGTAGTACAAATAAAATATAAAAATATTTATGGTAATCATTACTAATGTCATGCACATATAAAATAAATTTCAAATACGAATATCTAAATGAAAAAATTATATTTCTCAGAGTAATCTGATTTAGTCTTGCAAAATATCAAAATCACATATTTCTTGTCTACCGATTTATCTAAATTTATACTTATTTCCCTGAATTTGGTAGTTGTAATTAGCTTATTTTAAGTTTGAAATTTTGTGCTCTCCTTTATTAGTCTCAATGTTGTTAGCCAGTTGGTATGATAATATCTCTGATTTTGTATTTGCAAAACTTTGATTTTACTATCTTCCTTTTATAATTTGAATTAATTTTGAATTTTGTATTATAAATATTGTTATATTAGAATTCTCTTTTGCTGAAATTTGGACAAAATTCTTTATCAATTCAAGTGTTATATTATCACTAAGAAACTAAGATTCTACGAAATAACCTGCAATTGTAGATTCTTATGTTAAACATGAAATATTTAAAGTTTTAATTAATTTTAAATGCATATGTTTCTTAGATTTTAATTCTTTATCGATATACAAATAGTTATGAATTTATTAGTAATATATTAGTCTTTTTAATTTTTTAATTAATGAAATATGAAAAGCAATTGAGATTTTAAAATTAACAAGTATTTTATTTTAGTTTATAACATAAAAAGTACATAATTTTCTGCATACTGTTGTTCATAATAACTAAATGAGATCTAAACATCAAATATCAATATACATACATAACAATACCTCACTATAACAGTCATGAAATTTTCAGACAAATGATGTTATTACAGAAAGGTTTGACTATACTAGTAGTTTTTTTTACTTAATGGGTAGGAATATTAAGTATTTAATGTAGATATATTCTGCTACCTAAGAATGTATTTGATGTAGATATATTTTGCTGCCTTAGAATCAGTGGCAAAGCCCAGGGCTTTTACTAAGAGGGTTCAAAATATAAAAAAATTTAACACACGAATAAGCTAAAATGATTTAACATCTACAATATATATATAAAAAATAATTTTAACCTTGTATATATAATGTAATTTTTCACGGAATGGGTGTACTTACTTTAAGGTAAGCCTCGAGTCTAATCTCTCCAATCCGCATTTAGGTTACATTGTAAGATTTAAATTTGGATTATTTAAATAGGAAATCCACATTGTATTGCTTACATTAGCATTTTGATTTTGTATATTTCAAATATAAGGTACTCAACTCCCAAATAAGACTTCCATATAGAAGTTTCAAAATTTATATTGCGAGAACAAGAGGCGGGTCTTTTCTAATGTTTTTATGTTGCTACTCAAAAAGTTTGTAGCTCGCTCCTCTATAATAATAATAACAATAATAATAATAATAATAATAATAATAATTGTAGAATAGTGTAATTCTCCTTGATGGAGTTCTCTTATTAATGTCATATATATAGAGTATACAATTGTAGTCCTAATAGAATTAGGATCTCTATTTTACCTTAATTATAATTGTAGTCCTAATTGAATTAGGATATCTATTTTACCTTAATTACACTAAATATTAATTACAGAATATATTGTGAATATATATGGAATATATTCACTATCACACCCCCTCAGTCGGAGCGGGAGGAGGTCAAACACTGAGACTGAATCTGAAGTCAAGGAACAGTTGTCGAGGAAGCCCCATTGTGAAGATATTTGTGTACTGATACAAAGAAGGAACATGCAACACCCTAACGTGACCCATTGTAACCTTCTCACGAACAAAGTGAATATCCATCTTAATATGCTTGGTTCGTTGATGTTGAACCGGGTTATGAGACAGGTACACAACAGATAGGTTATCACAGTAAACCAAAGATGCCTTACTGGGACAATAAAGCTCAAGAAGGAGATTTCAGAGCCAACATAGCTCGGCAACAACGTTCGCAACGCCTTGATATTCTGTTTCTGCACTCAAACGAAAAAGCGTGGCTTACCGCTTGGCAGTCCATGATATTATATTATCCTCCAGAAACACACAATAACCGGATGTAGAGCGATGGGTGTCCGGACAGCCTGCCCAATCTGCGTCTGTGTAGGAGATCAATCTAGTCGGTGCTGAGGGATATAAATGAAGTCCATGGTCAAGAGTGCCCTTAACGTATCGAATGATACGCTTAAGAGCTGTAAAGTGAGGCTCCCTAGGAGCGTGTATGAACAAGCACACTTGCTGAACTGCATACGCTATATCTGGTCGAGTGAAGGTGAGATACTGAAGAGCACCTGTGAGACCCCTATAAAGGGAGGGATCACTGACCGGATCCCCATCATCTACACTGAGTTTGGACTTGGAGCCGACAAGAGTGAGCATAATCTTGCAGTTTGCCATTTTAGCCCTGTAGACATTCTTTTCTGCATACTTACGCTGACACAAGAACATGGAAAGTGCGGATCTAGTCACTGATATCCCCAAAAAATAACTCAACTTACCCAGATCTGTCATATCAAATTCGGACTTGAGCAGGGCAATGATCTCGTGTTTCAGAGTATCAGAAGAAGCTGTCAAAACAATATCATCCACATATAAAAGAAGATAAGTCGTGTCAGTACCTCGATGAAAAATAAACAGGGAATGATCACTCTTGCTGCACACGAACCCTATTTGTATGATGTATGTAGCAAACCTCTCATACCAAGCCCTAGGGCTTGTTTCAAACCATATAGTGAATTACAAAGATGACAGACATAATGAGGAACCTCCGGATGCATAAAGCCAGGAGGTTGATGCATATAAACGGTTTCTTTCAAATCCCCATGTAAGAAAGCAATTTTGAAAGAAACCGTTTATATGCATATAAACCGTTTATATGCTCAACACTGTGTGAATGGTGGCAGGTTTGACCACCAAACTAAACGTCTCACCACAATCAACACCCTCTTATTGACCAATACCATTAGCCATAAGTCTTGCATTGTGGCGTTCAAGCTCTCCATTATCTCAGAATTTGTGACGATAAAGCCACATACAACGAATTGCATTCACCCCTTCTGGTTTCGGAATAAGATCCTAAGTGTGATGATTGGTTAATTCATTAAACTCCTCACGCATGGCCTCATTCCAATTTGGGTCGAGTTTGGCTAGTTTTGGTTTGAAAATCCCCTGTTGTGCATAGGTTTCCATGTGGTGCATGGGGACGGTCACGAGTGGGGCAAGGGGCTAGGAGGTGCCGAGTTGGGTGGCGGTGGGGTGGAGGCTGGCGGTGGTGAGCGATGGGGTGGCGAGGTATTGGGGCAGGCGAGAGGTTGGGCGAGTGCAGTGCACAGTGGCGAGGCGGTCACATGTTGAAATTTGGCGATGGGACGGCGAGGGGATGGTTGGGGTGGGCGAGCACAGTCCTGAGTTAGAGGCGATGGCCCAGGCGAGCAGGCGATGGGGTGGGTCAATGGGACAGGTGGTGGGATGGCCGAAAGGTGCAGATTTTGTAGTGCATCTTGGAGTAGAGGGGAGGTGTCCGAGTCATCAAGAAAACAGTAATCAGTGTCTCAAAATTTTTAGATGTTGTCAAATAGGAAAATGTACTCAACAAACGTGATATAGCGTGAGATTAATTTTTTGTTTGTGGATAGCTCATAGCATAAGTACCCCATATGGTTTGACAGGAAACCTAGGAAGACGCACGGAGTGGAGCGAGGTGCTAGTTTGTGAGGGACCGTGGAGGCTAGATTTAGGTAACAAAGACAACCGAAAATTTGAAGGTGATCATAGGAAGGGATCCGACGGAAGAGAATTTCGATGGGTGTAATATTTTTGATCGTACGGGTAGGTAAGATGTTAAGAATGTATTCTACCATTTTTAATGCATACATCCAAAATGTAGGGGGGAGACGCATGAGAAAGAATGGTACGAATCATATTGTTAATGGTGCGAAGAATTCTTTCGACTTTACCATTTTGAGGGGAAGTATGGGGGCAGGAGAAAGGGGTTTTGTGATTGGAAAGTACGTCAAATTTTTGTTTGCAATGCGATATAAAGTCTAGTCTTTATAGCTTTAAGGCAAAGAGCTTCTTTTCAATCAACAGAAGGAAGTTACGAAAATCATACTCTTTCTTTTTCTCTACACCCGTATTTCAGGTTCTAAAGCTACTCATTAGAAAATACCGGCCAAATTAGTACAAGTGGCTTTCCGCGCCTCTCTTTCCTTATAGTCGAGAGAGTTGCTTAGAGCTCCTCTCCTTCCTTGTAGTAAAGGCGAGTGGATTAATATCCAGACATACCAGTGTTTTGATACCACCAGGAACAGGAAAAAGAAATTCCAAGGAATCTAAAAAAGTTAAAATGACTCATTTATTTCTAGATTACCCTTTCAAGTAAATAAGATCTGCGAAATTTCTTATAATTCCAACACGTCCAAACACAACTTTTTTTATATGCCCGGCAATCTTCATATTAATAATTATCTAAGAAAAGGCAATATTCTATATATAGAAAGAAATCTCGATAGAAAATATTTTGATTGGAGAATTACCTATTTTTCTCTTAGACAAAAAGGAGAGATTATGAAAAAGGGAGTTATTGAACTCACGATCATTATCACATTGAAACGTTTTGATGTCTTTTTCAAATTGTGTTTTAACCAATGTACGAAATTCAAGGAATTTAGAGTAAACTTGAGACTTAATTTTAAGCGGATAGACCCAAAGGAAGTGAGAGAGTCATCCAAAAATACCAAATAATATTTATGACCTAGGTTGTTGGTTATAGGAGATGTCTATAAATCCGCATGAATAATATCAAATTGAGAGAAGGTAACACTTAAATAAGACGTAAACGAAAGTCTAACATGTTTTTCTAGATGACAAGAGGAGCAATTGTGGACAAGGTTCCCTTTATTACATCTAATTAAATTGTGGTTTCTAAGAAAATAAAAAATATGAGTTTCGGGATGTCCAAGTCTACTATGCCACGTTGAGGAGAAGATGGCAGCTAGAGATGTGGGAGGAGTGACACTGGCAGCGGACGTGGATAGGAAAGGATAGAGGTCTCCCTCACTATTGCATCTCATAAGAAGTTTTTCGGTACGTAGGTCTGTTACAGAAAAACCAAACAGGTCAAAATTAATGGATACGAAATTATCGGTGGCGAACTTTGTAACAGAGATTAGGTTCTTGATAATGTTAGAGACATATATGACATTTTTAAGGGAGAAGTAGGGATGCGGTGGTGGGGTTAGTTTGTGACCAAACCCTTGAATTGGAATGTGATGACCATTTTTTACCATAATAGATTGAAGAGTATTTAAATTGCGCAGTTGAGGAAGATTACCAGAATTATTGGTGAGGTGAGACGTGGAGCCCGTATCCATATACCACACAGCATCGGGTTGTTGAATTGTTAAAGAACCGAAAGCATGGCCCAAATCCGTTGGATTGAGGTTGGACGGCTGCTGTTGGGCCGCTGTGTAGTGAGTCTGACAGAGGTAGGCCTGATGCGGTTGGTCCGTGTAGCGTGGGCCTGGCGATGGGCCTAGGATGCTCGGTTGTTGGCACTGCCCAATAATATGGGTCGGGGCTCTCGGTCTCTCACTTCGGAATGGATACCCAAGTACTTGATTATTAGTCATTAAGGATAGGTCGCGGAATGAGTGTTGGGGGCGGTCAGAGTTCCTTGGGCTACCTCTTTGGAAGTGGAGAGCATGCTAACAATTCTCATACTACTCGCAACCAGGAAAAAGCTCCACTAATTACCCTGCTTCAAAGACATCTGTTATTATTAGACCAGTAAGCGGCAATAACTTGTGCAACACCGATGTTGCTGCAATTCCTACAAGCTTTAATGCTCAGTTGCCTAACGAAGAAAAAAAATTAGGGGAGAGAAAATTAGGTTTTGACTTTTGATACCATGTAGAGTATTGTAATTCTCCTTGATGGAGTTCTCTTATTAATGTCATATATATAGATTATACAATTGTAGTCCTAATAGAATTAGGATCTCTATTTTATTTTAATTACACTAAATATTAATTACAGAATATATTGTGAATATATATATGGAATATATTCACTATCAATAATAATAATAATAATAATAATAATAATAATAATAATAATAATAATAATTTGAACTCGCTATTTTGTGATATTGGGTTTAAGATGAAATTTATGCAATTTGAATTAGACGTTGAATTTTAGTTTTTATAATTTTTAGTACTCCTTTGGGTCTTTAATTAGATTAAAATCAAATACGCATATTTGGTAGTATAATAAATATTGTGTAGAAGTATATGCTCTAAACAAACTAAATTTTGTAAAACCAACAGATGAATTAACCCAAATATATATTGTTTATAAGCATTACCAATTGAATCTAAATTAGTTATTATTTTGTTAATTTTCTTTATAAATTTGCAATGCTTTTTTCAATCGCGCTACTAATATAGGTTCATTATGATAGTAAGCGTGGCAGGGAGTGAGGTTGGAGTGGAGCGAAGTGGGTTAGGGTAGGTGTGGGGTTTGGGACAAAGGCTTGGAGTGGGTGTAAGGAAGTAAGGGTAGGGTGGATTAGGGTGAGGGGATGTTAAGATGGAAAGGTGACATATTCCATTTATAAAACTCATTTTTCCTACTCACTTTTTATTTTTTATTTTTTATTTTAAGGTACTTATTTTCTTAAAGAAATTAATTTCTAAAATATTGACCAAACAAACGCGAAAAAATTTAAAAATATTTTCGTCCCAAACTTAACACACCCAGAAATGTTACTTAATTGACCCATCGTCCGTGTTTCCTTGGTGAACTTCGAAACACACAAATGTATTTTTATCCACTTAATTGTCAAATAAGAAATTATCAATTAGCACAAGTCATTAAAGGCGGAGGAGACCTATTGTGACTTGCTCTATGTTATTAGTTTTCTAGTTTTTAGGAATCTTTTAATTTTCAAGGATTTTTTACTTATTTTCTATTTCAGATACAGAGAGTAGTTGAGACTTATATAGATTGTAGCTAGGGTATCATCTTTTTTATACTCTTAAATGTATCACAAAATATACACATATTATTCAATTAGTCAGTCCTTTTTATGATATCAAAGCTACGGCTCACACGAGTCTGATCCTTATTTTTTTTTCTACAATTCTCTCACATATCTGATCTATTGTCTCAATGGCTCCTCCTACCAAAGTTGTTAATGCTGATAACAAACCCATCGTCCAATTCAATCCTGCCACTCAATTACTAATTAAGCTCATTGGCAGCTATAACTTTGAAACTTGGAAGGCTCAAGTTTCAATACTCATAAATGGCCATAAATTATTTGGTCATCTTGATGGCTCCTCTGCTACACCACCCAAAACAATAACCTAGTCTCACAATTTTGTCGTGATAATTAGGGGTGAGCACGGGTACAGGGTATTCAGATATCCGACCGGAGCTGACACTAACGGATAGGTTTCGGATAGATATATTATAATAACGGGTAGGTTTCGGGTAGTAAAATTTGGAACCAATCAATGTCGGTTCCGGTTCCGGTAAATAGAGACCGGGTACCCGGACCCTATGAACCCACCCCCATTTAAATTATTTAGTTTTGAGCCTTGGGACGTTTAATTTTTTGGCCCAATCCGGTTGATAGGGTCCGACCAACCCCTAAGTCCACTTCTCTTTCTAAACTAAAACACAAATACACAACTTAGTACCGAAAGGAAATTTCATTGTGGATTCTACTTCGCACCTTCTGAAGAAGAAAAAAATCAAGTTTTAGATAAATATCATGACTTGGCATAAAAATATGTCTTTCAGTATGAATTTCATTCTATGAAGGACGGTGAGAGACATAATTCCTACTGATGCTAGAAATGATAAAATGAAAATTGATATACCTTCAAAGTGTCGTTGTTGAAGAATTTCGAAAAAAGAGAACTTGAACATCTACTTTGCGCAAAAAATTATTCCTAAGAAATATGGAAGATCATGTGTTGCCCTATTGGCATCCCTTGTACCAACATACCATTGAAGCAACTATGATGAACTGGTGGTAATGGAAAATTAAAATTCCCAGTGTTGTTGTTCATGGTGAAGTGCATCCCTACAATGATTGTTTGAGAATTGTGGAGGGTAAAGTGTGGAGCCAAATATGGCAAAGAGAGACATAATATTCTGAGGTTAATTAGTTTTATCTCTACCCATTTACAGGGTACCCGGGAAACTACCCGGAACCGCAGGGTCCGGGTAGGTTTTGGGTAATGATTGCTACGGGTAGGTTCCGAATAGTAAATTTAGGAACCGATCTTTTACTGGGTAGGGTTCGGATAGTTTTAAAAAATTAGGGTATCCAGACCCGCCCACCCCTAGTGACAATCAAACATCTTGTTAGATGATATTAATCTCCCTTGGGGACTCTTTCATTAATATCAAGGTATATATAGAGTACAATATTCATCCCCTATACAATAGGAATCCTAAGCCTATACAAAAGAGGAATCCTAGTCTTACCATAATTATATTTACACAATATATGGAAATATTCTAATTATGGGTAGGGAATATATTATTTCCTATATTTACACGTTTACACACCCCTCAGTCGGAGCGGAAGGAGGCCGGACGCTGAGACTGGATCTGAAGTCAAGAAATAACTGTCTGGGAAGTCCTTTGGTAAATATGTCTGCATACTGATAGGATGATGGAACATATAACACTCCGACATGGCCTAACGCAACTTTCTCAAGAACGAAGTGTAGGTCTATCTCAATATGCTTGGTTCGCTGATGTTGAACCGGATTATGAGAAAGATAGATGGCAGAGATGTTATCACAATACACAATAGATGCCTGACGCAAAGGACACTGAAGTTCTAACAGTAAATTTCTGAGCCAACAAATCTCAGCTACTACATTTGCAACGCCTCTGTACTCAGCCTCGGCACTGGAGCGAGATAGGGTAGCCTGTCGCTTGGCAGACTAAGAAATCAGATTATCCCCTAAGAAAACACAAAATCCGGAGGTGGAGCGTCGCGTGTCCGGACACCCTGCCCAATCTGCATCCGTATATGAAAGCAACCTGCAGTGCGAGAGGGTATAGGTGCAAACCATAATCAAGAGTGCCCTTAATGTATCGAATGATACGCTTAAGAGCAGTGAAATGAGACTCTCTGGGGGCATGCATGAATAAGCACACCTGCTAAACAGCATAAGCTATGCCTGGCCTGGTGAATGTGAGATATTGAAGTGCACCTGCAAGGCTTCTATACAGAGTAGGATCAGAGACTGGAGCACCATCCATAGCACTGAGCTTAGATTTGGAATCAACTGGAGTAGGCACCTCTTTGCAGTTCGCCATCTTAGCCCTGTACACAATCTCTTCTGCATACTTACGCTGACACAAGAACATACGATTGGCAGACCTGGTCACTGATATCCCCAAAAAGTAACTCAGCTTCCCCAAATCAGTCATTGCAAATTCGGACTTGAGCAAGACAATAATCTCATTTTTCAATCCGTCGGAGGAGGCAGTAAGAACAATATCATCCACGTAAAGTAATAAGTAAGCAGTGCTACTACCTCGATGAAAAATGAAAAGTGATGTATCACTCTTGCTGCATACAAACCCAATCTGCAAGATATACCTGGCAAAGCGATCATAACACGCACGGGGGGCCTGCTTCAGGCCATATAGTGACTTACGGAGATGGCACACATAGTGAGGAACTACTGGATGGGTGAACCCTGGTGGCTGATGCATGTAGACTGTCTCTCTCAGATCCCCATGTAATAATGCATTCTTCACATCAAGCTGATGGATCGGTCAGTGTTTGCCCATGGAAATGCTCAAAACTGTGCGGATGGTAGCCGGTTTGACAACCGGGCTGAAGGTCTCACCACAATCAATGCCCTCCTGTTGATTTGTGCTATTAGCCACAAGACGGGCCTTATACCTCTCAAGATCCCCATTGTCTCTGAACTTGTGACGAAATAGCCACATACAACGAATGACATTCACCCCCTCAGGTCTAGGTACTAGATCCCACGTGTGTTGTTTAGTTAAAGCATTGAATTCCTCATACATAGCCGCATTCCAATTAGGGTCTTGTTTGGCCAATTTAGGTTCTTTGGAAGTGGAGAGATGGTTTGGGCAGACAAGTTGAAATGGACTTTGGATTTGAAGATTCCATGCTTTGAACGAGTTTCCATTGGATGGGTAGGGACAGTGGATGGCGGAGTGGTGTCTGAGACGGGGGGTAAAGTCGGATAAGGAGAAGGTAGGGGCGAAGCCGTCGGAGGCGTCGCGGCTCCTGGATCTAGAGTCGCGGCGCTAGAAGGTTGACATGCTTCTCTGAAGTTTGGGCGCCACGGCTCTGACGACGGAACAGAGGATGTGAGTTGTTCGATTATGAGAGGAGAGATGGCAACTCGTCAAGAAATGAGTAGTCCTGTTTGTGGAATTTTGGAAGATTCGAAAACGGGAATGTGGTCTCGTCGAATGTGACGTGACGAGATATATGGATCTGACGAGTCGACAAGTCATAGCATAGATAGCCCCTATGGTTCGGCGGGAATCCTAGAAAGACACATGGAGTGGACCTATGAGCGAGCTTGTGAGGGGCGGTGGAGCTAAGGTTGGGATAGCATAGACAACCAAAAATTCGTAGATGATCATAAGAGGGGATTCTATGGTAGAGGATTTCGGTAGGGGTCATATTGTGAAGAGTGCTAGTAGAGAGAATATTTAGAATGTATTCTGACATTTTAGCAGCATAGACCCAGAAGGGTGGAGGGAGGCATGAATCAATAGGGTGCGAATCATATTGTTAATGGTGCGGATGATTCTTTCAGCTTTACCGTTTTGTGGTGAGGTGTGAGGGCAGGAGAAGCGAAAGACCATGCCATTAGTGGTACAAAAGCGGTGAAACATAGAGTTGTTGAATTCACGACCATTATCGCACTGAAATGATTTTATGTCTTTTCCAAATTGTGTTTGAATGAACTTGCGAAACTCAAGAAATTTAATTTTTTTTATTATCTTATGAAGGACCTGAGAGTCTTTCATTAATATCAAGGTATATATAGAGTACAATATTCATCCCTTATACAATAGGAATCCTAAGCCTATACAAAAGAGGAATCCTAGTCTTATCATAATTATATTTACATAATATATGGAAATATTCTAATTATGGGTAGGGAATATATTATTTCCTATATTTACACGTTTACAGTTTATGAGTGGACACCAGGCAGTACAAGCACCCAACCTCAGTGCCGCGTGGCCAAATTTTTTGCACATGTTGCATCGACGCTTGGTAAATCCCAACAATCGCGTTTTAAATAAGATTTTGGAGAAGTTTTCTCTTTTATTTTTAGATTCAAAAATTTCTTCAGTTTGTAATTCTTGTTCAAATAAAGATGCACATGTTACCTTTTTCTGCAAATTCCTTGTAAAGCAACCGGCCTTTATAAATAATTTTTAGTGATTTATGGGGCCCTTCCCCAATATTAACTGTTGATAAAAAATGTTATTGCATTTTATTTATCGATCACTTTTCAAAATATACGTGGCTGTAAAATTCAAGCACGAAGTTGTCGAGGTTTTCAAAATTTTACATCCCTTGCTTGAGTGACAATTTGAAACAAAAGTTCTATCATTTTATACCGATGATGGCGATGAATATGGGCCCTTCGCAATACTAGTGGTTTTTGTTGTGTTAGCAAAAGCATATTATGGATATACTACATAATGTTCATATGCAGGACAGCAATGTGCTCCACCACCATATTTGCTGCTTCGAAGACTGATTCTTCTAGTAATATCTCCAAATATCGGCAAGCTTCAATACCTACCCTTCAGTCGGCCAGATATTGCATTTACTGTAAACAAGCTTGCTCAGTTTATACATTGTCCCAATCAAGATTATTGTACCTTAATAGAACCAATGAGCAAGATTCCAGGCTGGTCGCTTATTCTGACTCTGATTGAGTTGGAGACCCTATTGATCGCACCTCCACTACTGGTTTTATGGTTTATCTTGGCAGCACTCCTCTTGGTCTTCTAAGAAACAGCGCTCATTTTCACGTTCTTCTCTAAATATCGTGTTGTAGCGGCTACTGCTGCAGAACTTAATTGGCTAATCAATATGTGTCGAGAACTTCAGTTTTCTCTTACTAGAATTCCCGAAATCATGTGTGACAATGTTAGTACAACCTACATCTGCCAGAACCCTATGTTCCACAGCAAAATGATGTTGGAAATTTGCCTTTGGCGGGGAGGTGCGTCCACCCATATTTAATGAATTAAACACTAGTGTTCCGCATGTTGGAGGTTTTGTCTCTTCTCACATGCATATTCTACTAAGTGAGTAGATGACCGCAGGGCTAAGAATCATCAAATTTCGTTGATAAATGATAGAGATATTGGTCCACGAAGTAAGGTGTTTGCGGCATGAAAATATGGTGTGGGACAAATCTACCACATCGGTGGAAAAAGGAAGAATTGCTCTCTTTATAAGTCTCTAAAGTGGTTAAGGGTTTGGGACTCCAAGGGGTATCTCATGTGTTTAAAGGAGGGAGGACCTAGATGTGCTTGGGTTCAAGGCTAAGCCCCACACGCGCGCCGTCGCCGCGCGCCCGTCCCGTCCGATCTGGTCTCGGGTTTGGGTTCGGGATTAAAGTGTTGTTTTATCTTGGGAGACTATTGCCCGCTAACATAAAAGCATATATACGGGGCAATCTTGTCTTAAGGACAGAGTGTAATCACTCGACTCAGCACACAGTTGTAACCATCTAGATTTAGTGTTTCTAGATTTCAGGTTATCAAGATTCAAGACACAACAAGCTTGCGGCAGTTCTGAAGATTGGCTATTTGTTTATCCTTTCGAACACTTGTAATAATTATTTACTTCCAGTACTACTTTACTACAATAGTAACCAACAGTTTAAGACAAGATTGTATTAGTGTTCGAAAGATGTCGGTCGAAAGTTGTGTGACCAAATCTGGATATGGCTGTGGTTTTCTGGTAGAAGATAGTGATGATTATGTTGTTGAAGGTCAACATGTTCATGGTGTCACCGCTCCTGAGAGTGGTGGGAACAAGCGCCCACGAGAGGCTGAGGATGTCAACTGGGACTAGAGGAGAAGGCTGAAGATGTGGTTCTATCTTGGAGCAGAAGACCTATATCTGTCCCAGACAAAGGATCTGAATTATGGTAAGAAGGAAATGGACACTCAGTCCGATGAAGTAACTGAAGTGGGCCAGAATCCGAAATTAGGATGAGTAATTTTCCTTCTTTGTCAAAAATAAGATTAAATGATTTCTGATTAAAATGGCTTAAAGTAAGGAGGAATATTAAAATGTTTTCCGAAATAATTTATATTTCTTACGCTTTAAAATCAGAAGTTTAATCTCGTCTTCCTTCCCGTTTAAAGATTGGATTTTGTAAACGACTTAAAAAGATCCGTTCTTTTAAGTGTAATTATTAAAGTGTGTAAAGTATGTTCGCACATACGAGGAAGAAAGATCCACTGATTGTGCGAAAACTGTTACCACTCTTAAGTAAGCGCCAAGAATTGTCTGGGCACCAATCATAAGGGAAGAAGACTAAAAGCTAAAGATGTTGAGCTTGTCACACTATTTGGCAGAAGATCCTTCATAGGATGATATTGGACACTCATTCATACAAAGCCTCCGGGCGACTGGAGTAGGCCAAAATTTCTTTGATATGATGATATTGGACACTCAGTTATACAAAGCCTACGAGCGACTGGAGTAGGGCCAGAATTCATTTCATAGGAAAAGTAATGGACACCTAGTGTGGTGGGCCAGAGTTTCCAGGTCTTAAATGATCTGAAGACCTAAAGAAAGGCAGAAAAAAAATTGGACACTCAGTCTGCCAAAGCAACTGGAGTGGGCCAGAGTATCCAGATCACATATGATCCGGTTACGCCCTAACCATGGGCAAGAGGTTGTTCATGTGAAGCAACGCCACCTCTAAAGTAGAAGGGGTTGGAGAGGTTGTCCTTAATAGGACTTCAGGGAATGGGATCACTCTAAGATGAGGTGATACATGTCCCAAACTTGGTTTAAGGGACGCTGTTGGTCAAGCTGGTTTGAGACTAGTCCAACAGGTCTGTAATAACTAAGAATGGTACAGTATGTCTGTAGCCATATAAATGATATATTTGTAATCCGTGCATCTATGACATCATAGATTAAGACACGTTAAATAGAAAATTATTCAAAAGCTAACGAAGTTGAGATTATTGCCTTCTGTCGACGTAAACCCTCAAAATAAATGTGAGGTAGGCAAAGAGGCAAAATCACATTTCCATATTCCGTCAAAGGAATAGCGAAAGAAGCACCGCTCCTCTAGAACTTAGTCACACCTACTTGGGTGATTTGAAGTTTATACAAAATAGAGGGGGGAGACAAGTACTTTGTGACCTTCATTGATGATGGTACAACGTATTGTATCATTTGTTTGTTGAAAAGCAAAGATGAAGTTGTTGAAGCGGATAAGCGCTACAAAGCAGAAGTTGAAAATCAACTAAGCCTACGGATTGAGAAATTCGTAGTGATAGAGGGGGAGAATGTGAAGCATCGTTTATTAAACGACTGCTCATTACTCACCTCAGTCTAACGGTGTTAGCCAAGCGCAAAGTCGTACGCCCAAATTATGTGGGGCAAGGGGATCCTTACCGCTAATGCGATTCTCAACAGAAATACGCATAAGGATAAGGATAACTCTCCATTTGAAACATGGAAAGGATCTCACATACAAATGTTGTGATGTGGGGTGGCTTGGTAAAAGTTGGAATACCGAAACAGGTCAAGTTGGACCTAAGACTGTAGATTGCATATCCACTGGATCGGCAAATAACAGTAGTGTTTATCGACTTTTGGCCTCAAAGAATGCTGAATTCTTTGAAGATAACTTTTCTTGGAAAGGAAAATGAGTAATTGCTCAAGGTTAACAAGAACCCGCGAGGGCCTGACTGTTCGAAACTAGACGTTCCGTATCTACAGGACACGAAAGTTGTTGTCTATCCGGAACTTAATATTCCAGATCTATAGAACTCAGGAATTCTAGATGTTGAACCGAGACGGAGCAAAGAGGGGACAAAGACTTGTTCCAGGCCTTCTAGCTTGTATGGTTGAGAACGAACCATGGACAATTAACAAAGAATTGTCATCTCCAAAAGCGCTGCTTTGGAAAGAAGCTAAATAGAGAAATAGATTCCATTATATAGAACCATACTTGTGTAATGGTTGATCTTCCTCCTGGAAAATAACCTTTGGGTTGTAAAATGTGCTCCCCTGTGAGTAGCTTAACATCCAGGGCCATTGTAGGCTTGTGTGACATGGATGTTGAAACAACCTTCCTAATCGGAGAGTTGGAATGGGAGAATCAGAGTTGGTTTGCTGGACTGTTGGGCTTCTTCCTGAACTTTCATTTTGTTCCCTGAAATGTTTACATTTTGGTCCTGAAAGTTTCAGATAAAACAGAAACAATGAATCTGACCACAGAAACATTGACTCTGAAGTTAAAAAGCCAACAGTTGGAAAACCAACAGTCTGAGAGTGGAAATTATATTGAAGCAAAAGATATGGGTATCACAGATGACATCTTAGGAATTGGATTTCTAAGACATCTAACGGACTGGTCTAACTCCAAACTCAGTTGTGAGATAATTGACAGACTCGTTGAAGCCACCAATGGATATGAATCATAGAACTGATTGGAATCATGGTGCACCCATAGACAAGGAGCGATATGCATAGGTCACGTGTAGTTCAATGTATTGTACACACTAAAACTGACCTGGTATCGGCCTACAAACAGATCAGTTGAACTAAGGTTCACTGATGATCTTGATAAATGATCAATAGAAGGCGTTAAGTCGGATATGATGATATCTGAATTATTCGCTTATCTACGGATTATGGTATTCTGGATGTCCAGCGGTTCTGGGAGAACAAAGGGATGCAAACTGGACATTAGATATGAAGAACACCAAAGCCACAAGTAAATGTGTATGGTGGGTCTTGGAAAATCCTCTAAGCAAACTTGCATCGGCCGATTCATAATGGAATCAGAGTTTATCGCTTTATACATAGCATGAAAGAAGTTGAGTAACTTCATGACTCCTTAGAGGACGTCCCTTATTGGGAGAAACCAGTGTCTTCAGCAGTTATACAATGTGGCTAGCCGGTCAGCTTCAGGAAGGACACTGATGACGGCGTCTAGACATATCTGTCAGGATCTGTCAGAGACATAAGACCGTATGGCAGTTGATCATCACGGGTGTCACTTCCTTGTTTACTAACTAAGGGACTATCTGGAGATCAAGTGTTCTGCCTGTCTAGGGGAATGGGCTTAAAACCCAAACAATACGAACCATTGTTGTGGTAACCCAACCATACTGATTGGAGATCCAAAGAATTTGCTTCAATGGGAAAACTAAGCTGCAAAAGGTTCAGTTGAGCGCTTCGGTGGAAGCAAGAAGCACTTCGGATGATGATTTCTGTACGAAAACATGAATCCAAAGTTGTTCCCGCGATAGACATTAAAGTGCTACATGCATGGTGGGTAAAGGTTAGGCTTCCAAACCTTTAACGATCCTCAAATGGTTGAGGTTAAGGTTGGGGAAACTTTTAATGATTCCTAACACTTGTGAAGTGGGGTATAGCAGAATACCTTGTAGGAGATCACCTATTTAAGTGCGAGGAAGGCCGCCGCAAATAAACGCACTTAAGAATCCAAGTGTGTCCACGGCCACAACGGACAGAACCATAAGAATGAAAACGAATAAGGAGAGTTATTGTGTTGGTATCATTGTCTTGGCTTACACTAAACACTGACGGTTCAAGACATCACGTTCACCGAGCAGTAAGTAAGTCCGGTGGTATTTAACTAGGGAAGGTTTAAAGCGGAAGCTACCTCTCCTGATGCAATATCTTTTCGCTGAAAGATTGCTAAAAGTAGGCACCTTGTGTGTGCGCCAAAATCTCTCTTTCATAGAGGGGATTGTTGGAAATTTTCCTTTGGCGGGAAGGTGCGTCCACCCATATTTAATGAATTAAACACTAGTGTTCCGCATGTTGGAGGCTTTGTCTCTTCTCACATGTATATTCTACTAAGTGAGTAGATGACCGTAGGGCCAAAAATCGTCAAATTTCATTGAGAAATGAAAGAGATATTGGTTCACGAAGTAAGGTGTTTAAGGCATGGAAATATGGTATGGGACAAATCTACCACATCGGTGGGAAAAGGAAGAATTGCTCTATTTATAAGTCTCTAAAGTGGTTAAGGGTTTGGGACCCCAAGGGGTATCCCATGTGTTTAAAGGAGGGAGGACCTAGATGTGCTTGGGTTCAAGGCTAAGCCCACACGCGCGTCGCCGCCGCCCACCCATCCCGTTCGGTCTGGTCTCGGGCTCGGGTTCGGGTCACGGGTCGTGGGCTGTGGGGACTTTCTGATATTATCTTTTTGGACCCCAAATTGCTTAATATTTACAGTTTGGTCCCTAGAGTTTCTGGAAAGTTGATTTTGGGAATGACGGAAGGCAGAAACTTTCTGCCTACCGTTTGGGCTATTTTCTGGAGCATTAACCAACCATTACTTGGTTGTTAACTCCTCCATAAACAGCCCTCCTTCAATGACCATAATCAGCCTCCTTCAATGGTCATGAACAGCCTCACTAATGGCCTTAAACCTGCCGCACTAATGGTCTTAAACCTGCCATTAACAGCCCTCACTAATGGCTATTAACAGCTTCGTTTGTGGCAGTTGAGGAGTCCCTCCTCCATGCTATATATTGATGCCTCTTTTGCTCAATAACGTGACAGAAAAATAGCACAAAACAGTGACGAAAAACAGTGAACAAACACACACATATACACAAGATATACACAACAGAGACACACTATATACACAGAGACAAAACAGAAGAGAAAGTCAGTCCAAAACGTTGGACGAAAACAGAAACTCTTCCTTCCTTTTCCATTTCTTCAGCAAGTCGATTCATATTTGTTTTCTTCGACAGACTCAACTTATTTGCTTTGTAGCGTTGAGATTAAAGTGTTGTTTTATCTTAGGAGACTATTGCCCGCTAACGTAAAAGCATATATACGGGGCAATCTTGTCTTAAGGACAGAGTGCAATCACTCGACTCAGCACACAGTTGTAACCATCCAGATTTAGTGTTTCTTGATTTCAGGTTATCAAGATTCAAGACACCACAAGCTTGCGGCAGTTCTGAAGATTGACTATTTGTTTATCCTTTCGAACACTTGTAATATTTATTTACTTTCCGTACTGCTTTACTACAATAGTAACCAACAAATGAAACATATTGCGATCGATTTTCACTTTGTTCGGGAACAAGTGCAAAACAACACACTTGAAGTGAAGCATTTACACTCTATTGATCAGGTTGTTGACATACTCACCAAGCCGATTCTGCGTGCTTCGTTCGAACAGGTTTTCAACAAGTTAGGTGTTGTCAACTTGCAAGCTGACATTCATCCCAGATATAAATTCATCACTTGGCTAGCCATGTTGAATAGACTACCTACTGTTGACAGACTGGCAAAAATTGGTATTCAAGTGCCCCCCCAATCTGTGCATCCTGCAGCAATTGTGATGAAACAATGACTCACTTGTTCTTTGATTGTTGTGTTGTTATCCATGACCTATGGAACAAGATGCTGGTGTGGCTAGGCTTTCAAAGACAGATTGGGAGCTGGGCTGATGAAATGAAATGGGTTGTAGAATGGACAAAGAAAAAGACGGGTAAGGGTGCTATCATTAGTGAATGTTTTGCTATGGAGGTTGCTTTTGTGTGGAGAGAGAGAAATTTGATCAGATTTCAAAAAGGCCACGACAATGCAAGCAAATTATGTAAAGAGATCAGTATACACATTCATATCAGAGGCATAGGAAGGAAGAAATGGCATGGCATGTTGGCACACCTCGACTTCTGGGCCTTGAAGATTGTTGTTGCAGCTGCAGTTTGCTGATAGTACAGAGTTTAAAGATCAGTTGTGTTTTTTATTGAATCTTCTAATCTTGTCACTGTTTGACTTATTTTCTATAGTATAGGGGCAGTAGATGTAGGTTGTTTACTCCAGTCATTCTGTTGAGTCTCTTTTTATTTCTTTGAGAAACAGGTAGTGAGCCCTGTTTGGTTATGTAATGAGCACTTTTGGTATTAATAAAAAATCATTTATTTACCAAAAAAAAATTATCACCACCAACTTGCGGGTGCATAACAACAGAAGAGACTAGTTATGACTGCTCTTTGTTAATTGTTTCTTAGTTTCTAAGGGTCTTTTAATTTTCAAGGATCTTTTACTTGTTTTCTAATCTTAGGACTCTGTTTCAGTAGAGTGGTTGAGACATACGGATTGTAGTTAGAGTATCATCCTTTATATACCCTTGTCATGTATCACAAAATATACGTATATTATTCAATTAATAATTCCATTTTAGTCATTACTTTCGCCATTGTTTCTAAGGTGTTTAATCTAGCATTTTCACTAAAAAAATTTGAATAGCAGAACTAATAGAAATGGCAAGTCGTTGATTTCTACTACGTTGGACATCGATGCTAGTCTGATATGGATGCACATTGGCACTACCAGTGCAATACAGAAGAATGGTATCAACTGATACAGATTCCTAATAATACAAAACTTGAGCTGAACGAGTAAATTAGGAAAACCATTCTTTGTTTGATGATAGTCAGATAAATACAGCGTTATCCGCAGAATATAACAGCTCGTTAAGAATCATCTTAAGGGCATTTTCTTTGAACGTAAGATGCCCCATGCTCTTCGTACCTGTCATTAGCATAACCAAAAAGTGTACTCACTAAGAGAAAACTAGTTATAGCAGCATTGGCGGTGCTGCTTTAAGGTGCTGCTTTAAAGGAAACAAAATCTAGGAGTACTCTTGCATGCCAAAAGTAGCATTGCGTTTGCAAGCCTAAGAGAGATATATAAAACTTACTCAGACTTTGAAAACCACATCTGTTGAAAGGAACCAAGAGATGCCAATATGCTGCCGCCGATCCAAACACTGCACAATAACTTGTTAGTTCACTGTTGTATGAAGAAAGCCTCTCCCCATTGCTAAGTGCAAGAAACCATCATTTATGGAACAATTTGTCTATCCTCTTCAAATTAGCATTTGTTGTAAAAGCAGTTAAAATAAATTAAAGTATGTTTACTGCTTTCTCAACTCTGCAATTAAATGGTAAGGGAGTAAAAAACAAAGATACACCAATAGTACTTGAAATTGTACTGAGCAAAATGTTTCAGTTAAATGCTGTCAGCTTAACCTTAGAAGTACCAAATATGGGGAACAGTCTGAATGTTGCATCCAGATGAGAACGGTAAGTCCATAACGCAGACTATAGTATACAGTTGAAAGCTTCTACCTTTACTTTATACACTCAACATCAAAAGGAACTATTACCGTGAAGATAACTGAGAAACAGTAAAAGAGAACTGCAGAGTAATAGTTTAACCTGAATCTCCTTTCCGTAGCATTTCCACTAGCCAGTACTTTGACTCTTGCTGCCTGAGGAGACTCCTGGAAGAAGCGCATACAAGATACAGAATTAGGCTATTCAAGCTAAGGAGATAAAATGAGAATGCTGTCCTTGAAGACGACCACGAGCATGAATGGGGGAGGGGCATATTTAGAGTCAAATGGGAATTGGCACCTCTAGCAAGTCCTTTTCCAGACGTTCTTTAAGTTGTTGCATCGATGCTGTTCCCCCAGCAAGCTGTAGTGAGCAATGAAGTCAAACTAACATCTCATCTAAAGTTTTATACTCAAATAGACGAAATAAAATAAGTCTATGGGAATCCATATGCTCATGGTGGGTAATATGACCGAATTTAATTAATCCAATGATAAATTTAAGCAGCATCGGTTCTATTCTGCTACTGAACTTTCATATTGCTCTTCTTTATATAATTTTTATGTATTATGTCATAAGGAGCATCACTCCGGCTTTAAAATTAAAATTACTTTGTCATGCAGTTTCCATTTCTTCTCCTGAAGGAAGCATCCTCTCAGTTTCAGTGCATACAATGTGAAAATGGGGATTTTCAAAGAATTTACTTTGTAATGTGATTTCACAAGTATTTAAATATCAAAAGAAACAATAGAGAAGGGAAGCGCACAAAAAAGAAACTGCCGACTCGTGTTTAAATAGATTGCAAGAAATGTTGATGGCTTTACCAGTATACTACTAAAAAGTTCTCTTCGAATATCCACGTCGCACTTGTTTATGCTCTCTATAACCTGAAAAGTTTGAGTAAATTACTAATCGAAACAACAAAGGAAAAGCAAAAGAAGAACATTTTGAAGGACTCATGTCCTTCTTAACCAATACTTTATCTATATGAGCAAATTCGAGAGAGAAAGGACCAACCATTTGTGGTAGACCACGAAGGGAAGCAGCAGTCTCAGCAAAACTTTCCATACCGGGGATAGTCTATGACATACATCAGAAAGGAATATAAGTGAAGGATCTGAAGGAACTAGCTTGAGACGGCAAAAGGACAGATTCTCCGGATAGCAGGTATGTTTAAGCAGACAGAACATTCTGTACTGTATTTGAAAACATATGATTGTATACAGAAAAGAACACAAAAGAAATACTCCCTCTGTCCCAATTTATGACATAATTTCCTTTTTAGTCAGTCCCAAAAAGAATAACACATTTCCTGATTTGACAATAATTTAACTTTAAACTTTACCTTTTTACGCTTAACGATTCGGAAACAGTCTCCCTACCTTGGTAGGGGTAAGGTGCATACACTCTACCCTCCCCAGACCCCACGTTGTGGGATTTCACTGGGTATGTTGTTGTTGTTTTTTACGTTTAACGAAATGATCTATAACCACACAAATATCTTTGGCTTGTTTTAGACCACAAGATTCAAAAGTCTTCTTTTATTTCTTAAACTTCGTGCCCGGTCAAACTACATATAAATTGGGACTTTATTAAAAGTCATCATAGATTGATATCCATATCTTTGGCACTTGAACAACTAAATCTGAATCTCAAGGTAGAGGTCATGGCACAATAAAGTGTCACCCTAGAAACATCCCACCATTGTGTGACCTGATTCCTGAATGCTATACACTTGTCATTAACCTTTTAAATTCAAGGAAATGAGATGCTACTTTAAAAAGGTAATGTCGAACCAAGTTGTGTGAACCGTATTGAAGGTATGTAAATTAGCACAGCCAGGTCCATAATCCTCATTTACTATCAAAATAATTCTTAAAATATAGTTCTCATCCATTACAATGCAAAGATATGACTTCGCAGATCAAACCAACGAGTGCTTCAGCTATAAGCACACCCAACTTCTGAAGGATCAATACATAAAAAGCGATAAATACAACATGGGAGGCAAAGCAAGAAGCACTACAGATACAACATCTTAGGATAAGCCTAAAATACTGAATCATGGACAGAACAAGATGAAATTGTGCACAAACAACAGTACACATCCATCCATGACTCGCACAAGATAAGCAAACTGAACAAGAAACACGAATTTGGACGACTAAGCAACACCAACCTGAACCAATGATGGATTGAATATAATATCAGGAATCTTGAATCTATCTGCTCCGACTTCTATCGTTCTGCGTCATCATGTAACAAAAAGTTAGAAGGCATATGAAACTTAGTGTTAGCCATAGTAAGGAATGCCCCCCACCCCCCCAACAAAACCCCAATCTAACTGACAGAATTGATTTTTTGCAAAGGGTAAGAGAACAGTAATGAGTTACTATATTTGAGATCGATAGATATTTGAGTAGTATGAAAAGGTATTGTCACATCAAATTCAAAATATATAAACTTATAAAGTAATTCTATCTTCAGCTAGTATGACGTTGTTTCAAATGATGGACTCTGCCAATTAAGGACGGTGGTCTGTATGTTTTTGATAAGGCACAGGTTAATCAAAATAGAACACAGCAGTAACTCTGCACAGCTGAAGCCTAATCATCTAGGACAGAAAAACTACTAACAAGCTTCTAGGTATACCAAGAAAGAGCAAAGTTACGAAGAACTATGGAATGAAATTGTTTCCAATTTTTGCATTTAGATCTTCAAAGATTCAAGGAAACTGAATCACTCATTCTCAAATAGAAACAGAGGAAGACTACAACACTTACTGCCCGTCAGGTAGCTCATAAGATGTCGTTGGAATGTTTGAATATGAACTGTCTGCAAGAAATAGAGTAGCAACATACTATTTTCAAACTTCAAAAAAATATACTACATATAGAATGAAATCAAAGAAAAAAAGCATATGAAAACATGCGAGAATAAAGTATCATACTTTAGAGCAATCTCAACTGCCATCATGAGCAAGAGTATATACTCAAAAAGTCTTAAGACTGGCCAATAGATAACAGTGACATTTTATTGGATGAGGAAGATTACATGAAGCTTGGGTAAAATTGAGTGGAGGTCCGACCGACTGATGTTGAAGAATCAGCGGGTGAGTTGCGGTTAGGCTGTTAGGGGTGAAATGCAACTCGCATCCAGAGCTAGTTGGTTCTCCGCGAAATGCGTTGAGGTGCAGCAAACAGCAAACAGCAAACAACATCTAGGGATAAAGCACGGTTTCGGTGCGGGACGCGAGAGCGGTCCCAAATCGAGGCAAACTAGACATCTAGGGGTAAAGCACGGTTTCGGTGCGGGCTGCGAGAGTGATACCAAATCGAGGCAAACTCCAAATACTAGATATGACCTCAAAATAATAGGGGGGCAAGGTCAGCTCGTGAGATTTTTTCCTTTTTTTCATTTTCTGTTTCCTTTTAGATAAGAGTAGATAATAGCCGATCCAGAAGAGACTACTCTTTTATTTCAGTCGACAACACATTATAGAATGTTAGCAATATCTTCAGGGGTCATATCCTTTCACTACATTTAGATCATTATTGCATGTAAATTTATCCTGCATTGGATGTGAGATAATTCAATGTTTTTCAGCGGCAAGAGTTGGATGAGGGAAGAGGAAACAAGATAGTACTTAATACCTATGCTAGATAAGGATCTACCACAGATGCTACTTTCGTTCATTATAGTCCCGTGTCCCAATTGAAGCAACTTGTTTTTTCTTTTTGAGAGTCAAACGGATTTTCTTTGACCGATAAAATGTCAAAGTTGTTGTATGGGACAGTTTGTTGGCTCGTCAAGAACGGACACGTTCAGAAGATGAAGGAAGCGGAGATAAGGATGCTCAGGTGGATGTGCGAGCATACTATGAGAGACAGGATTAGGAATGAAGTTATACAGGATAAGGGGGGAGTGGCCTCCGTGGTGGAAAAGATGAGAGAAGTGAGGCTGAGGTGGTTCAAACATGTGAAGAGAAGGTGTGCGGAGGCACCAGTTAGGAGGTGTGAGACAGTGTTGTCAAAGTCGTGCTTAAGCCCTGACCGAGGCTTAAAACATGTTGAGCACTTCGCCTCACTTAATGTGCGTTTTAGTGTCGTCATTAAGGCTCTAAGACATACTTTTTCTTGCCAATGAGTGTTTCCAGAAGAGGCTACACTAAGCAATTGATATTTCACTTTATCATAAAAAAAATCAATTTTGTTGTCCATATATTTGTTATTCGTGCTAATAATTATTAGTCTTGGACTAAACATTTATATGTTTGTATCTTTTCTCCATTTGCGCCTTTTTCATTAAAGCTCACGTTTTATTTGCGCTTTGCGCTTAAAACCCCAACAGATACTAGAGCTTTTTTGCGCTTTTCACTTTTGATAACACTTGTGTGAGAGTTTGTCTATAGTAGGTTTTAAGAGAGGTAGAGGTAGGCCTAAGAAGAACTGGGGAAGGTGATTAGATAGGACATGGCACATCTTCAGCTTACAGAGGACATGACCCTAGATAGGAAGGTTTGGAGATCGAGGATTAGGGTAGAAGGGTAGTAGGTAGTCGGATTTTGGAGTACTTTTACGAGGAAGAGGTAAGGAGCTAGTTTCCTCTTCTCATCTTCTCCTTGTTAGAATAGGAATAGAAATAGAATTTGTATATAATATCCTACATGGAAAAGGATTGAGATTAAATATCTATAAATAGGGTTCAATGTAATAATATAGATACAACAATTCAATAAATATTTTCTCCCATATTTCGCACATGGTATCAGAGCAATTGTGAGAAAAATATCGCCTTGCATCATTCCGACGACATTCAGTTGAAAATCAGCCCTCACCGTGTAATTTACGGTTACCTAAGCAGTTGTCCAAGCAAATAATCCTACAAGTGTTTCTCAAAAATCAACACCACCACCGGGACAAGAATTTTCCGGCGAGCAAACCCCAGTGAGCCTCATCGGAAATTGATCACCCACGCGCCCTCACGCGTCGTCGGGGCCGATGTTCCGGCGAGCACGCCAAAGCCACGCGCCGGCGCGTGAGGTACCTTCCCGCAACTTTTTCGAGAAATTTCTTTTTCCAGTGGGATCACCCCTGCATTCCGATCCTACCCATATAATCTTTTTCTGATTTCGACCACTTTCTGGTGGCTAGATCTGATTTTTCCAGCGACAAAAGCTGTCTTTTTCAGATTCAGTTTAAAATCTGTATCAGAGCAATTGTGAGAAAAATATCGCTTTGCATCATTCCGACGACATTCAGTTGAAAATTAGCCATCACCGTGCAATTTACGGTGACCTAAGCAGTTGTCCAAGCAAATAATCCTTTCTACATGTGTTTCTCAAAAATCAACACCACCACTGGGACCGGAATTTCCTGGCGAGCAAACCCCAGTGAGCCTCATCGGAAATTGATCACCCACGCGCCCTCACGCGTCGTCGGGGCCGATGTTCCGGCGAGCACGCCAAAGCCACACGCCGGCGCGTGAGGTACCTTGCAGCAACTTTTTCGAGAAATTTCTTTTTCCAGTGGGATCACCCATGCATTCTGATCCTACCCATATAATCTTTTTCTGATTTCGACCACTTTCCGGTGGCCAGATCTGATTTTTCCGGCGACAAAAGCCGTCTTTTTCAGATTCCGGCTACGATTTTGTTTTCTTCCATATTCAGGCGTTATATATTTTTCAGATTTAGGCTACAAATTTTCGATTTCATGAGATGTCATTTGGATCTGATATTTTTGGATCAAAAAACACTAGAATTGGAACTTCTAGCCCAATGATTACTTCCGAACCATTAATGGGAAGTTCAAACTATTTAGTTTGGGCTTCCTCGGTTGAGTTGTGGTGCAATGGTCAAGGTGTTCAAGATCATTTAACGCAAAAGACTATTATGGTTAATGAAAAAAACAGAGGTTAGTGAGACAGAAAAGGCCAAAGCACAGTGGGAGAAGGTTGACACTCAATTATGTAGTCTCATGTGGCGATCTATTGATTCTAAGTTGACGCCCTTGTTTCGTTGCTTCCAGACATGTTACTCAGTTTGGGAAAAGGCTCGCGCTTTATACACTAATGACATATCTCAATTTTATGATGTGATATCTCAAATGACCAACTTAAAAAAAACAAGAATCAGATGTCTACTTACTTGGTACAGGTACCGGCAGTCATGGTGGAATTTGAGCAGTTGATGTCAGTTACTACGAACGTTGAAAAACAACAAGAGCAAAGACAGATATTGTTTCTAGTTCTTACACTTACTGGATTTCCTACTGACCTTAATTCGGTGCGTGATCAGATTTTGGCTAGTCTTACGGTTCCTACAATTAATGAACTATTTTCTCATTTGCTTTGTCTTGTTGTGCCTCCTAATCACACAGTGGTTCCATCACCAACCGTTGACTCCTCTGTTCTCGCATCTCACACCATAGAGAATCGAATATCTCAGTCTATGGATAATAGACGAGGTCATTTTGAAAAATCCCATACTAAGTGTAGTTATTGTCATAAGTTTGGACACACTCGCAAGGTATGTCGTGCTCTACATGGTCAACTACCCAATTATGTTCAGTGTAGTCATTGTCATAAGTTTGGACACACTCATTACGTATGACATATTCTGCATGGTCAACCACCCAATAATTCTCATGTTGCTCAGATTAACACTACAGGAAATTCGAGGCTTTTATCTGAAGGAGAATATAATGAGTACCTTCAGTATCGAGCAAGTAAGCAGACATCTCCCCAAGTAGCCACGGATTCTCAGCCTAATACTTTTGTTGCTGGTAATTCCTTCGCTTGTGTTTCACAGTCTAGTATCCCTCCATCGTGGGTCGTTGACTCAAGCACTTCTGATCATATTTCTGGCATCTTTTGTCAAATATTATTTATTTACAGTTCCTTCCTCCGGTTACTTTAGCCAATGGAATCCAAACAAAACCAAAAGGGGTTGGACAAGCTAATTTCCTATCTTCTGTCACTCTAAACTATGTTCTTTATGTCCCTGGTTGTCCTTTTAATCTTGCATTTGTCAGTCGTTTAACAGGTGTCCTAAATTGTGCCATAATATTTCTTGATGATTCTTTTGTTATGCAGGACCGTAGTACGGAACAGGTGATTGGTGCAGGATATGAATCACAAGATCTCTACTATCTTACCTCTCCTAATTCCTCCACAGCATGCTCCATTACAGATGGACATCCGAGTCTGTTCAAGCTACAAAAGATGGTGTCTAGTTTGTCTAGTCTGACCAAATTAGATTGTGAGTCGTGTCAACTTGGGAAACACATTCGCACTACCTTTCCACGTAGTGCTGAGAGTCGTGCAGAGTCTATTTTTTCGATAGTTCATTATGATATTTGGGGCCCTAGTAGAGTCGGTTCACCTTTAGGATTTCGTTATTTTGTTAGTTTCATTGACGATTTTTCCAAATGTACTTGATTATTCTTAATGAAAGATTGTTCTAAGTTATTCTCTATATTCAAGAGTTTTTGTGCTAAAATACAAAATCAATTTAGTGTTTCTATTCGTACTTTTAGTAGTGATAATGCCTTAGAATACAAATCCTCCCAGTTTCAGCAGTTTATGACTCACCAAGGAATTATTCATCAAACATCTTGTCTGTACATCCCTTAGCAGAACGGAAAAATAGACATCTTATTGAGACTGCTCGCACTCTTCTCATTGAATCCCATGTTCCGCTGCATTTTTGGGGCGATGCAGTTCTCACAGCTTGTCATTTAATTAATCAAATGCCCTCATTTTTAATTCAAAATCATATTTCATATTCCATAGTATATCCTAAGTCATCTTTATGCTTTATTCCTTGTGGTTTCGAGAGCACATGTTTTGTGCATAACCTAACTCCAGGGATAGATAAATTCGCCCCTCGCTCTCTTAAATGTGTCTTTCTTGGTTATTCTCGAGTTCAAAAAGGGTTTCGTTGCTTCTCACCTGATCTCCGTTCATATCTTATGTCTTCCGATGTCACAATTTTTTAGTCTCAACCTTACTTTAGGTCTCCTTCTGATCATCCCGATATCTCTGAGGTATTACCTATACCTCAGGTTTTACCTACACCGGCCTTTGAAGAATCTATACACTTCTACATCTCCAATCACAGTGTCACCACTTTTGACTTATCATCGTCCACCGCGTCCACCTTCAGACCCAACATCAGGTCGTAATTCATGTCATGCATCAAACCCTGCACCTACTGCGGACTTGTCTCCTTTGATCAGCCGATTGCACTTCGGAAAGGTAAAAGGTTCACTCGTAATACTAACCCACATTATACCCTTTTATCGTCTATCATCACCTCATTATGCCTTTGTATCATCATTGTCCTCTGTCCTCATTCCTAAGTCTACAGGTGAAACCCTTTCTCATCGGATGGAGACAAGCTATGATAGACGAGATGTCTGCTTTACACACGAGTGGTACTTGGGAGCTTATTCATCTCCCTTCAGGTAAATCTATTGTTAGTCGTCGTTGGGTTTATGCAGTCAAAGTTGGTCCGAACGGCCAAATTGATTGGCTAAGGCTCGCCTTATTGCGAAGGGGTATACACATATATTTGGGCTTGATTACAGTGATACTTTCTCTCCCGTGGCTAAAATAGCATATGTTTGTCTTTTTCTATCCATGGTTGTTGTCCGCCATTGGCCTCTTTATTAGTTGGACATTAAGAATGTTTTTCTCTATGGTAATCTTGAGGAAGTTTATATGGAACAACTACCCAATTTTATTGCTCAGGGGGAGTCTAATCTGATGTGCTGATTGCGTTGGTCACTTTATGGCCTGAAACAATCTCCTCGAGCCTGGTTTGATAAATTCAGCACAGTAATTCAGGAGTTTGGTATGACTCGCAGTGAAGTAGATCATTCTGTGTTTTATCAACATTCTGCTCCAGATATGAGTATTTATTTGGTGGTTTATGTTGATAATATCGTTATAACTGGCAATGATCAAGATGGTATCACTAATTTAAAGCAACATCTCTTTCAGCATTTCCGGACTAAAGATCTCGGCAGACTAAAGTATTTTCTAGGTATTCAGGTTGCCCAATCCACGTCAGGTATTGTTATTTCGCAACGCAAGTATGCCTTAAGACATTCTTGAGGAGACGGGAATGATGGGTTATTGACACTCCTATGGATCCGAATGCTAAACTCTTGCCAAGACAGAGGGAGCCACTCAGTGATCCTGGAAGATATAGGCGGTTGGTTGGTAAGTTTAATTATCTCACAGTGACTATACCTGACATTTCGTTTCCTGTGAGTATTGTAAGTCAGTTTACGGATTCTCCTTGTGATAGTTATTGGGATGCAATTATCCGCATTCTGCGATATATTAAGTCAGCCCCAGGTAAAGGACTGCTTTTCGAAGATCGAGGTCATGAGCAGATCGTTGGATATACAGACGTTGATTATGCAGGATCACACTCTGATAGACGTTCTACATCCGGATATTGTGTTAATAGGAGGCAATTTGGTGTCCTGGAAGAGTAAGAAACAGAGTGTCGTTGCTCAATCTAGTGTTGAATCAGAATATCGAGCAATGGATGTAGCAACTTGTGAGATAATTTGGATTAAGCAGTTGCTTATAGAACTAAAATTTGGAGAAATCAGTCAAATGAAACTTGTGTGTGATAACAAAACAGCCCTTCATATCGCATCAAATCCGGTATTTCATGAGAGGACTAAGCACATTGAAATTGATTGTCACTTTGTCAGGGAAAAGATACTCTCCGGAGATATTGTTACTAAATTTGTAAAGTCAAGTGATCAGTCAAATGAAACTTGTGTGTGATAACAAAACAGCCCTTCATATCGCATCAAATCCGGTATTTCATGAGAGGACTAAGCACATTGAAATTGATTGTCACTTTGTCAGGGAAAAGATACTCTCCGGAGATATTGTTACTAAATTTGTAAAGTCAAGTGATCAGCTTGCAGATATTTTCACCAAGTCACTCCGTCGTCCTCGTATTACATACATTTGTAATAAGCTCGGTACATATAACTTGTATGCACCAACTTGAGGGGAAGTGTTAGAACAGAAATAGAAATACGATTTGTATATAATATCCTACATGGAAAAGGATTGAGATGTAATATCTATAAATAGGGTTCAATGTAATAATGTAGATACAACAATTCAATAAATATTTTCTCCCATATTTTCTCACACTCCTTATTTAGTAGTCTTACCTAGTATTCGGTTAGTATCCTATTCTTCAATTTTACTACTACTTGTTACTTCGTTTGCTTTGTTTATCTTGCTATTCTGCTGCCGTTATTTTCCAGTCTATCCTGCTTTGGTTACACTTCTTTTGAGCTAGAGGTCTATCGGAAACAACTTCTCTACCCCACAAAGGTAGGGGTAAGGTCTGCGTACATCCACTTGTGGGATTACACTGGGTATGTTGTTGTTGATAGAATAAAAAAGTTTATTACATGCAGTTTTTGAATATCTCGATTAAATTTCGCAGGGACAAAGTAGCTATTTCCAAATTTGACCCTAAAAAGGCAAAAGTGAGCATTCGGTTTGGAGTGGAAGCAAACTATTTAGTGAACTGCCTTCTCACATTTAAATACATTAGGGAAACTACATAATCAACAGAATCAGTGTATCAAGAAGATTATAAGAATATAATAGCTAAGAGGAGAAACAAACCATCATATGGAGTATCTGGGGCTCGGGAGACGCATTCTTTTATGTCACTTGCAATCGCTCTCTGCAAAAATAGAACAATAATGAGCAGCTGAGATAAATAACAACTGAAGAAAGGAAATGCTAATAATAATTAACCTGGCAATACAGTTTGTAACTCTCTGTTGTATCAGGGAAATCAAGGTCCACTATCTGTGAAACAAATCATGAATGTCATTAATAAATCTATCAAAACATCGCAAGATAAATGGCATTAAGCGCTAAAATGCTAGCAGACCATGCAAATCAGAAACTGATTCCCTATTTTCCAATGACAAAATTAGGCTTTCTATGATGCTTTCCTCCTTCTAAGCTTCCATTTGATGTGACTGGCTAAAGCAGAACAATTACATCTATATTTAATGCAAATAGAATGAAATATTCAGAAACAAAGTATGAGAGTTTTGAGCAAAAAACCCTGATGCAGGAGAAAGCAATGATACCCCAAATACATTATCTTTGATGTACGACAAAAGTTACAAATTCATTTTAAGTTACAACCTGGTTCTCCTTTTTTCTTTTATTGGAAAAAAAAGGTTATGAAGAAACATAAACCGAAATACTTAAAAATTACAATTCAGGTGAAGGATTAAACAATTAGACAGGTTATAGTACTGAAGCAAGGGTGTGTTACCTGAAATTCTCCTGGACGGATCTCCTTCCGCTTGAATGAGTACCGAGGTTTTATCTAGAAATAAACGAGAAAAAACAAAGAAAAAGTTTGTTTCAAGATAAAACAGATCATTGTATTCAATCAAGTCTCAAGGGGGAAACTAACAATAAATATCTAACCGTAACGCCTTTCTGTTCCAAACTTTTTATCAAGCAATCAGTAAGAATTTCTCCCCCAATAGGAGATGTAGCAACGGCCTGTTATCAAAATAAAGAAATATAACATATCTATTCAGGGAATAGCAAAACAGAACTTTTTTTATGAGTAATAAAGGAATATTATTGATGTAAAACAACCAGCATTAAGGAAATGCTGGGGAAAAAATACATCCAAAAGGGAACTTTACAATGTGTGTAAAGAACAAAGAAAGTAAAATATAGCTTCCTGCTCTTAAACATATGCCGTAGTACTGTTGCACCAGAGACTACAACCAAAACAGAACTTTGAGAAGTTGGAAACAATGCACAGAACATCTGGTGAAGATTTAACATCCATAACCACTAACTTTTCCCATCCTTGAAAAGAAATAAAACAGATTTTTTCAAGTAAGTGAGCAGCTTAGACCTGCCTCCCCAAGCAAGGCTAATGCACCTGAACATGAAATCCTTTTCCTCCTTCCCATCTAAAAAAAATCTATAGATGCCTGCCTCCTTCAACACCTAAAATACATGCATCAGTCGATTTTCCACCATAAAATGCATATCCTGGACTTGATTTCTTCTTCACTCTGGCTTACAATCTAGAAAAAAAGCAGGAATATTCTATGAACGAATAGTTACTTAAAACTTCTATTCGAGGGGAAAATGCCAACCCAAAATGTGATTTTTCTTATAGAAATTCTAGTGAGCTACAACTTGAGGCCCTCAGTGCTTACCCTGGGGAAGTACAAAGAGATAATAGTCATTTGCTTCTTTCCTTTTTCCTTTTTTCTTTTTTTAGTTTTGTGAGGGGGAACGATTAGCAGATTCGGAAACGAATAATTTGCTTCAGAGCAATTAAACAATTTACTGAAACGTGTCAGAAATACAAACATTAATGGGAGATCTCTGCAGTGTTAAGTAGAAGCTCTTCTAATGCTAGGAAGTAAACTACAATTTTCAAAAGAAAGAAACTGAAAGAGGTCATACTGCAAATTGGAAGTGGCATATCTTACAATAGCTCAACTAAATAGGTAAAAGTGATCCTATGTTAAAACTTTTTAGGAAGTCAAGTTATTACAGTGAGAAAATACAAAAGAAAAAAGGCGAAAAAACACACTTAAGCAGTTGCTCTTTGTTAAGAGATACCTTTTGAAGAACATATCCATCATGAACAGGAGCAACAGTAGTCATTCCTCCACCACTGAACCAATTAGTTCAAGAACATCTCTTTTAGCAATGCTCAATGAGCAACAAAGAAAAGATGCAAGAAAAAACTGCTAAGTTCATAACATTTAACAAGGCAGAGTAACAGAAAAGAACACACATGCATTCAGTCTCATAAATAGAAGCAGCTACAACTTGGAAAGAAAATTGTCCACAGATCCGAGGCCATAGAAAAATGCAAACACTCCTAAACCAATTTTTTTTTTAAAAATGTAAAACACTGCATTCTAAACCTGATAACTTTTTTCTTCTCGACTCTTTCATCGGGTATCCGTTATCTCCACCAACACAGGTACTGGGCTAACTCGAAAGCCAAGTCTTAGGTAGATGAGAAGACATCACCTAGTGTTTTTTGTCTCCGCTGGGATTTGAACCCGTTTGCACCCACTTCATTGACCACTAGGTCACACCTTAAATGTTATTTGATAACTTGAGCTTTAATTTTGTGTCCATGATTGGACATTTGATGCGTACTTGATTGAACGGATGACCATTTCAGAAAACAGCATTTTTGTATAGCTCTTTTTGCTAGGGATAATTGTTGTAGAGCTAAATAAGGAAATAGAGTGTGTACTTTATTTAACACCATCAACTCTTAGATGAGGTGGTGCTACACTTCAACAATAATAGCTTCTTAATCATTGAAGAATTTCATTTGTGGTATTGGTGATATCTAACTAATCTTGCAGAAATGCAAGGTAAGGCTGCGTACATAGACCCTTGTGGTCCAGCCCTTCCCGGACCCCGCGCAGAGCGGGAGCTTAGTGCACCGGGCTGCCCTTTTGCCCTCTTTTGACATCATTAATAAGGTGTGCACTTCTGATTCCTCCGAAACAGATTAACATAACAGGCTTTAAACTCGAGATAAAAGGGGAAAGCATCACAGTACCATTAAGGTAAGTTGTGACGGTACTTTTATACACATATTTAAGGGCATGTATCAATTAATTATAATATCCTCTTGAATACCCACCAAAGGCTTTTGTTGGCACTCGATTATATGATCTATCTAGATCAATGTAGAGAATCCCCATTCTCTCCCTATAAATTTCAAACAATCTTTTTAGCATTTAATGTTGATCTTCAGGAATAAATCCAAATTGATTATGTTCACTTTTGTAGTGTCTCGAGTCTATGCTCCATCGTTCTTTATTGAAATTTCATTATATGACTCATAAAGTAAAGGCAGAATAGCCTCATAGACACTTGTACTTGTTTGGTTGTGACATCCCCGCCCCTTATGCCAACAGGTTCATTCAAACACCTATAGTTGTTGAAAAACACTACTTTAAACCCCTCTGACTTTGCGAGTCTCTCAACTGCGTTGATGTTAATATTCGCGTCAGATAAAATATGCCACATCATATTTTATTTTTAAAGAAACTTTTTTAAAAAATTGCACTAGCTATTTTCAAAAAACTCAAATTCACCCCAACTCCAACAAAATCCACCACCCGCCGCTAAACCCATTTTCACCGCTCCATTACTACCCTCCACCTTTCTTTTTTATCGGTGAAGTAATTATTAATGATGTAAAAAAGCATAAAGAGAATGTCGTTACAGGTTATATCATTACAAGAGTAACGACTTTACAAAAAGTGTAGTGAACTAATGAAGTCAATCATGGCATCCGGCTCTAACAAACTCATCTCCCCCTTCACACCTTTAAAACACAATTTTCTTTCACAGACTCATCTCCACCTTCACACCGTAGCACCACCAGCTTGCCATCGTCCCCATACCGCAGATCCTCACTAACCAGAGTACCAGACTATCCACCGGGAAAGCACCACAGAAAACCACTAGAGTCGTCGTCTCCTCCATCGACGGCCTCTTTCTCCATCCCTTTCCGTCTCTGTTTCACCACCTCCCTAACTCTCAAACACAACCAAATTTCCACCATTAACTCATAACAGAACACCAAAGTCATTGTCTCTTTCCCTTCAACGAACAAATAGCTTGTCATCACCTTCACCTTCTTCCACCATTACAACATATTTTCAACACTTACTTTTCTAATGGGTGTTGGGTCTTCTCATTCCTCATCTTGTTTTCATTCAAAATCCAAACTTTCACTTCTCACTCTCAAAAGTGAATTCTCCCTTTCATCCTCCTCTTTCCTCACCAACAATCCAGAAAATAAGATACTTTTACCATCGAATTTCAAGAATCATAAGCTTCATTTGCTTTATTGGGAATTTACACCATACACGTTTAATACCTCCTACTTATTTTGAACAAGTTCATGTGTTTGGATGAAACTGTATGGAGTAAGAGGGCTGAGATGTCAAAACCGAACAAGTACAGGTGTCTATCACGCTATTTTTCCTAAACTTAATACCACGATAGAAGGGGAGCCTTGGAGTAACTGGTAAAGTTGCTGACATGTGACCAGGAGGTCATGGGTTCAAGCCGTGGAAACAACCTCTTGCAGAAATGTGAGGTAAGGCTGCGTACAATAGACCCTTGTGGTCCGGCCCTTCCCCGGACCCCACGCATAGCGGGAGCTTAGTGCACCGGGCTTCCCTTAATACCACAATAGTTCACACAACTTGGAATATATCATTTAGTTTTATTTGTAAATATTTGGCATCTTTCTACTCCTTGGTCCAATATCGAACACTTTGGCATGTCATACTACATCAACCTCTCCAACGCACATCCGAACCTCTATCGTAACAGGGTTTGCACTAGAATCTTTCTAACCCTCGTATCCTTCCTGTTTTACTCTTGCATATTTAACAATTACTATTAGAAAAAGAAACATATTGAACTTCAAGGAATTATTTTGTCCGCTTATAGTATACAAGACTAAGAGGGTACTGACTTTTGTCTATTTTTGAAATACAAATTCCATTTGTACTTCAATCTCATACTTATTAGCCTTCAGAAGCAGGATAAAAATGCAATGATATTACACAGAGTTGTGTCTAAATACAGATAATTTAAATATCTAGGCTTTGTCTGCCTGGACATTAGACAGATAAAGATATCACATACTAGAATTAAATGAAGATGACTGAAACAGGGGAGTATTACGGGTGTACTATGCAATAGTAGAGATTGGGGAAAAATACCAATACAGAATAGTATCCACCTAATCTAAGCTAGAGCGTTATAGCATTTCTACAATTCACATTAGCACATATTCTTAATATTGATTGCAAAGATTGATATCATATCTCCATATTCTCGAGCATAATTCTTACAAGATTTTTTTTGATAAATTCTTACAAAAATCTTAACAGATAAGATTCTAGCCTACTTGAAAACATCTCATTCACTCATCATACATTTATAAATCAAATCCAGACTGCTACTGATGTAAATGTATAGAAACTTAACTATTCAAGATGAAAAGAAACTGAAACTAAGATGCCACCATGCACCAGAAGTCATGAAATCTCTCCAACTTTTTCATATCCCACTAAAAGGAAAGGTACAAAGCGCATAATGCAGATAATATAAATGATATGAAGGCTGAGAGATGAAATATCTCAACAAAAGAACTTTATTATTGACAAGACAAGAGAAGTAATTCAAGGCCAATACCTAGTAAGTAGAACATAAGATCCTACCTGTCAACAACCAAAGAAGTTGCACGTCCTGATGCAAAAGATGTGAGAACCTAGCATTAACAGTATCATGAGAAAATTAATAATCACAGTGGAATGATCTTGTAAGTTGTAACATTAAGAAGCTACAGCTTTTTTTTCTTTTTCTTTTTCTTTTTGCTTTTTTTCTTTTGAATCAGGTAAAAGTGAAAGCTTCATTACTATATAGCACAAAGAAGGTTATGTTAAGACACTACAAAAAGATTCAAGATGGGTAAAGGAACTTACAGCATTTTTGGCCAAAAACAATGCAGGAACTTGGTATTTTTCAAACATCATCTCTGCAGCCCTGTTAAATAGATGATCAGTCCACTGTAATTTTCATTTTGCATTCAGATGACATGATAATACAAGCACCAGATTGCCTTAAGAGGCAACATGTTACACTGTATTTCGTGCGTCGTCATTGTCGTAATGTTAGCCGACATGGGCTCGGAGATGGTAAGATCCCTCCAAGGACTAGTAAAGGGTTATTGAAGTTTCGGGAAAGTTTGAGACAAATCGGACGGACGGAAATAAGTTTCGACGAAGACCGACAAAATATCAACTATTCAGGACATTCTGCGGACCGCAGAACTGGTCTGCGGACCGCAATGCTGGTCGCACTTTGGGATCAGGGGAGTTCAAAATTCTGGGCAATTCTGAGGTGCCTTCTGCGAGCCACAGAACAGGCCGCAGAACTGAGGCGGTGGCCGGCTTTTTGGGGTTATTTAAGTGATGCTTCAACCTTTTTCTTCATTATTCGACCTAGACTTAACCTAAGCACCTCCATACTCTCTCTAATCAGTTCCTCTTGGTTCTCAAGTAAATCTAAGGCCAAATCACCTACATCTTTCACTAAAAGTGTTGTAAGTGAAGAAAAGATCACTTCTATGGTGTTGTGGCTAAGTTGTGGGCTGTCTCAAGCTTGAAGGTGATTGTTCCAGATCTTCTCCTAGCTGTTTTAAGGTATGTTCTCCATCCCCTTCATGGATTTGAGCATATCTAAGTCTTGGATAAGTTAATTGAATGAAATAATGCAAGATAACACTTGTGAGGGTTGTAGGATTGATTGAAGTGTTGTTGTGTGTTGTTGGGCTGTTTTGTGTGGATTGAGTGTAGTATGAAGTTGTTGAGTGGATGATTATGCTATGGGGGTGTAGGAGAGGGGTCGATAGAGTTTGTTGTGTGAATCAAGCCTAAGGTTGGATGCAGAAGATGATAAGAATTCTATGTACGCAAGGTGTTCGACGAAATGTCTAAGCAAATGTTCTTATGAGGTATGAATCCGTCATTGATACGAATCATTCGATATTGTAGATAATCGTTCGTGAAGCATACGAGAACTCGTGGGATCCGTATAGCTAAGGCAACAAGGTATGTAGGGCTAACTTCTTCCTTTGGCATGATTCGATATAATCGCTTCTTTAAAACGACATCCTTCTTGTTGAGTTTGAAGTGTCCATGTTTCCTTTCTCTATCGGAGTAATTCATGCTTTTTGTTGTTCCTTATCAGTTGTACTTCTGTACTCTATGTGTTTCTTGATGATTGGTTAAAAGTTGATGAACATAGCGACAATAACGATAGTCGGAGGATAACGACCACAGGTCACTCCGATTCTGTTTATGGTGTCCCTGATGTCTATCTTGCATTGCACTTATATATATGTATCTATTTTCTTACAGAGCCGAGCTATAGTCGGCCGGGTACGGCACTTATACGTGCACACCAATGTAGTTGGATATGACATTACTAAGTCCTATATGACCGGGTACGTTATGATGAAATTTGCCCCACAGAGAGGCTTATACTATATTATCTGGCCTCATAAAGTGGCCCAATTTTACTTTCATGCATATATTCATGATTATGTCAGTTATATGCCTCCAACGGCCTTTTTTGAGTTTCAAGTTGATTTTTGTACCCTTCTCTTGTATTACATTTCTTACTTACATGTTTTAACTGTCTTACATATTTAGTACATTCTTTCGTACTGACGTCCCTTTCTGGGGTACTGTGTTTCATGCCCATAGGTACATATAGACAGACCGACGTACCTCCACAGTAGGGTACTTGCTTTCAGCTGTTGATAGTCACACTCCACTTCTCTGGAGTTGTTGTGCAGAGTCGATAGGTACTGTTGTATATATTTATAGCTATGTTGGGTATGGCAGGGACCTGTCCCGACCTGTTGATGTGTGGTAGTACTCTTAGAGGCTTGCAGACTGATAATCAGTGTATATTCGTTTTGCTTGGCCTTGTCAGCCTCTGTCAGTTGTTGATACGCTTGTACAGCCTTGTCAGCCTCAGTTTATGTATGTATGTATGTGTTGTTGTTGGGCTTCTTCTGCGTGCAGGATATTATTGCATTCTATCTGATCATTGTTGTTGGAAGGCCTTGTCGGCCCAAGTCTCGTGTCGTATGGTTCAGGTACTACTGTTGGTACGCTCGGGCTTAGGGTGTCGGGTGCCGACCACACACCCCAACTTTGGGGTGTGACACAACATCTGAATGATAGTGTTCCCTCGATGGTTAAGCTTCAGTTTTAGCTTTGAATAATAATTTATTTCCTCTTTTTGGGTTCATGAGGGACAATTTCTTTCACAATAGACACTTCTTGTTCAGGAAAGAAATCCTTCGACTAGACTGATTCCAGAAGGTATTACACATTAAACAAGGTAAGGCTTTTATATTGGGACTTGGGATCCATTCCGTGGCAAATAAGCAGTTCATCAGTAAACCAGTCACTAGTTGACAATCCTCACTAAGCAGACCACCACAAATAGGAATTCCAGGCAACATCCTACTAAGTGACATCTTATGTTTGAGAGAAATCACCACCTATAAGGACCACAATAACCTTACAGAAAAGGTCAAGGTGGACGGACATAAATTTGATGGAAACTTGACCCAGATTTGTTCTTTAATTGGTAGATAGCTTAGAGGACTATTTTGAGAGGTCCAAATGGTCAAGCATGGCCACAAGAATGTCTAGAAACAACAATCGCTGTAGTCGGTAGAGATTTTACAGCTGAGCTGCTTGTAAAATCTCTCTTTGGTGGATTCTTCTTTCTCTCTTTCTGTTTTATTCTACTCTCTCAATTCTTCTCCTTCTCCCTTTTCTCATTTTTCCCCTTCTCTTTCACCCTACTCCCTTTCTAGTGCTACATCTCTGGTATCGGAACTCAAGGTCCTTATTCATCACAAACGGCTGCACTTTTAGCATTCATTAATTATATAAATATTCATCACCTTATTACTTAGTTTAATTGGATACATAGTGTTCCCTCATTAATTTATACTAACAACCTTTTGGTGTTCATGACTTTAATATGAAAGGAGCTATTAGAATGCTCATACTTTGCCCCTTTGAAATACAAAAATCGTAGGGGCCTACAGGATTAATAAATATGTAATCTTTACTTAAGGATGTGCTTTCATCTTATACTTTTCTAGTCCTCCTAATAAAACTCTGTTCTTCTAAAACAGAATTAACATAAGACGCAAAAATAGGTAGATAAGGCCAGCATCTTCAGGAAAAATAAAGCTTGAAATCTTGTACCTAATTGTTATACAACGCCCAAAAAATAAATGGCATGATGTAATGTGAGGTAATAAGACTGCTAAAAGACAGATTCCATTGCTCACTTTTCCCTTTGCTGCTGAGTGTTTAAACAAGGCTCTGCAAGTAACATTGGATGCTCCTTTGGATCGATCAGTAGGCATTCCCTGTAAGTGAATGTAAGTAGGCAGAAAAAAAGGTTCTTTCAATAGTCTAGAGCAGCATCAACTTAACCAAATGACACATGACAGGAAAAAGAAAAAAAGATGACACAAGGAAAGCAAATAATGAAGACTTTTTTCTCCCTTTTCTTCAAAATAAATCAGTAATACAACATCACCTTTACATAAAGCAGGTATTTCAGTGGGTTTTTTTAGGTTTTCAGATTGTCCCAACATGCATTTAGTGGACAGTATGGAAACAAAGGAATCAGAGATGTTTTGAAGACAATGTACTATCCAGAAGTTGAAGATGAACTACTCAGTCCTTTATTATTTTTGGTGTAAACAAGAATACATAGAAGAATCAGAATCAATTTCTGATGTTCTAGAGTACTAGAAAGGCTTAGATCAAGGAACTCTAATTGTAATTCACTCGGTTTTTGGGTGACTTCACAACTTGTGCAGTCTACCTTCGTATATAAACTTGTTACCATTCTCACCACAAAAAAAAAAAGAGGACTGCAGTCTGATCTTCGATAACAGGCTGCAAGTAGTCTGTAGCATAATTGTGTTTTAGTTTTTAGGATGAATCACTAATATGACATTATTTACATTATAAGAGCTATCTTGCTCAGGTACGTGTACAAGTGTCTGACGGGTAAATCTAGAGGTTGGATTCATCACCTCATAAACTTTAATATTTGGGGATAGGGATAGGCGTATGGTACGGATACTGGGATACAACAAAAACTACTACTACAACGCCGCAGTCCCATACAAGTTGGGGTCAGCTATATAAATCCTAACTATCATGTTTCCTCGTTTAAGCTCTGTTTATGCCATCATCATACCAAGAAAATAAAGTGAAAAATAAGTTAAGTATATTAAGGAATAGTAATAATAATAATAATAGTGATTATAAAAAGTAATATTTTTAATAATTCTGAAATATGTTTCACAGCACTCGGTAATCAGAGAGCATGTGTGCCAGGGCAACAAAATCAGCTGCATATAACCTTAAGCCATCAGTGAGGATTTCTAAAATACTTCCATACTAGGAGGGGAGGACAAGGCACGTATAGAATGACCATGCAACAATACGCAGAGCAAAGCATATCCCCACTTATCTCAGTTGAAAATATTTAAAGTAACATTCTTCCCATTGACACATCAAAAAGTTAATGGAAAAAGGAAATTGTTTTAAGCATACGAACAAAAGGAAGGGCCAATTACCTAAAAGCATGGTCCCATATGTTTTCCACAATATCCCAGTCCACAACCATCCCATCCTTGATGGGAGATATCACCTGACAAGATATCCAACATCTTAGATAACAAAGATAAGGAAATGGCATCTCAGGATGGTACTAGATAAATTGCAAACTGACCTCCATGAGATCACGGCGATATCCCAAGGCTTGAGATCCCACATACAATTTCCGCTTACCCTTTGATTTAGAGTCAGGAGCAGATCCAGAATTATCCTCCGGATTATCAGGATTATCAACTTCCATTTGATCAACTGATCCAACAACCTTTAAAAAGATCATAAAATCAAAGACAACTTACACAAAAAACATAACATGTAGGTGACGATAGACATCATTATCCAGGCAGGTTAGTTTGTGAATGGCTAACCTGCTAATGATAATTAAGAATTCAGGCATCAACTATAATGAGGAAAAGATTTGAACTAATCCTGAGAAAACATAATCCTGAGAAAACAAGAGATACTAGATACTTAGATAAATGACTAATCTAAGAAGGAGAATAACCGAAAAGATCTTGCTGATTATCTCAGCAGCTATCTTTCTTTTTCCTTCCTTTTTTTTATGGTGATAAACTCAGCAGCTATCTTATGTATATAATTCCAAGGAAATTTTCGCTGCATCAACATGAAATATTACTGTTCGAGACTAAGTAGGAAATCAGGGTCTTCTATCTTTCTTCTTTTTATTTTTTTGTGATAACGGTGGAGTCCTTACCATCTTCCATGCGACACACTTAATACCTTCCACCAACACATATATGAGGTAATTCTATCCACCAAGGCTTAAACAGATGGGAAGATATCATCCACCTTTTTTGCCTCTACTGGGATTTGAACCCTAGTCTCTCATGGTCCATTCTAACTTCATTAACCCAGACCACATCCTTGAGTGCAATCAGGGACTTCCATCGTTGAACCAACATTATACAGCAGTGGGTACGAACAATATAATAAATAAGCCAACTATATTGTCTATTTTCTAAAGGTGAAACGTGGAAATGGTTGCACATATGTGTGGGGGCTTCATTTAAATTTTCTGGTTCTGAGATGCGTAAGAGAAGTGATTCTTTTTCCTTTTATAAGTACGTAAGAGAAGTATATTTTAGAAGTCATTTGACTGCACCTTTAGCTTTCTTGGATATTAGAGCTACTAGACCTCGCAGGACAATCTTTAACAATTGTGGTCTCATGGTAATAACATAGAGTTGTCAATTAAATGTAGTAAAACATTCCATGTAAATCCATTACAAGTATCCAATTCCCAAATCATAGCGAACAGCTATTCAACCTAGAAAGATAAGAGGCACAAACTGTTCGAAGAGATCGTGCTTGAGGACCTGACAAAGAGCTTAGAGCTACTGTAAGAATTGCTTTAATATTAAGCAATCCACCACATTACCAGCGTCGATGCACACAAAAATCTCAAGCCCATGAGTCTAATAGTCAAGTTTCTCCACCATGTAGATGAGAAAACAATGTAATGTTTCGAATTTTTCTCAAATTAAGCAATCCACCACATTACCAGCGTCGATGCACACAAATATCAATTTCACTTGAAAAATCTCCCAATTTCAATTTTTTGGTGTTCTAGTTGATGAGCTTCCCTTCTAACAATTCTAATTTATTCAAGGAAAACAAGAAACAATTAAAAAGAACTCATGATCTATAATAAAAATCATTAAATCCCCAATATACAACAACAACAACATACCCAGTGAAATCTTACAAAGTGGGGTCTGGGGATGGTAGAGTGTTCGCAGACCTTATCCCTACCTTGGGAGGTAGAGAGGTTGTTTCAGATAGACCCTTGGCATAAGGACAAGCAATTCAAAGCATTATGAAGAAGAAAAAAGAACGAAAACGAATAAACCATGACAACATACTATAAAAGCGTGATAGAGCAGTAACAACCACAAAGTAATACGATAGTCAAAGAACAAGAAACAACAAATAGTAGTAGAAATCGAAGGGCAAGAAACTACAAGAGTAATACTACGACTACTAGTATGGAAGGATAAGCGGGACAATGCTCAACTACCTACTAACCTTCTACTCTAATATGTGTCCTTCATAACCTCTCATCTAAGATCATGGCCTCGGTAAGCTGGACTGCGTCATATCCCGTCTAATCACTTCTCCTCAATATAAATAAAAAATTGTAGTGTCGGCCAAATAGTAGTGTGCTGATGCCAAGGGTTAGGGTCATTTCATATTACTACCACCCTATATTTTTACTTCAATTGCATATTAAATGTCATAGAGGCTCAAAGATGCTGCCTATAACCAAAGTTCTAAACTTTAGCGGTTTCACATTTAGCAGAAGCAAAATATCCAGTCATAACCAGTCAAATTTGGTGTTTTGGCTTGCAATTCCATGGATTTAAGTTATATACAGCGTGAATGTAAAAGTTTATTACCTTATCACCCAGTTTAAATAGTTGTAACAAGCTACGCGCTTTCTTTCTTTTCGAGGTTACGAACTCAAAAACCCGGATATTGTCTATTATCTTTAAAATGCTGGTGCACGTAGCTTAAAACAGTTAATACACAATGTTTCCGAAAAATTTAAACTTTGAAACGAAACAAAGCTTAGGAACATGTAACTGAAAGTTGCATAACAAGGATAAAACATTTAAACTTACACATGGGAAAACGGCTTTGGGAGCATCTTCACCAGCGTAACCAGCTTTACAAGTATGGCTACCCAAATCTATCACAATTGCTGATACTTCATCTGTACACCCAACAAAAAAATGTAAACAAAATTGCACTAAATTCTTGTGCTTGAAAGCCGTAAATTTTCAGCATTTCACAAAAAAAAAAGCCTGAATAAGTGATACTCACCTCCACCGTACATGATTGAGTGATTCCAATTTCGAGATTAATTTAAGTGCTGTGTTTGTTCTTCTAAGAAATATATCAGGGTTTAGTTGAGTTTTGAACTTTGAAGAAAAGAAAACAAGTTTGGTGAAGTCAGTCGGGTCAGGTTTAACAAACGGGAAACCAGATTGTTCAACTTTACCTTGTAAGTTAGACAACTCTAATTTGTAAACAAACCAAATAAAAAAAAAACGAAAGGGTCGCTCTAGGGTAAGAGGCAGTTGCCTTAGCCTGTTTGGATTGACTTCTGTAATTCTATTTATAATTTTTAATTTATTTTTGTTATTTGGATTTGTATTTAAAAAAAATTATTCAAACACTATAAAATACTTAAAAGCTATTTTAATTTAAAAGCACCTAAAATAAGTCAATCCAAACATACTCTGTCCCAAATATATAAGGCCCAAAAAAATGAAGTACTATTATCTTATTATATAATTTATATTTATATAATTAATAATAAATGATTTCAAATTTTAACATTATTTTAAAGGTGTGTTAATACAACAAAAAATTCCTCTCATTAAATTAATTAATATGTTTACCTCTCATCAATTCTAATCGTTTTCATGTTTCTCATGATTTTACTTTTAAATTCCAATTTAGATTCACAATTCTCTTTTGTGATATTTGATAGATCGCTACATTAGAGAACAAGTTCTTTTGTGTCTCATTTTTTTAAACTAAAATTTTTCTAAAGCAAATGTCGCAAGATTCAAGCTTTGATGAATATGCGATCACTCGTTTATCATTTTTATTTAATATCCTATTTTTATAGAGGGGAGGGTTTTATCATGACATGCGCCTAATCCATGCATTATACGTTGCGCTCTCATCACTAGATCAAAGTCAGGTAGGCTTTTTTTGTGTCTCATTATTATATGAATTTTATGAAAGAAGTTTAAGGATTTTTTAATATATATTGGCTTTGGACCACCAGTTGTGTTGTGATCACTGCCCCACGCCCGTGTTGTTCAACCAGCTTCATTCACATTTGGTAACTGAATGACACATTGATTGTCTTTAATGTTCTTGTCATTGTTGTCTTATCATAATTGAGACTATAAAAATTGATTGAGAATGACATGGGTGGACGGGTGGCTAGGAGGAGGGTAGTAAATGTTGGAAATTTGCCTTTGGGGGAGTTGCGTCCGACCAACTTTAACGGCTTAAACATTAGTGTTACGCATGTTGGAGAATCCGGTTCTTCACACGTGCATAATCTACTAAGTAAGTAGATAACCATAGGGCCAAGGATCGTCAAATTTCGTTGAGAAATGAAAGACATATTGGTCCACGAAGTGAGGTGTTTGAAGCATGGAAAAGTGTGGTATTGAGATCAATTCTCCCTCATCGGTGGAGGAAGAAAGAATTGTTTTGTTTATAAGTCTCATAGTTGGCTTGGGGCACGGGTCAAGGGTCACGGGCTGTGGGCTGTGGGTTGTAGGTTGTGGGCTGAGATGTGCTTCGGTTCGAGGAAAGCCTACACGCGCGCCGCCCGTCCCGTCCGGTCCGGGTCCGGGTTCTCGGGTCATGGGCTGTGCTTCTTCTGATATTATATTTTTGGACCAGAGAACTTTACTATATGTACAGTTTGGTCCCTGGAGTTTTATATGTACATTTTGGTCCTTGAAGTTTCATATGTATAGTTTGGTCCCTGAAGTTTCAATATGTACAGTTTTGGTCCCTAAAGTTTCAAGAAAGTCATATTGGGCAGAGAACAGAACGTCAACCAGCACTCAATTCAGTCATTTATTTTGGCTGAATTACTCTTCCTAAATGTCATCCGTTGCACATCAAATTCACCATTTATTTTGGTGAATTACTACCTCCATAATTGTCGTTACTTGGCCAGTAATGACACTTATGTGGGTAGTTCATGAGCCTCTCCTTCAACTATATAAAGGACCCTTTGTCACCATTGTTGAGCTACACTTAACACACAAACAGAAACGAAACCAGTCTTCCTACAACCTTCCAGCATCATTTCATTACTCAAAATCTTCACGGTAGCACTTGAGTTTCCTTTTCTCATTTGTTCACTTGGTGTTTTATCTTGGGAGACAATTGTCCAGGACGTAGAAATGATACATACGGGGCAATATTGTCTTAAAGACAGAGTGCAAACACTCGACTCAACATACCAAGAATTATTCTAGTTTATTCTTCAAGTTCATTGTAATTTCAGTTTATTGTTCAATTGTAATTTCAGTTCTTGTAATCCTTAGCAGTTACTTGTAATTTTCGTTTCCTGCATCTTTGTAACCAACAATAAAGCATTGGTTAGACCTTGAAATTTTGAGGCTCCAAAAGTTTTTTATAGTGAATTTTACACACTGATTGTCTTTAGAGTCCGTTTGATGGACTTATGGTTTTTGACTTATAAATCAAAAGTCATAAGTTAGAAATTCTAGCTTATGACTTTTGGCTTATTTTTGTTATTTTAGCTTAAAAATAAATGCTTAAAAGTATTTTTTTTTTTTACTAATAGAAAATAGCTTAAAAGTCAATAAACACTTAAAATAAATCAATCCAAACACCCTCTTAGAGCATGTTTGGCCTAGTGGCTAAAAACTGCTTATTTTGATAAGTACTTTTTTAAAAGTGTTTTTCAGAAAATATTTTTTATAAGAAACAGTTTGTGTTTAGCTAATTCATTTAAAAAAAAGTATTTTTGACAGTTTTTAATAAGCAGCGTGTTTGGCTCATCTTCTTAAAAAAGTATTTTTGAGTGTCAAATTATGAAAACGGACAAATATCAATAAATGTTTATTATCAAGATTATATTACAGAGAGAGAATATTTCAAATAGCTATTATGAAAGACTTTAATTAAGTTTTTACTTTTAACTAATTAAAATTTAAAAGTACATATTAAAATATTTAATTAATGTAATACATAAATAAATATTAAAAATTGATATAATATCAACACAGTAATTTAAATATACTAAAAACTACGATCAAAATAAAATTTAAAATAATTCCACAATATAAAACTCAACACAAAAATAAGTAGAACCCTTCATACATCGCGAAGATTCTCAATGATTTCATCCCTAATGGATTAACGAGGGATATACTTAGTAAATATGTATTTACGATAGGGATATTTTTGTCTTGAAGAAAATTAATTCATGCTTATGTTTTTTTCAAGAAGCATAAATTTCCTGCTTCTCTTCAATCACAGAAAAACTACTTATGCTTTTTTTCTTAAAAACAGTTATACTAATTGGTCAAACACCTCAAATGTTCAAAAAGTGTTTTTTCTAAAAAAATGTTTTTGACCTCAAAATCGCTAGGCCAAACAGGCTCTTAATGTTATTGTGATTGTTGTCTTATCTTAATTGAGATTATAAAATTGATTGAGAATGTCATGGGTGGACGGGTAGCTCGCAGGGGGTAGTAAAGCCTTGGTATAGGCCCTCGAAATTTTGAGACTCCAAAAAAAATTGATAGTGAATTTTATGATTTTATTTTAGTATAGACAATATTAAAGTTTGAAAAAAAATTGTAAAAAGGAAATAAAGAAAGGCTTTCTCCATTCAACAATAAGCCTATTTTAGAACTTTAAATTAAACTACTTACATCCTCATATTAGTAAATAGAGTCTTTTTACAATCACATCAAAAGTAATATATTGTGAATATCTTATTTACTTAAATTACCTCTTACTAATATAAATAATAATATTACTATGTGAAGTTAAAAATGTGTATATCATTTAAGAATATTATACAATAAATAACAAGTGCCGAAAAAATGGCAATATTAACTTTTGTTTTATTACATATGTGTGTGGGTACATATATGATTCTAATACATATACGATAAACGGCTTTGGGAGCATCTTCACCAGCATAACCAGCTTTACAAGTATGGCTACCCAAATCTATCACAATTGCTGATAATTCTTCGGTACACCCAATAAAAGATGTAAACGAAATTGCACTGAATTCTTGTGATTATATTAACATATGAAAGTCTTAAATTTTTCACATTTCACACAAAAGAGACTGAGTAAGTGATACTCACCTCTACCGTACACGATTTGATGATTCTAATTCAGAAATTAATTTAAGTTTTCCTTCTTGTTTTGTTTGGTGCTTCTGAGAAATACAAGGGCATTAGTTGAGTTTTAAGGAAACCAAGTTGGGACAAGTTAGTCGGGTCAGGTGGGTAATCAGATGGTTCAAGGACTCCCTTCTAACGACTCTATAAGAGGGCAGGTAATGAAGGTTTATATTGGGTTCGTGTACACATCGGAATTTAAAAATTTTGTGTTTCAAACCTAACAAGCGACGAACTGTAGAATGATTATGTGATAATATAAAACACGTCAATACATAACATGTATATAACTGTAATACTTTGATAGAATACTTACGGTTTGGAAACTCTGGAGTCTTTTAGTAATTTTCGAAGGTGCGCACGCAATTGATCCTCGACAGCAAGTTCCAAGAACTCCGATGTATACCTCCTTCGAACAGCTAGAAAATTCGGCAGAGGTTCAAGAGAGAGTTTTATTCTAGGTCTCTAAGACTAAGAATAATATATGAATAATTTGTCTAATAATGAATGAGGAGGTGCTCTATATATAGGTGAAATTATGGCAAAATTCAAATTTTGGGTTGGGCTCAAAGTCTGGCCCAAAACGAATTGCAGCAGGCCAATCTGATTTGGCCTGCTGCTTAATTAGCGCTGCGGCGCCTCACCCTTTTCACAAAATATTTTCAGCACATTTTAATTAAATCCAAAATCCAATCTTGACTTAATTAAATAATTTTTATCAAATAGAAATTATCTCATAGTTATTATTAATTTAAATATCTCGATTCCAAATCGAATATTTAACACTTTCTCAATACACCCTTAGATCGAAGAAACAATTGACATAGTGTTACCCTACAGGTCTTCACATATCGATACTAATCATATTAAGGTCTACACGGAACTCCTAGACGGCGCCATAAGACGAACTCAATACGTGAAGTATATTTACACGAATCCAGTAAACTGAACCTTTATGTTGGAAGATAAAATTCTTTCATTCTCGACGCACTCGATCAAGCTTGGATTTGCCAAGTGTCTATCCAAATGGTTTGATCATTATATCTCATCTATATTGGTTGATAACAAGACCATATTCTAGATATGTCTATTGCATTGGCCAATGACTTAGTCAACCCAATATCACTGAGAAGCTGAGTGTTCTCTCGAATATACACACGAAGAATGAATCCTAATCTTGGCTCAACTACCACTTTAAATTCACATCGTAATGTACCCAATACAAGGCGTATCTCAACCTATAAGACATTTAAGCTTAGGACATGATCAAATTATATTACTCTGTAGACAAGGTGTGTATTAACCTCAAGTCTAAGGACTTCTATCTCCTACACGCTGATCATACTTTAGACATGTATAACAAACAGTATATCAGTAAGGTATACCAATACTTCTAAAGTATCCATGTGTCCATCATGAGTAGTCATTACTCGTAGCAGGTGAGACATGCTACATCCTCTAAGGATGTGATGCAGACCACATGTCGACTTATCATATATCATCGATATCCCATTCTCGATGATCATTAGTCGAGGCTATTTTAAGAGTTACGTTATAATATTAATATCTCACACTATTAATAACAATGTAACCTCTAGGGATGCATATTATAGAATATTACAAACAATCAACTAATAATTCAATAATTGCAAATGCCAAAATATTAATCTTCATTAATAATAATACGAACGTGTATAAAGTACATTTGTCCTAATATAGATTGTCTCTAGAAAATACATATACTTTTAATCTCTCACTTGGCCTAGAGTCAATCTTTAACATATCTAATGCCCATATTCTCAAAATGACCATTATGCTTGATTAAGCTTAATAGTTTAGTGAATGAGTCAGCTAGATTATCGTCTGTAGGAACATAGTCTAATCTGATCTCTTCAGTCTCCACTGTGGGTAGCCAGTGGGCCGGGTTTGGCGGGATCGGGTCGGGGGAAGGGGAGGGATCGGATCGGGTCAGGTCAAGCGGGATTTGCCGAAGTCCTGCCTTGATCCTGATCCCGTCGGAATCAAGTCGGGTCGAGATTGGGTCGGATCAGAATCGGGATCCCGGGAGGTTTTTTTTTTTACACTTAATTTAAAAAATAACATATATAAAAAAAACTCAATAATTAAACAAGACAAGATAGTGTAATAAAAATATCTCAAGGCTATTTTTGTGCCTCTTATGTTATTTAATAGACATATGATTTTTTTGTAATACAAATACAATTGTCAAAATTGCAACTTTGTGGTGTTGTTCAAAAGTTGCAAATTACATAGTAAAATTGCAACTTTGTGGTGTTGTTCAAAAGTTGAAAATTACATAGTAAAATTGCAATTTAAAAAATAACATTCTGAAAAAAACCTGTTCTAGTTTCTTGATAATTTCCTGTGGTTCTTCGGTTGGAATTGGTATTTGTTGGTCAAATTGCTCCACGTTGCTTCCACCACCTTCGGATAAGATTTTGTTGTATTTTTCGTCTTCTTATTCGTTGATCTCCGGTTGACCGCACTTTCTCCGCTCCGCTCGTATCCAATCTCCGAATAATACTACAATCTCCAAGCTGTCTCCGGCTAATGAGTGTCTGAGCTCTCCTATTTGATATCTGCCGGCAGAAAAAATGCTTTCAGACGCCGTTGATGACGCTTGAATGTTCAAAACATCTCGGGCCATCATTGAAAGTGTCGTAAAGGTCTTCTCATTCCCCCTCCAGTATTTCAGCAAGTCTTCACGTCCTTCTTCATTGAGAACTGCTTGGTACGGTACAGAACCCTGCAAAACACAAATATCAAACTCGCTAATTTGGTTAGTAGCGGTACAGCCGCACATTCTATTTATGAGGTTTTCAATACTAGCCGCTGAAACAGCATGTCTTTTGTGAGGTTGTGTTGAAGAAGAAGAAGAAGAAGATGGTATGGAAGTCGGTAGGTTACTAGCACTTTCTTGTTGGTAAAACCTATATACTTTTTTGCATTCGTCTTCTACGCTAGACAACACTTCTTCTTTAGTTTGTTCAATAGGTGGTGGGTGATTTGGATTTTTGGGACTTGGAGGTGGTAGTACTTCTATCAATCGTAAATAGTTTCAATAAGTGATTTAGTACCGTCTATTTTAATAGTCAGATTTAATACAACACCAATAATATAAATGCTGGGAATAGAAATAAAATATATTTTTATTTTGATAAACATTTTTTTAATAGCTGCCACATAAGCTGGTTTTTCCATATATTCACTAAGTAATAAAAATATTAGAGCTATATAAAACAACATAGCTAAAATAGTAGGATAATATATACCAGAAAATTCTTTTGTTGCTTGAAAAAATTTCTCTAAAAATACAATAAGTTCAAAAAAATTTCCCCAATCGCTATCTACAACCATATCACCTGGATTTTGATTATGAGAGTTAAAAAATAAAGTTATAGGTTTTCTATAGTCATAAGCAATAAGTAGTTGCTCGTATAAAGAATTCCACCTAGTGGGTACTTCTTCTGTAATTTTTTTATAAAGTAGTTGGCAATCGTGACAAGTTTTTTTATATTCTTTTCTTCGTTGTATTCTATTATTTTTAAAAATATAGTTTATAGCAAATTGTATTTTACTAAGAATGTCTTCAAAAAGTGATAGACCATCATTTACAATTAAGTTATATATATGGCACACGCATTTTATATGAAAATGATCTGGAAAAAAGATGGAGTTAAACTATTTTTTAAAATTGTAATAGCATAATTGTTAGAAGAAGCGTTATCTAATGTAATAGTCATAATTTTATCAGTTATTCCGTAATAATCGCACACTTGATAAATATTTTCTGCAATAAAAGTATCAGTGTGCCTATCATCTATATATCTATACGTTAAGATACGTTTTTGCATAGACCATTTATAATCTATTCAATGACAAGTTACCGTTAAATAATCATGGTCGTTAGTACTACGACCTACATCAGACGTGATAGATACTTTGCCATTAAAATGATATAATGAATAACGTAAATACTGTTGATATTCATGTGCGAATTTAAATACATCTCTCTTAACAGTTGTTCTAGGAAAACCGTTAAAAATAGGATTATACATATCTCTAATATAATGAATAAAACCGGGAGATGAAGGAAATGAAAAAGGCAAACCCTCCACAATAACTAATTTTGCTATTGCTTTCCTATCTCTATGTTTATTGTATTTAGGGCCTACAATTCCCCCCGTCATAGGGTTAATTTGACCATGTACTTGATCCGGAACAATATCAGTATGTGAACCTTGTCCTGATAGAGCAGACGTTTGGACACCCGGTTTTGAAGCCTCGTATTGGGCATACCTAGCTGGATGAGCCCTTGCTACGTGTCTCATTAACCCCCCCCGGTCCCACCGTGACCTTTTCCAATTTTAAATTTTAAAACATTTTTACAAATTTTACATCTAGCTACTTGATTCTCTACGTCCCTATCAAAAAATGTCCATGCATTTGATTTTAATGGTCATTTTGCTGGACCTCATCTCATACTAGGGGGAATAGGATGCATTTTAATTGAAGGTGCAATAGTGGGTATGTTGTCATCTACATTAGTGGGTGTATCATCTAGATCATCGTCTAAATTAAAGTTTTCTTGAGTTTCAGAAAATAGCCCCTCGTCTAAATCTAATGGTATTGTAGGAAAATGTTCAGTATCAACAAAATCATCATGTGTAGGAATAAGATTAAGTGCGCTAAATAAAATAATAATAATTTAATGAAGGAATGAATGTACCAAACGTCGACGTAACGTCGACGTGTAATTGAAAGGTTGAAAATTAAAACTTTGCTCGATGAAAGATCCTCAAGCTAGTTGCCAACTTCACTCTCAAATGAATAGATAAAATTAAATATTTAGTAGACAGTGTAGACTTGTAGAGAGATAGATTGAGTATTGAGATATTGTAAGAAGATTTGTGAGAAAGATGAAGAGAAAATGAGGTATTTATAGTTGGAAAATTGGGTTAAAGTGTAAATATAATAACTTATGGGTTAAAAATAAATATTAAGGGGGTAGGGGGTTGGGGGAGGGGGAGGCCAAAATGGACGTTGGTGCAATGGTTATTTTTGCAAAGGGAGGGGGGGTTTCGGGCGGGATCAGGATAGGGTTGGGACTGACGGGCCTAGGGCGGGTCGGGACGAGACCATGTCCCGTCCCGGTTCGAGTCCCGATACCGTATTTTTTTAAATAGTCAGGTTCAGGGCGGTGTCGGGGCGGGACCGGGGCGGGGCCGACCCGGCCCACTGGCCAGCCTTAGTCTCCACCATCTCCCTGAGTATGTGGTACTTCCTTGGTATATTTTGTTTCTGTTTGTTGATCTTGGTTCCTTAGCCTGTGTAATCTCACCAGTATTGTCACAATAAATAGTTATTGGACAACTGGCACTCGGAACTACCCTTAGTTCCTTCAAGAACTCAGAAATCACATCAGCTTCTTTACCAGCTTCCGATCCAGCAATGTACTCAGCTTCTGTTGTAGAATCAGCAGTTGTAGCTTGTTTGGAACTTTTCCAGCTCATTGCTCCACCATTGAAAATGAACGTGTAACCAGACTGAGATTTGAAGTCATCAAGATTCGTCTGGAAGCTAGCATCAGTTTACCCAGTAGCAGCTAGCTTTTCTTCCCCGCCATAACTAAGAAGTAATCTTTAGTTCGTCTAAGATACTTAAGAATACTCTTAACTGCTTTCTAGTGTTCTTCCCTAGGATTCTGCTGGAATTTGCAAGTCATACTAAGTGCAAAGGCCACATCTGGCCTAGTACAGGTCATGACATACATGATCGATCCTATAGCCGAAGCATATGGGATCCTCTTCATGCGCTCAAGTTCTATAGCATTAGAAGGATTGTCCTTCTTAGATAACTTGATGTCTTGACCCATAGGTAGACCGCCTTTCTTGGAATTTTCCATAGAAAAATGTTTAAGCACTTTGTCTATGTAGACTGACTGTGACAACCCCAATAATCTATTAGGTCTATCTCTATAGATCCTAATTCCCAGAATGTAGCAAGCTTCACCTAAATCCTTCATCATGAAGGTACTGGACAACTATTCCTTGACTGACTGCAAGAGAGTCTTATTGTCTCCCATTATCAATATGTCATCTATATATATAATAATGAAGGCAATACTCACATCCATGCATTTACTGTAAACACATGGATCATCTGTGCTTCTTACAAAATTAAATGACTTGATAGCCTTGTCAAAATAAATATTCCAACTCCTCGAGGCTTGTTTAAGCCCATATTCTGTAGCTTGCATACAACATTTGGTTTGGACTCAGACGAAAAACTCTCAGGTTGTTTCATATACACTTTCTCAACTAGATTACCATTGAGGAATGCAGTTTTGACGTCCATCTGCCAAATGTCATAGTCATAATATGCAGCTATTGCAAGCAAAATCTGAATGGACTTAATCTTAGCAACAGGTGAAAATGTTTCATCATAATCGAACTCAGACCGTTGATTATAATATTTAGCCACTAACCTTGTTTTATAAGCATGTACCTTGTCAAATGCATCGATCTTCTTCTTGAAGACACATTTGCATCCTATGGGTTTAATCCCAGCTGGCAAATCAATCAAGTTCCACACTTGATTGATGTACATAGATTTCATGGCTTCTTGCCATCTCTTCGAATCAATGTCCAACATTGCTTCGCTATAGGTTGTAGGCTCATAGTTTTTTAGGAGGACGATGAGTCCTAGTGGACCTACAAAGTTGATTGTTTTGCAGTTCAATGTTTGGTATGTTCTGACTGTGAGAGAGTTCTTGTGTGTTGGATAATCCACTAACTTAAGAGCTTTCAGGAATATCATTTTCATGTATTTCCTAAATTGGAGGAGGTGCAACCATTGCATCTACCCCCAAAGGCTGTGTAGGATGATCTTGCATTTCTCCATTGTTCCTCGTAACACTCCCACTGGCCGAAAGGCGTACTTGAAGTACACAATCTTCGTCAAATACTCCCACTGAATTCTTGCCTTGGTCATTCGACAAGGATTCAACCTCTATGTTATCTCGCAGTTCTTGAATTTCTTCAAGTTCTATCTCTGTGCAACTATGTTCATTGTAAACATATTCTTCTTCAAGGAAAGTTGCTTTCCTGGAAACAATGACCTTATGTTCTCCAGGAAGATAGAAGTAGTATCCCTTAGTTTCCTTTGGATACCCCACGAAGTAACATTTCTCACTTTTGTATTCCAACTTATCAGTGAGCATCTTCTTAACATATGCGGGGCACCCCTAGGGTCTCATATGTTTAAGAGTTGGCTTCTTGCCACACCATATCTCATATGGTGTCTTTTCTACTGACTTGGAAGGAACCATGTTCAGAACATATATTGAGGTTTGTATAGCATGTCCCCAAAGGTATGTCGGTAGAGCTGAGAAGCTCATCATGGATCGAACCATATCCAATAAGGTTCGGTTTCTCCTTTTGGCAACACCAATCATATATGGTGTTCCAGGAGGTGTCCATTCTAATTGGACTCCATGTAGCTTTAAGTAATCTAGAAACTCCATGTTCAAGTATTCACCTCCTCGATCAGATCGAAGGGTCTTGATACTCGTTGTGAGTTGTTTCTCTATTTTAGACTTGTACTCCTTGAACTTTTCAAAGGCCATAGATTTGTGTTTCATAAGATACACATATCCATACCTTGTAAAGTCGTCAGTAAAAGTAATGAAGTAAGGGAAACCTCCCTTAGCTTGAGTCGAGAATGGTCCACATACATCAGTATCTACTAACTCAAGCACATTCTTGGCTCGCACACCCTTCCCAGAAAGTGGCTTGTTGGTCATCTTACCTTTCAAACATGATTCGCAGTTACCATAAGACTCCAAGTCAGATGGTTCGAGGTAGTCAAGCTTCCTTAACTTTGTTATCCTTGTTTCGTTGATATGACCAAGTCTACAATGCCATAGGTAGGTAGAGTTTCTATTACTTATCTTAGTTCGTTTATTTTGTACATTGAATATTTCTCGACTACAGTTTAGTGTATATAATCCATCCACAAGAGGAGCAGTTCCATTTATAATATTATCAAAAGACAGTACATGACTGTCATTATAAATATATGAGAAAACACCCTTCATGTCCAAAATAGGGATAGAAATGATATTTCTCGTTAACGAGGGTACATAGTAACAATCATTTAACACTAGACAATAGCCAGAAGACAAATTTAATCTATAAGTTACTACGCGCTCAACATCCACTCGTGCTCCATTTCCAACGCGTAGGTCCACCTCTCTTGGTCTAACATTCCTGCTGTTAGTTAGCCCCTGCACATTGGTACAAATGTGTGAGCCACAAGCGGTATCTAATACCCAGGAATGAGAGTTATTTATAGACATATCTATTTCAATGACGTACATACCTTATCCACTAGAGGTAGAAGCACCTGGTGTTTTTTCTCATCCTGGTGCAGTGCAGTCCTTCTTCCAATACCCCTTCTTGTTACAGTTGAGGCATACATCCTTAGCCGGATTCACCTTCTTCTTCTTCACACCTCCTTTAGACTTCGTAGCTGAGGGCGCAACAAATGTTTTGTCCTTCTTCTTCTGTCATTCCTTACCTTTCGGCTTGGGCCGGCTAGTAGAGCTCACCATGAGCACAACTTTGTCTTTGGTAGTTGAAGATTCAAAGGTGTTGAGCATGTTATGCATCTCCGGCAGACCCGCCTACGTTCCGTTCATAGTGTAGTTTACAATAAAATTCTCGAACGAACGAGGGAGAGAGTTCAGGATGAGGGTGGAAGCGATGTTTTTCTGCAGCTTTATACCAATTGAGGCCAGCCTTTCTATCAGCCCTATCATATTCAACACATGCTGAGACACTTGACCCCCTTCATTTATCTTACACTTGAAGAGTTCTATCAACAACTCATATTCCATAGTTTGGGACTGAGAGCCGTAGAGACTTTTCAAGTGTTCGAACATTTCGTTAGGGCACATGTTTTCGTGTTGTCTCTGAAGCTCCACTGACATGGAAGACAACATCACGCACTGTGCTGAAGTGGCGTCGTCTAGGTTCTTCTGGTAGGCTACCTTATCGAATGTGACATATTCTGCAGAATCCTCGACAAGAACTGTGGGGAATACTTTGTCCAATACGTATTCTATCTTTTCTTGCCTTAGAACAATTCTCAGATTCCTTAGCTAGTCTAGATAGTTGGGTCCAGTAAGTTTGTTCATTTCCATCAATATTTTCAATGATAGGCTCGACATTTTGATAATCTAAAGAGTTAGATAGACAAGAAATTAAACACAAATTTATTTCCTATTATAAACATTCATTTAGGTTAATCAACATGGACTTTTGTTTAATTAGCTCTAACTATTTTAACATACTTCTACGACCCCATGGTAGACTATGAACCTATATTAATTTAAGGTCATAATGGGACAAGATCCAAACCTATGCTATCTCCGCATTTGCTTTGGCTGATAACTTCAATAACATATCTTGGTAGGTTCTAAATCAATTGCAAAACTTATTTGCAACTCTTGGTTGATCAAATATTATATTTAATTTTGCGTCCTTAGATTAGTCGGACACTTTGGCGCCAAGATTTGTCTAAGCAAGTCAACCCCATTACATGACTGTGTTTATGTATCTAAGTAAATTTGGTCTTTTTAAGCAAACATTTTGGTGTAAATACTCATAAAAGTTTATCATCTACCTTTACATTCAAAACACATCTATGAAAGAGTCTGGGTCCTCATAGACTTACAGCAAATGCTTTGACATAAATATTCGTATCGCCGAAAAGGATCTTGCACTCTAACAATTATAATGGACGACACGTTTTAATTTAGACTTGTATTTAAAATTTGGAGAACATTTTAGTTTCGGGAATTTTTAACCAAGATCAACAATTTGTGTCATATCCAATACGACATTTAATCATGCAATTTCTAAACACACATTTAGTTGGGAACTATCAACCCAATAGGCATGATATAGGATGGTTTGATCAGTTATTGGGCGCCGCCTACCCAGACAGTTATAACGGACATTATGCTAATAATTAAATGTACGCATTTAAACACTTAACATATAGTTCGTATATTATTCAATAATATACGATTAATAATAATCATATGTTAACTTGTTTAAACTCTAAAATTTAAGTCTAATCCAAACAGTCCTTTGAACATTTTCTGATTTTAAAAACCGATTTTCAGGATATTTATGTAAATCCAAATTTTCAGAATTTACATTTTAGTCCTTCAAGAATTTAAAATTTCAATTTTGAACCCCTTTAAATTCAAAAAATTCAATTTTAATTTTCAGAAAATATTTTCAGATTTCAGGGACCCGTCTGTAATTTTCAGAATTTAAATTCATTATTGATTTACCCCAACGGACCAAATCTGCTTATTTGAAAAAGTTTTAATTTCAGATCTCTTAAACTTCAGAATCAGAATCTGAAACTTTTAAAACTTCAGAATCAGAATCTGAAACTTTTAAAACTTCAGTGTCTGATTCAATTTTTTTTCTTTTTTGTCTTGATGAGCAGTACCGCAGCGCTCCACTATGGAGCCGCGATGTCTTGTCAAACCCTAGGTGGCGCTGCGGTGCTCCATCATGTAGTCACACACCTCCGTCTCAGAAACACAAAATTTGCATTTTCGAAACCTTAAAATTGGTTTAGGGTCAGATTTGCAGATTCATCTTCGTTATCCTTCACTATCAAACAACACGTTCATCGACCATCATCAAATCCCTTCTCGTTCTTCGCTTCAGTGCACCATGTTCGCAATGAACCGGTTACGCACATCGACTTAGAAGAGTTAGATCAGAATAACTTCCTCAATTACATCATTATTTAATAGTTTGTGAGACAAGTATGATGTGCCTTTAATATATTAGGTTTTCAAGCTTTAAATGACATAAAATTTCAAATTTAAACAAATTCTAACCCATATTATTATCAATGATTACTACATGGTCACACAAAACAACCCTGGCTCTGATGCCACTGAAGGTTTTCGTTGGGTTCGTGTACGCAACGAAATTTGAAAATTTTGTGTTTCAAACCCAACAAGCGACGAACTGTAGAATGATTATGTGATAATATAAAACACATCAATACATAACATGTATATAACTGTAATACTTTGATAGAATACTTACGGTTTGGAAACTCTGGAGTCTTTTAGTAATTTTCGAAGGTGCGCACGCAATTGATCCTCGACAGCAAGTTCCAAGAACTCCGATGTATACCTCCTTCGAACAGCTAGAAAATTCGGCAGAGGTTCAAGAGAGAGTTTTATTCTAGGTCTCTAAGACTAAGAATAATATATGAATAATGTGTCTAATAATGAATGAGGAGGTGCTCTATATATAGGTGAAATTAGGGCAAAATTCAAATTTTGGGTTGGGCTCAAAGTCTGGCCCAAAACGAATTGCAGCAGGCCAATCTGATTTGGCTTTCTTTGCTTAATGCTTGTGGCTGCCTATTAGCCCATGGCTCTCACCCTTTTCACAAAATATTTTCAGCACATTTTAATTAAATCCAAAATCCAATCTTGACTTAATTAAATAATTTTTATCAAATAGAAATTATCCCAAAGTTATTATTAATTTAAATATCTCGATTCCAAATCGAATATTTAACACTTTCTCAATACACCCTTAGATCGAAGAAACAATTGACATAGTGTTACCCTACAGGTCTTCACATATCGACACTAATCATATTAAGGTCTACACGGAACTCCTAGACGGCGCCATAAGACGAACTCAATACGTGAAGTATATTTACACGAATCCAGTAAACTGAACCTTTATGTGGGAAGATAAAATTCTTTCATTCTCGACGCACTCGATCAAGCTTGGATTTGCCAAGTGTCTATCCAAATGGCTTGATCATTATATCTCATCTATATTGGTTGACAACAAGACCATATTCTAGATATGTCTATTGCATTGGTGTCACGACCCAACCCGACGGGCCGCGACTAACCGCCCTAATGACGTCATTATACTAACATGTCACACATAATCCAATTAACACTTAATGAGTCTGAAATCCGGCAGCATAACGCCGCAATAGCAACATATGCCAAGGTAGGCAAGCCGACGAGGCTGCCTTTACCCAAGATTGTACCTGTCTCCTGAGGAGCCACAACTAGCCAATATAACATAACAAGCAAGCCGACAAGGCTGCCACCAGATAGTAACGTATATACATGGGAACACCCCAGCACAGAATACAATAACATGACCGACCAAAACAGAGTCATAACCCTTACATACGTACAACCCACCACTGTCTACAGACCTGTATAAGAAGAATAACGACATATGACGGACGGGCCCGTCGTGCCCCTAAATCTGAACATAAGTCTAAAATATATTCGGTACCAAAATGACAAAGCCCTGGATCAAAGGAGCTTTCCAACTGCTTGAGTAGGAACCTAGGCACGAGGTTCACCAAATCGAAAACATGTACTGCGGGCATGAAACGCACCCCGAGGAAAGGGGTCAGTCTGAAATAATGTCTTGAGTATGTAAAACATGGTCGTAAAGAGACCATAATTAGCCAATGAAAGCAGAAGATCAGTATAAAAATAAGGATTCAAATCCAACTGTGCCATAAACCATAAAAGTCAGATGTGCCTTATAAAAATGAGAGTCAAGTCAAGAAAACATGAAGGCATGTCCATAAACATATATATACCTGTAACATAACCCGGCCCACTAATGCGGGACTCGGTGGAATCATATCATAACCCGGCCCATGCTGGGACTCGGTAAAATCATCTCTCATCTATGGATCCATCCTACGTAACCCGACCCTCTAGTGAGGGTCTCGGTGAATAATGCAAGGCTGTGCACGAGTCGTAACCCGGCCCGGGACTCGGTGATGTGAAGTAGTAACACTTAGAACGAGTAGATATCGTGAGTAACCATATGCAAGTAAAAATTATCATCTGACTCTCAATAAAATCATTGTAATAATGTCATAATAAACTCTTTGCTGAAAAATCATAGGCACTTCTCATAACAATCCTCATTAGGAATTAAACTGTTTAAGAATTAAGTATGTCCGCCGTACTTTCATTAAATCATGCCAAAAAGAAAGAAGTAAGAGTTTCACATACCTCTTAGACGAACTAATCAACTCTATATTAGAGTACGTCTCGATTTAGAACTTCAACCTATAATAATGGTAATACGTTCGTCAATTCTATGATCGCTAGCATACTTTATATCGAATAACGACTTCTTATTTTATAAAAATTCGGGCAGCACTTCCCCTATTTATACATGTTTCCACAACTTCCAAACGAGGCTAATAACATCAATAAACAAGCACCAATTAAGGGCACAACCAAGACAACAATAAAGGGAATTTACACACTCACTTCTCATGTAAATTTAGCCTCTTAATTCACCTTAAAAACAGCCCACAAAACAGCCCATGTTTCAACAACAACGAGGGTAGAATGTGAAGCCTTTCTATGCATTTCCACACCCTTATTCCTTTAGGACTTACCTTAGAAATTACCACACTTAAACATGCATAATGGTGACTAAATTTTCAGAATTATAACACCACAAAACAGCCCCTAAAACAGTCCATATACATCACAACATGTCCAACAATTTCATGCAAGTTCTTGGCCACAACATGTCACAATTCCGTAACTCTTATCTTAATTCCTATAATCCAATTTCGGATTTTAATACTTCCATATAACTAATTCCAACTAAATCTCCACGTTTCCTTTCAATTTCATCATGCAATTAGTGATAATAATAACAACAATAACCAACGAATCCAACAACACCAAAATCTGTCCCAAATTGGCAACTAGCCCAAAATGGTCACATGCAATGCTTAAATTCCAATTCTTCCTTAACATAAATTCATTACCTTAATTTTAACAACATGCATTCAAATTATATCATAGAAAGAAGAATTTTTATACCTCAAATTCGTCAAAACAGTCCGCAATTTTCTGCCACTGTTTTTCCGGAAATCCCTACTGTTTTTGTAATTTTTCTCCTCCTTTTTGTTCACTTCTTCAACCCCAATTGACATGCAAGTGTTCTACAATGTTAAGCCATCATCCCTACACGTTTTTCTTCCAAAATTTTATCCCAAAAATTACAATTTTCTGGGCAATTTTAAACCAAGCAGTCATTTGTTTTGCCACTTGTTTTTACGGTTTTTGGTGTTGTTTTGTTTGTAATTTTTGGTGAAGAATGTAGTCTAGGAAGAGAAGATAAAAACCTTAATTTTGGTTATGGGTGGAGGGTGATTTTCGGATTAGTGTAGAGGAGAGAATGAGAGGAGAGTTTTTTTTGTTAAGTGTAGAAGAAGATGAAGAGGTAATGTAAGTTTATAAGGAAAAAATCTGATTTTTCCTTTACACTTTGGCCCCCAAGTTCTTCAATTAATAAATCTCAAACCCACTTCTTTTAATTCCCGAGAATTTCATAAGCCTCGTATCCTCAATGTCATAATTTTATAATACAATACTATTCCATAACGGGAATATACAATTATTGCTATAAGTATCCAACGTCACCCTTATTGTGACCAACATCTTTCCGGAATCACATCCTCTTGTATACTAATTTCCGGATTAGCATATATAAATATACTCTATATCCAAGATTCGAATCTTACCTTATTAATTACGTCCTCTAATTATAGTCTTAAAATTACGAGGTGTAACATTCTTCCCCCCTTAGAAACATTCGTCCTCGAATGTTCATACTATTGGGCACATCTTATACAAATTGATTCAAGGATTCACAAGCACACAGAAATTTGCATATTAGGTCATCTTAGACTCTATGATATACGTTTCTGCCAACAAATATCCGACTTACAAACAACTCAACTCTTGTCATTATCTAACAAAAGGACTCAAATAAACAAGGAAACAACCTACGTCCTAGCTTATTCGTAATTTTCTAAAAGTGAAGTATACTAAAACTAAGGCTAAGTAGAGTCATTATTCTCGCAGTACCACATTATGTACATATATACAAGAACTTTAAGCATAATCTATACCTTAATCTTAAACTTGAGAACAGATATCATCTTCACAACCAATGACTAATCCCCATTTTATATATTCAGATTCCTGGTCTTATTTTAACCAGTAGTTAAGTACTTAAATGAATGTTTTAACTCAAAATCGTGATTTCAACTAAGCACATAAGGATCAGGGAAGACATAACTTCAAAATGGTGTAATAGCAGAGACTAAAATATATATTTTTTTTCCGAGTTCCCAAAAGCCTAATATCCTCTACCTGGATCAAGATGCAAGCGTTCTATATAATAGAATCCAAATATACATAATAGAGGCGTTGTTTGATCATGCAGGGTACTAAGGAAAAACACACAAGCTACCCTAATGATGATATACATATGAACATGCCCAAGACACCAACATGGCATAGACACTAGTTACCTAGTCTGAACCATAAACAAGGGATCACAAGGCAGGTGTAAATAAGTGACATATGCATACAGACTACCTTAGACCGTCCCAACCACACATATATATTTAGGAACACAAGAGATGTTAAATGAATATCCAATCCATCATTACCATGCCTATGATCGGGTACTAAGGCTAAACAAGTCTTAAAGTTTATATTAGACCTACATCAAGCCTAAATCAGAACAAATGAACACATAATAGGCATATAATGAGCTAAGCTTTCCTGTCCAGATATTAATCACTATCTCTCTAATAATTCAAATAGCAAGTGTTATCCATATCGTGTATTTGAGCCTAACATATACTTAATACCCATATTAAGAATAATTTTAAACAATGAGCATAAATTGGAAGCTTAAGTTAATCAAATCATGTTACTCAATGACTCATTTTTTTAACAATGATTAGCAAGACTTTATCTATTACAAGTCGACACCGTATTGAACTTACTAATCCAAAACTTACAGATATATCCAAATCATATTAACATTAATTAGGCATGCTTAGTCATATCTTCTAACATACCCCTAAATCAGTAAAGCAGGCTCAGAATTTAGGTAATATTCATAATTCACAATCATCACATAGGCTACCCTTTATAAATTTCCATCATAAATAACATCATATAACCTCAACCATATCAACCCACTTAACTCATTCTCTTATAGTTTTAAATTATCATATCAGACGATATAAGACAAGTTTTGTTAAATAGGACAACTAATCTTGTTCTTAATTAGTGGCGCTTGTTTTAGGTAGATAATATGACCAAACGACTTACAGATAGCCAAACGAGCTTCCAAAATAATATATTGGTCATCACATTAATTTAAATAACCCATACATGCTAAACCCAACTTCAATCCAATCTGCCAATCCATTAAATCAAATCTAGGCGTTTCATATATCATTAATATCTTTAAATTAGCAATATTAAGCGTTAAATGAACTAGGTAGCCCATACACGACTAGACAAATCTAAAATTAACATGTTTCGTTCTATTTCAATTGTACAGATTATTCTAAATCAGCATGGAACATTTACACTCTTTTGTTGATATCTACTACTACTTTCAATTTGGTAACAATGCCCCTTCTTCTTCCTATATAAAGCTGATGGTGACCAGTACAATCCCAAGCTCTTAAAGGGACAGATCAAGAATCTCTCTGCTTACTGTTTCTAAGTTTGGTATTACCTAAAGCTACAATCTTGTAGGTACCATCAAGAAGTGGATTGGGAAACATAAAATTCAAGGTACCCCCTCCCCCCATTTATTTTTTTTGAATTTCACATCTTGAAAAATGGACAATGTCAATCAAAACTTAAAGGAATCTATAACTATACCAACTAGATATTCAATCCCGAGTGGTAACAGGTAAACCAATTATCCGGACATGAGTAGGCATAAACAAGTATATATAGACAGACCAAACATACTCAGATATTCATTTTATTTTTTTTTAACATGTGATTTAGATACCTATCAAAACTCAAATGATCTTATATTATCTACCAAATTTACATAAAAGGAGAAGGGGGTAGACATACTGCAGTAGCAGACATGGAAATAGGTGGACTTAACAGTTTGATTTAATCAACACATAGATACAAAACATGGGCATATACAATCAAACCAAACTGGATGCAGAGTTATGCACATGAGGAAGAGACAAGGTTATTTTAAATAGTTATGTTTAGATGAGTATTAAACCACCTAAGACTATTGGGACATGCCAAGGATAGATATGACCCTTTAACAAGCAAAACATACACCAAATATGCTCCTAAACTATCATTCAGATCACGACAGCACTTAAACAAGACACACATCCATTTCAAAGTCATTAGGTGATCCTATCATAATTATAACAACATTCTTATGCTAAATCTTAGTTCCCTTATTATAGGCAGATAAATAAATAAATAAAAACATTAAGCCCTTCAATCATTTCCATACCAAATGTGACCTTTACAACCAACATAGTCATTATGTAAGCATAATTTTTAACTTCAACAATTGGTGTTTAATTAACATAACATGTGTATTGAGTCATGGATTAATCGAACATAGTGTCTAAGAGGTTTAATATACTTCTCAAGCCACTATAGCAACATACCGAAATAATTTGTTCAGTTAACCAGGGGAACAAACCTCATGTTCATATATTAAGCATACTGAATTAGTACATGTGCTAATGATGGTTTGACCTAACATACTATGGACACCACAGGACTTAAACAATCCAAGAGGGGTTACAATGGACTAAAACTAGTATACCAATTACTTCAAAGTCATTTAAACAGATCATACAAGGTCAAATAACCCTTAAACTTAACAAGACAACCACTTAACACACAAATAATCGTCACACAATACTCTAACAGTGTTTTCATCAACTGAACATGCTAGACATTAATAGAGTAGTCATAAATAGCCATAATATTCACATATATTACATAATGCTTGGCATAATATATTCACGGTTTAATAGTTAACTAAATAAGTAAACCGTTTATTGCAGCAACAAGTCATTCCTGGAATTATGTAAATACTCAATTTTTCACTCCCTTAAGCAACTACTGATAACATGTTTAGCATACGAATCTATTCCCTATTTAAGAGATAAAACGCAGGCTTGGGTTATTAGAACATTTTGCATTCTACATTATTATACGCAAAGACAATTACGGGGGAAATTTTAATCAAACATAAAAGATATCTAGGCAAGTCTAATTAACTGTTTAGAGGTAGTCCCACTGAGAAAAATTGGCAAAGATAGGTCCTAACACAAGTGATTTATACTCAACCCACATACTGTACAGGGACATTAACAGACCACCCTGTTCCGAAAGAAGTATGACCAAGACAGAATACATTTATACATAACATGGATAGCATAACTCATAAGAAAAGCTGGAACACATCAACTTAAACAGGGTAATATTACAACATGTAGAGGACCATCTACTCCTAAGCCCCATCCACAAGTAGGACAACCCGTTAACGACTATCAACTACTTGCTGAACTAATTTCAAGGACTTATCCAGACAACTTGCTCCAGAGACAACAAACCTTATATGTACAACAGTAGCAATTCCAGTTTTTGGCATATCTCATATCCCTTTTCATATAAACATAAGCATACCAAGGAGTCATCACAACTAATAGACTTCACATATACCATGTACTTTAACCCAGATCAAACATAAACTATTTTACTCAAGAAGGCCTTGTATATCTAAGGTCTCAACGATTATCTAATATTCTAAGAGTATCAAATATTCCATGTCCCAAGCTTACATTATTTCTTCCCGTATACGAGTAAGATAGTTTCTCATAACCTCGAATTCGTATTTCCCTTCTGGCGGCTGTCGCTTTCTTCTGAGGCATAGCTATAACACATTAATACGTCAGAGAGGGAATAACCTAATAACATAGCTCTATCGCACGATCTTAGAGTAAGAAGAATAGAAGCCAATCCTAAATGTCCGACAGCCTCCTGCGTATAAGTATGGTGCACAACATACCCATACGCAAGACTCTACTAGACACGGTCTGTAGATATTCCGAGGACTAACTGCTCTGATACCACTTTTGTCACGACCCAACCCGACGGGCCGCGACTAACCGCCCTAATGACGTCATTATACTAACATGTCACACATAATCCAATTAACACTTAATGAGTCTGAAATCCGGCAGCATAACGCCGCAATAGCAACATATGCCAGGGTAGGCAAGCCGACGAGGCTGCCTTTACCCAAGATTGTACCTGTCTCCTGAGGAGCCACAACTAGCCAATATAACATAACAAGCAAGCCAACAAGGCTGCCACCAGATAGTAACGTATATACATGGGAACACCCCAGCACAGAATACAATAACATGACCGACCAAAACAGAGTCATAACCCTTACATACGTACAACCCACCACTGTCTACAGACCTCTATAAGAAGAATAACGACATATGACGGGACAGGGCCCCGTCGTGCCCCTAAATACGAACATAAGTCTAAAATATATTCGGTACCAAAATGACAAAGCCCTGTATCAAAGGAGCTTTCCAACCTGCTGAGTAGGAACCTAGGCCTGAGGTTCACCAAACTGAAAACATGTACCTGCGGGCATGAAACGCAGCCCCCCGAGGAAAGGGGGTCAGTACAAAATAATGTACTGAGTATGTAAAACATGAAGCTGTAAAAGAGACCATAATTAGCCAACGTAAATGTAAGATCAAGATAAAAATAAGGATTCAAATCCAACTGCCATAAACCATAAAAGTCACTGTGCCTTATAAAAATGAGAGTCAAGTCAAGAAAACATGAAGGCATGTCCATAAACATATATATACCAGAACATAACCCGCCCACTAATGCGGGACTCGGTGGAATCATATCATAACCCGGCCCATGCCGGACTAAGTAAAATCATCTCTCATCTATGGATCCATCCTCGTAACCCGACCCTCTAGTGAGGGTCTCGTGAATAATGCAAGTTGTGCAGTCGTAACCGGCCCGGGACTCGGTGATGTGAAGTAGTAACACTTAGAACGAGTAGATATCGTGAGTAACCATATGCAAGTAAAAATTATCATCTGACTCTCAATAAAATCATTGTAATAATGTCATAATAAACTCTTTGCTGAAAAATCATAGGCACTTCTCATAACAATCCTCATTAGGAATTAAACTGTTTAAGAATTAAGTACGTCCGCCGTACTTTCATTAAATCATGCCAAAAAGAAAGAAGTAAGAGTTTCACATACCTCTTAGACGAACTAATCAACTCTATATTAGAGTACGTCTCGATTTAGAACTTCAACCTATAATAATGGTAATACGTTCGTCAATTCTATGATCGCTAGCATACTTTATATCGAATAACGACTTCTTATTTTATAAAAATTAGGCAAAGACTTCCCTATTTATACATGTTTCCACAACTTCCAAACGAGGCTAATAACATCAATAAACAAGCACCAATTAAGGGCACAACCAAGACAACAATAAAGGAAATTTACACACTCACTTCTCATGTAAATTTAGCCTCTTAATTCACCTTAAAAACAGCCCACAAAACAGCCCATGTTTCAACAACAACGAGGGTAGAATGTGAAGCCTTTCTATGCATTTCCACACCCTTATTCCTTTAGGACTTACCTTAGAAATTACCACACTTAAACATGCATAATGGTGACTAAATTTTCAAAATTATAACACCACAAAACAGCCCCTAAAACAGTCCATATACATCACAACATGTCCAACAATTTCATGCAAGTTCTTGGCCACAACATGTCACAATTTCGTAACTCTTATCTTAATTCCTATAATCCAATTTCGGATTTTAATATTTCCATATAACTAATTCCAACTAAATCTCCACGTTTTCTTTCAATTTCATCATGCAATTAGTGATAATAATAACAACAATAACCAACGAATCCAACAACACCAAAATCTGTCCCAAATTGGCAACTAGCCCAAAATGGTCACATGCAATGCTTAAATTCCAATTCTTCCTTAACACAAATTCATTACCTTAATTCTAACAACATGCATTCAAATTATATCATAGAAAGAAGAATTTTTATACCTCAAATTCGTCAAAATAGTCCGCAATTTTCTGCCACTGTTTTTCCGGAAATCCCCACTGTTTTTGTAATTTTCTCCTCCTTTTTGTTCACTTCTTCAACCCCAATTGACATGCAAGTGTTCTACAATGTTAAGCCATCATCCCTACACGTTTTTCTTCCAAAATTTTATCCCAAAAATTACAATTTTCTGGGCAATTTTCGGCCAAACAGTGGCTGTTTTGCCATTGTTTTCGCCACGATTTTTGGTGTTGTTTTGCTTCTAATTTTTGGTGAAGAATGTAGTCTAGGAAGAGAAGATAAAAACCTTAATTTTGGTTATGGGTGGAGGGTGATTTTCGGATTAGTGTAGAGGAGAGAATGAGAGGAGAGTTATTTTTTTTTTGTTAAGTGTAGAAGAAGATGAAGAGGTAATGTAAGTTTATAAGGAAAAAATCTGATTTTTCCTTTACACTTTGGCCCCCAAGTTCTTCAATTAATAAATCTCAAACCCACTTCTTTTAATTCCCGAGAATTTCATAAGCCTCGTATCCTCAATGTCATAATTTTATAATACAATACTATTCCATAACAGGAATATACAATTATTGCTATAAGTATCCAACGTCACCCTTATTGTGACCAACATCTTTCCGGAATCACATCCTCTTGTATACTAATTTCCGGATTAGCATATATAAATATACTCTATATCCAAGATTCGAATCTTACCTCCTTTTTGGATCAACCTGAAGGGCTTATAGTTTCTGGAAAAGAAAAGAAGGTATGTTGACTTGTGAAGTCAGTCTATGGACTTAAACAAGCTCCCAAACAGTGGCATGCAAATTTTGACCAAACAATGTTGATAAATGAGTTTAAGATTAATGAATGTGATAAATGTGCTTACATTAAGAATGTTCCGAATCACATAGTCATTGCTTGCTTATATGTTGACGGTATGTCGATAATGAGCAAAGACATTCCCGACATAAATGCTCTAAGTGTATGCTTGCTAGCAAGTTTGATATGAAAAACTTAGGAGTTGCTGAATTAATTATAGGAATTAAAATCCATAGGACTCCTCAAGGTCTAACATTGTCTCAATCTCAATATATTAAATGGTACTTGAAAAGTTCAAGTATTTTTATTCCAAAGTTACAAAGACTCTGATTGATGTAAACCTTGCTCTTATAAAGAACTGAGGTCAAAGCAAGTCTCAATTAGACTATGCTTGAGTGTTGGAAAGTTTGATGTACATCATGAACTGTACACGACCAGATATAACGTGTGCAATAAGTAAATTGAGTCGTTACACAAGTAATTTTGATCAAACTCATTGGATGACAGTGAAATGAGTTTTGGGGTATTTACAATACACTCAAGACTAACTTTGCACTATAATAAATATCCTGCGGTAATTGAAGGATATAGTGATGCAAATTAGATCACGGGATCATCTCAGGTTAAATTGACAAGTTAATATGTTTTCACTGTTGGAGGAGTAGTTTCTTGGAAATCATCTAAATAAATATGCATTGCTCGCTCTATAACGGAGTCTGAATTTATAGCTTTGGATAAAGACTGTAGAATTTCTTGAAAGATATTCTATTTTGGCCTAAACCAATGGCACCTATATGAATACAATGTGATAGTCAATCTGCATATAAAATGTGAAATCTTATCACATACGACAAAGACACAATACCTTTAGATAATTAATCTCTAGTGAAATTATCACTATTGACTATGTAACGTCATAATGTGTGAGATCCACTTACAAAAGGCCTAACTAGAGAGACGGTTGATAAATTATCAAAGGGAATGAGATTATGGCCAAGAACAAATTATTATAATGGTAACTCCACCTAGCTGACTGGAGATCCCAGGATCTAGGTTCAAGGAGATCAAACAAAGTTATGAATGCTGGTTCAACATTGTCGTTAAACTCAATCCATTCTCATGATAAGACAATATTCAGAAACAAGGATAGTATATTAAAACTTTTTAATGATTTCTAAGTTTGACGTGATATGAGCAACAATGTATCTACGGGTTATACATTTAGGAATCACCTATGTGAGTGTGAAGTGTAAGCCGTTTCAAGGAGAATTAGTGTAAGACCAATTCTCTATGCATTCATGAAACCAAGTGGTGTTCATAGTTGAAATAAATACAATAATGAGAACCAAGAACAATTAAGGGTTAATTGTGTGACGTATGTTGTTTAGGTATACATCAAAGCTCGATGGTTTAAATATATCAAATCTACCAATTAATCAAGTATACCCGATTATGTTCACTACGAAAAGTTCAAAGAAAAACTTTACTTACACAGATGCGATAATCCTTATTTGTAAGACACAATTTTCCATGCATTTTTTTAATGTAACTATTCTCCATTCATGTGGGGGATTGTTGGGATTTAAGACACTAAGTGGTGAATTTTAAAGATGAAGTGTGGATTCGGAAATAGAGGGAAACAAAATTGGAGGAAAATAAAATTTGAAAAAAATAACTTTTTCAAGTGAGCTTTCTCCCACATTGGTGGTGGAAAGTACTCCCTCCGTCCATTTTTACTTGTCACATTTTGACTTGACACGCCTATTAAGGAGCCAAAAATAGAATGATAAATTTACTATATCACCCCTAATTATTGCTAAGTAACCTATTGATTGAAATAAATAAAACATACTTTAAAAATTGTGCAACCACTAAAATTTTCTTGAACTTGTCAATCCAATAATAAATGATAAGGGTAAACTAGGTATGAAGTGGTAAATTATCTCTTGATTTTCTAAAGCGGACAAGTAAAATTGGACAACTATTTTTAGTATAGTGCACAAGTAAAACTGAACGGAGGGAGTAACATTTATGAGCTTATATGTAGAAGCACATCTTCTAGCTAATAAAGAGTTGATAAGAGGAGCTCTCCTCACGGCGTCGGCGTCGCTTAGCTCGACTTCAGATTTGATCAAATGATTTGAATTATAATTGTTGACACCTAATTTTTACCATCCAATAAATTTATTTAATTATTCAAGATTCCCCGATCACAAACGGAGTGGAATATAATTTTCACAAAGCAAATATGATTTTATAAAATTATTCTGGGAGTATTTTGTCATTTCATTTGACAAAATATCGGGAAATTATTTAATTAAATACGATACGGGAATTACGTCTTAATTTTAAGTCAATGTTTTAATTTAAAAAACGTTTGCATGATTTAAATTTCTTAATCTCTCATTAGTGTCAAATTTGGACTTAAAACAAAGATTTTAGTCTAATTAAGTTATTTTTGAAATTATTCGACCGTTTTTTAATTTAAAAGATGACCACATTTGCAAAATGTGGCTATTATACTCAAAGCATAGCAAAATCTTTTGGGCCATTTCATTGTTTCAATTTAAAGTAGCTGATCCCATACTGATTTAGGCCCAGGCCCAGGCCTAAGCTCAATTCATCAAAGCGAAGGAAGAGGAACCCCCCCCCCCCTAACCACTTTGCTATTGTGTTCCTCGATTGCCAGAAATGGCAAAAACTCAAGACTCGTACTTGGTCCTACTGCATCATTTCTTGGACGAAAGAGGAAGGAGCATTTATTGCTCGCCCCTCCCTCACCAGTACACCACCAGACCACCCTTCCAAGGTAAGGTCACCCCTTTTCTCTTTTGCTTTACGCTGCAATTCCTTAATGGTCTTTGTCCATTTCTGATTTCAAACTAACGATTTTTATTGGTCGAGAGCCATTGGAGGGAAATTTCCCACCAAATGAGTTCTCCCGCATCGATCAATTTAAGGTCTACTAGGGTATCAATTCACCTATAAATACAGACCCTATTCCTCATTGTAAGGGGTTCGAAACTCGATTCTTGACTTTTAAGTTGATTAAGAGCTGAATCAAGTTAAATTTGATTAATTATCACTTAAGTTGGTATCCAGCCCTTTGACGAAACCCATAGTTAGGGTAATTAATCTTTCAGTTATTAAAACACATCTTTTTTTCATGTGTTTGCGAGTTTGAGATCATCAGAGTGAAGAACAAGCTCAACTTCGATCTTTAGGCTGCCTCCACACAAAGTAAACACTTTCCCTTTTAATTTTTCTGTTTAAATAGCCTAGTATAATCTGTATTATGTGTTTTGTGTGTTATGAAGCATGTTTAGTTATATTATGAATGTTTAAGATATTAGGTTAGTTAGTAAGCATGTTTTTAGATTAGATATTGTTAGTGTTCATTACTATGACTGTTTTTTCTCACTGTGTTAATATCCAGCATGTTTCATTAGTTATAATCAATGTTAAAAGTGTATTAGGATAGTTATTTGTGTGATTAAGTGCTTACCATGTTAGTTTAAGGTGGTTTAATCATGTACAAGTCTTTGAAGCTATGAAACATTGTGATTAGGCTGTTCATAGGTTAGTTTGGTATGTTTAGTTGGATGTATTCACTATTTATTGATTGTTTGTGTGTGACTAGGTAGATAAATACCTAATATGTTAGTTTAAAACTAGTACTATACATATACAAGCCATCTAATTCGCTTAACACCTAGCTTAAGGTTTATTTGATCCCATGTTACCTGTTTAAATGACCCTAAAATGATTAGTATGTTAATTACAGTATGTTTAACCATTTGTTAGCTGTCTAGTTAGTGGGGTGTTCAAAATGTTGATTTGGGATCTGTCTAACTGAGTGAACTAGTTTGAGGTGTTGCTGTAGTGGTCTGAGAAACATGCTTAACCTCTTAGAGATTGTGTTTGGTAAATCCATGTTTCTCTATGCTTGTTATGTCATTTAACATTAGTTTGAGCTAAAAATAAACTGTTAAAGTTAGTGTGTGCTTGCAAAAGGGCTATGTTGGTTTATGAGGGTGATGCTTAGTCTGGACTTATGTCAAGTGTTATAGAGTGCTAGCTAGTCTCTGCTTAGACTAAAAATGATCTATTAATGCTTGATGTTTGGTTAGTTGGTCTATTTAACCTATAAGGTAACCAAGACTTAGCAAGAGAATGTTGTTATAATTATGATAGGATCACCTAATGACTATGAAATGGATGTGTGTCTTGTTTTAGTTATTGTCATGATCTGAATAATAGTTTAGGAGTTTACTTAGTGATGGATGGCCTGTTGAGATCTGTAAACCTAAATGCCTAAGTTAAATACATGCCTAGGTGAGAATAAAGAATTATGAACTGGCATATAGGCTTCTAAGTGGTTTAGTCTATCATACCCACCATTGGCATGACTAAAGTAGCCTTTCATATGCTTTAGCATGGGTTGTTTCTTGTCTATATATTGAGTATCTGAGCTTGTCTTTGCCTATCTTGGTTTGAATATCATTAATATCTCACCTTCTGCTCTTAGTTGACACTAATAACATGTTCCTTGGTTTTGATTGTATTTGTTTGTCTACACTACCTAGCTTTAGAAAATAAATGTAGGCTAAGAATGAGATCTCTAGGATATGATGGTCATGGTCTTCTGGTTGTCCAGTTTGTGAGTTTGCTTTTGAGTCATGTATACTCGTGTGCCCTCTCTGCCATATACATGTATTACTTCTATATGCTCACATGCCTAGCTCTTGCTTAGTTCATACATTTCTAGGAGTCTCACTTCTGCTTTCATATTACATTGCCTAGAAAGTAATCTACATGTTTCAACACTTTTTTATGGAACCATGCTGGTATACCACAAGGTATATGGACTGTATACCAGTATACAAATCCCATATATCAAGTGTATACTAACATGAACTCATGTAGACCACTCATGTTTGCCATGTTGAAAATATCTGTTGGGCCTGACCCATTCTTGTTATTTCATCTGCCCTCTTGGCATTCTCATAATGATTTTGGGCCTAGCCCACTGTTTGTCTTCTGTTCTCTTCCTTATGCATTGCTGTTAATTTGGGCCAGTTAATTTTTTGAATTTAGTTCACTTTGTCGTGGCTGCCTATTTATTTATCACATGAAATAAATAAATGACGATTCCAAGATGCTCTCTAACTTGGGCCTTTATTTTTTCCTTGTGTGTTTCTGCTGCATTACCGTGTGATGAGCCTTTACTAGGCCCATCATCCTATCCAGACGAGTCCAATGCATTCCATACTTAGGTGATTGGGTTAAGGCCCAATCAACTCTGATTCGACCGAGAGATATGGAAGGGAAACTAATATTTGCCTGAAGTCCCAACTATGGGTAAAAATAGCCAACTGATGGGTTTCGGTAGACCCATTAGCCTAAACCCTTCTTCTTTTCAATTTATATCATTGTGTATATATATGTATTTATTGTAATAAACTACTTTGATATAAATATTGGAACTTTACTTATGGTTATAACCTAGGATAGGTATCTAGATCGCCAATAAATGGATTTCAAAACTTTGTTTTAAATCTGGAAAAATCTGAAATAAAGGACTGTTTTCGCTAAATAAAAGGAACTGTTTGGGTATTAAAAACTGGAAATGAAAAAATGGATTTTCAATTAAGTGCAAACTGATTTCAGAATTTTAATTCATGACTTGGATTTTTGAAATTTGATTAAGAAAAGTGTTTATAGTTGAAGGACCCAAATGGGTTTGAGTGACATTAATCAAACGAATGGACTGCTGAAACTCAGACTTAAAATGAACTAAAAATTGACACTTTGTTTAAAGCTAGAACTCGGGCTAAGCCCAATCTGGGCTGGCAACGGATCAGATTTGGATCAAATTCTACTAAATCCAGATCTAGATTCATTTTTCATACTGGATCCGGATCTGGATCTAGATCCATCAGATTCATAAAAATCAGATTCAAATCCGGATCTATTAGATCCACCGAATTTGGATCCACATGTAAATTTTTTTGTCTTGAATAATATTTTCAAATTTTTTGCCTCGAATATATCAAATAATCTACCCCTTCACCTGTTCAGTAAACTAAAGCAGGACAAACAGTCTGCTTATAATGAACCATATAAACTTTTTATAGAATGAAGTTCATATAATTTTCAGTAAAAAATTGTGTTAGGTGAAGCTCTAAGTAAAAAAATATTTTTTTTAATCATGAACATCATTTTTCATTTGATATGTCAAGTAAAAAGCATTTTAATGCGATAATTTTATCATAATCTTGATAACAAATTACTACCATTTTAAAATTAGAAGGCAATATGATTAACTGACTGGTTTTTTCTTATTAGAAAGAAATCAACATATAGAATTTAGGACTACGAATTTCTAAAAACATGCAAAAATGTTGATTGAATTTCTAGTGGTAACCTTGCAATGTATGGTTCAAGATGTTCAAGTTGATACTTATTATTACGAAAAGAACTATGCAGTTAATTGTGAAAGAAAAACATGTAACATAATGACGGAAAACTTAAGAGTGACAATGTCGGGCCGGAGATGTTAACCAAATAGAAAAAGAAAAACATGTGACATAATGATGAAAAATTTAAGTATGTCAATGTCTTACTGGAGATGTAACCAAATAGAAAAAACTTACATGAAAGACATACATGTTGATACAATTGGAGCTAGAAATATGTCAAAGACTGAATAAAAAGGATCATAAGTACCTAATCTTGTGCACCATAAATCAACTAAAGTGTCTATATCACTCTTCTTAAAATAACATTCTAGATTATGAATATATTTAATAAAAACGGATTCACAGGTTGGATCTGGACCGGATACGGATCTCAAATATATGATCAAGATCCAGATCCGATCCGTCAGAAATGGATCCGGGTCCGATCCGAATCCGTCGGGTCCAAATTTTGAAGATCCATATCCTATAAAATGGATCTGGATCCACCGGATCTGGACCGGGTCCAGGATCCACTGCCATCTCTAAGCCCAATAAGTTAGTAATTTTGACAATAAGACCCTATCTTGGACTTGATGTTAAGTTGAGGGTTTTGAATGTATGATATGGTTTAACCTTGGGATATATAGCATGTGGAAGGAACAAAAAACCAATTTCGTACTACTTTATTTTCAAAATCAATTTTGTCGTTTCAAAGGAAATTATACCACTTTTAAAACTTGGAAAGGATTTTTAAAGATGCAAGTGTGAGAATAGTCAATATAGTTGGACAAAATGTAGAGTAGAGTTCTACTCAAATTCACATTTGAGTGTTCTTAGTCTGAAAATGAAATTGACTAAACTACCCCGTGTGTACTATTTTTGGCGGAAGTTTAACTCTTTATTTTAAAACAAAACCTTGAGTTTGAATAAATGAAAATGACAAGTTACTTTGCGAATTTTAAACACCAAAGCAATTTATATCATTTTGAAGCATGCTATAGAACCCATAGGTCAAATGTATTTTACGGATCCTTAATACCGGGGCGCTAACACATTCCCGGGGATCACCAAAACCCTTACCTTGACTCTGGTTTAGATAAGATTTTTAATGAATTTGAATAAACCCTTTCACACTAGTTTACCTAATTTACCTATAAATTAAGTGACGACTCTAAAACATATTATCCGACTTAGAGCACCATCCAAATTCTTAGTAGCTCTTTATGCGCTCACCCGCTTAAAAAAGCAAACCTTAACAGATGGTGACTCTATTAGGGATAAACCTAGGTTCTAACCATAAGGGTTCCAATACAACATACTTTTTAAATGATATAAATTACTTATGTGTTTAAGTACCACAATTATAACTGTCATTCATATATATCATAAACTCCGCCAAATGGCACGCACACACACTTGCATCAATGCACAAAGGTGATTATGTGGATCTCGCAATCACCCTCCAGTATAAACCAAAAACCTTTCTTTGGAATATGTTGAAGATGTAGTTGGTACGCGGTTGTTCCAACATTCGACAATGGTTCACCCTGGGTTGTCCGCTCGGGTTCCTAAGTCATTTGCTAAACCACTCTAGTACAACTAGGATAGAGCGAAGCCAAATTCCTTGAACTAGTGCATACTGACTTAGACATGTTCTGGTATCTCAGACCTACCTGGGCCTGATAAGCTGACTCCCGTGTGTCCTACAGTCTCCGAACCGAAGACACTACATCAAACTACTTGCTATGTGGAACCATTTGACGTGCCTTATGTGATGAACCATTTGACGTGCCTTATGTGATGAACCATTGCTCCTTGGGGGGGGGGGGGAACTAATCGGGTTCTGTTTTGTAGATGCTTACAAACTTGAAATTCGACATGGTTACCGAAGCACCCGAGATGCTGAAAATTTGGTGGTCATGGATAAGTGCCCCACGACAAAAAGAAGTAACGAACAGTCTAGGACACATACCATCTCTTATGAGCATGAAAGACAATACTAACCTTTTAGAAGTCCTTACCGGTATTGGGATAATGAGAGAATGGTCTTTAGGTTCGATGACTTTGAGATAACCCCGGCCTTAGAAGAAATCCGAGACTGCATAGACAACTTAGGTACCTGAATGAGGCAGAGAAACAAACTCAATCGCAACCTTCTAGTACCCCATTGGCCGACTCCTGGTGAAATCCTTAAGATGTTGTCCTTAGCTAGTGCCGATTGGATAGCTGGCCCGCCTGTAGCTTTTAGGGACCTCCATACCCAGTTTGGGTCTACCCAGGGTTATGTAGAGCACTCCGTGGAGTTCCATTTCTTTGCCGCTTGGGAAGCTACCCGACCCCTAGCCTTCGCCATTTGTCTCCTAAGAACCATGGTGTTTTCCAAAGACCTTTACCAAGCCATAGATACCCGGGTCATCTTTGTAACCCATGCTATTTTTCATGGCATAGTCACTAATTGGAAAACCAAATACTATGACCTAGTCCCAGTCATCTTGTACGATATTTACCGAGCCTTAGGTCAATACCAAAACTTGCATAGGTCCAAGGTTGTAACCGCTTAGCCCAATAGTGGACTATTAAGCACCTCCATAAAACCGAGGTTCTATCATACCGAGACCCTGGGCGTAGAAAAGACGACCTCCTAGTGACTTGTCCAAATTTCGGGACCCAATCCAAAGAGGGGTGAACTTTCATCATTTCTAGGTTCCGAGAGGAAAATATCCAATGGAGATTTCACAACTTCATATCCGAGACCATGTCTGTGAGAGGCAAAAAATGCCCTTTCCTACCACTTATGAGGATCCGAGGAGTTCAGCCATACACGTCTCTTAGGGTCCTAAGACAGTTCGGAAGGGAAAAGGTAATACCCCAAGTAGGGAACATGGGGAAATATGTGATTGATTAAGAAGGCGACAAGATCAAAAGAGTTGCCGATATTATCCGAGAATAGAATGGCTGAGTCAAGTGGGGTCCAGAGACCCTAGCCGATGATCCTCTTCGCCCGGGTCGTGATGAAGACTATGTAGACTAGTTGAGGGAACATTTGCAAGTTACCCTCACATTGGGGCCCAACCTCTATAAGTCCAAACATGATCAGGATTCAAAGGCTGAGATCACAACCTGCCGCATTCAAAGAAAAGCGGATGATCAAGATGCCTGATACCAAGAAAAGATATAGTATGACCAGACTATCATAGCCAGCTTGAACGAAGAGCTAGACTTCAGTCACAAGTGTCTGAAAGATTTAGACGTTCGTATGAAGGAAGCTATGGATGACGCTGCACAGATGACCCCCACAGAGAAAGGTCAGTGGGTTAGTTCATTTCTGGTATCTACTCATCTTAGGATCCAGTCCACCCTTCGAAGGGCCAAGAGAGCTCGGACTGACAGAGCCTCGTCATCAGCCACCGGATGAGACTTTTTCTGATTTTTACTGCTTTCTATTCATGCTTTTTCACCCCACCGGGGAAGATATTATTATTAACGGAGTGATTATGGGGCAATGGTTTATTAACATTTGGTATATTTATGCTTCAAGCGATTAAAATGCCTTGGAGTAATGAGGTATAGGAACGCGAATGTTAGAACTGCCCATATGCTTCTGTGATATAAACTGCTTATGCATTTTCATGTGTTCCGTATGAACTCTTGATTGGTCCCACATTTCGGACCTCAACCTAAAAGAAAAATACAAAAAAAAATACTAAAGGCTGACTAAAATCATCTCCTCTTAAAGGTTGATTTGTTACCCATGGAAATTTTAGACAGCGAGAGTGCCACGTCACTAGTCCAAGACCTGATTAGCGACGAAGAGACCGATGAGTCGCTTCAGGCCAAGATTCACATGATAGATGCGAAGATTGAGTTGGTAAGAGCCAAAATGAAGGAAGTGGACTATAAGACTGACCTGGTAAATGACAAAATAAAAGAGGTCGACGAGATCTTAGAGCTCGTTGAAAAGTTGACTGAAAAGTCCCCCAAGGGAAAACCCCAACACCAAAACCTCCCTAAGGAGGTCAAGACAATAGTCGACGACTATGTCTCCTGATGCACCTACCAAAAGATGACCCAATACCATATGGAGAAATAAGTAGGGGACTCGAAGGAATCACCCATGTCATTGACGAAGCTGCTAATAACTACAAGACGCCACAAAGGCCTCCCCGTAGAACATCTCCAATGTGGTGGGCAGTCGCCCTTAAAGTTTGTGGTTCTCACTTCAGAGTCACACCAAGGGAAGTGCGAAACATTGAGGTCTTTGATGGGATAAAAGCTACCGGACTGGCATACACTAGTTTCCATGTCCTATCGACTTGTGCACCTCTCTTTGCTCAGAAGAGATGCTTGTACCACAGAAGCCAGTCTGACCACGATACTATTAAATGTATGTCCTTTAAGAGAAAAGCCGTCAGACTAATTGATGAGAAAGTCATCCACAACTAGTGGGGTCCACACTCTCTCCTTGTTTATGACTCTATTATGTATGGTGAAGGAATCACCATGGACACACGACTCTGCGTTACGACTTCACTGCCTTTGAAGATTCGTACGCCGACATCCTCTCACTCTTATGCTGCATCGACAAGGTTTTACCACTCAAGAACTCCTAGAAACTCTTCACAAGCACTTTAAGGATGAAGATATGCTTGTACCATTCAGGAGCTCCCGGGCATGACATCGAAGAGTGTGAAGCCTTCAAATTCGAGTTGAAGCATTTGATGTGCCATGAAATTACAACACATTTGATATATTTTATAAAGAGTTTTCATTGTTTTTAATCATATTACTTTTCGTTTCTTAGTTATGTTCTGTTTTGTAACGGAAATCAAGTGAAGCTGCCAAAGATAAGAGAAAATGACAAGCTGAATAGAGAGAAAATGCGTCGCATATAGAGAGATGCGACCGCATATCAGATAAGAAATAATAGATATTTAATAGAAGATATACGAGATTGTCTGCGTGGCATATTGCATATGCATCACAGAAGGGAATACATATTAGTCAACAGTCTGCGGCGGAAACGAAGAGTATGCGTCGCATATCACCGTCTGTGATGGCATATGCGACGCAAACCATCATGTCAGGGTATTTTTGTCTGAATTTTGACCTGCATTTTGGGACATTATAAATAGAAAATGTAGGATTTTTGTGGGGCATTCTTTTTTAGATCTTGGTCCCATTTGTAAGTGCATTAAAGACAACTTTTTGAGGCTTTTAAGAAGAAGATTCCACACCTTTTGTCATCTTTTACCTATTGTAAGCTTTAAATGTTGTTCTTAGTGTGTTGTTTATTACTTTATTTTGTAAATACTATGAGTAACTAAGTTTAATACTAAGGTTGTGGATCCAAATGATGGGTGTTATGTAAATAGGTGTTTAACATTGAATATATGTATAATGGGTTGTTAGTTTCTATTTATTTCTTGTGCTTTAATGTTGGTTGGTGGTTGCAAATATTAACCTATGCCATAAACCCTTTTTCTACTTTGGAAAGTGAGCTAGGGTTTGATAGAAATAAATAGCAAGAACTCGTGGCGCTAACCCTCGTTTAACAGACTTACTTAGGGATAAGAATAGTCTACTTGACATATTTAATTGGTTTGTTGATTAACTCTAGCATTTGAGAAAGTGATTTAGAGGAGATATTCTCTAAATATTGGGAAATATTAGAGGATCATTATGTGATTAAGTGTAAACAATGCAATAATCCATTAGAAATATATCGTATTACCACCTATAGCATTACACTTTATCATAACGGGGGCAAAACCTTGGTTTCTCTCTATAAGTTTATAAATCATAATTCATCATAGCTAATTATCTTGTCACAATAGTTTTAGTACAAATTTCTATCAACCTTTCTCAGAATAGGATTACGACCAGAGTCAAGTATCACACTACGTAAAGTAATATTTTCTCATCTTATTCCCTTTGGGATTCTTCCCCAACCTAGTTAGGTTACTTTATTTGACAACGTCCGCTTTACACCATAATTTAGATGTAATTTGAGCGTACCAAATTTTGCCGTCGTTGCTGGGGAATACGATTTTGAATTTACTATTTAGTGTGTTGTGATTATGGCTGCATGAGGCGAGTGGGGTGCTGCTCTAGCACACCAGGACCCATTGGAGGACGAAAATGAGGGCAATGTATTTGCGCATATCGAATAAGAGATTGATTATGCAAATGTCATTGTCCCTCCAAGAGTTTATGCGGCTAATTTCAAAATTAACAATAATATCTATCAGATGCTAAAGCAAGAGGGTTATTTCCGAAATTCTACCGATGATGATCCTCACCAACCATCTCAATAACTCTATTGGGGTGTGTCAAACCCACAAGCAGAAAAATATTTTGGTGGATGCTATCCGATTGAGAGTTTTCAAATATTCTCTAGCTGATGAAGCAAGAACTTGGTATCAGAATTTGCCTCTGAATTCCATCTACACATAGGTCGAGTTAGTGAATGTCTTCCTCAATAAGTGGTTTTCACCAAGCAAAAAGGCCAAAATTAGAGACAAGATTTTCTACTTCAAGCAACTTCCGAGGGAACAACTATATGAAGCGTGAGACCATTTTAAGTTTTATTTGCAATGGTCTCCCAATCATGGATTTCCGAAGGATATCTTGATAGAGAAGTTCTACATGGGGTTAGACCCCATGACTCAATCGGTTGCCCACAATGTGGCAAGTGGTTGTTTTATGGACAAGACTTTTGAGAGAATCACTCAAATTCTCGACAAGCTTGCCACTCATAATCATGCACGGCATTCGGGAGGTTCGGATGGTGTGACCTATGGTACTCTTTTGTTGAACACTTTAATGAAGGAGAACCAAGATATAGATAAAACAATTGCCAAGCTTGCCACAATATAAGCTTGCATACCAAAAAGGTCATGAAGAATGAGACAAAGAAGGTGAACGTGGTAGAAGAAGCATCTCCACTACCTAGTGGCATGTACCAAACCAAAGAGGGCCCATATTAAGAGGGTCCTCCGATGTAATATGAATATCCAAACTATGTCAACAATTCTCAAGGTGGTTATCGAAGGCAAAACTATCAAGGGTCGAATTATCAAAATCAATGAAAATTACAACTGCAAGGTCAAGGTATCCATTACGGGAGAAATGACCATGGTAGCTCAAACCAAGGGAATTATAACAACAACAATAACTTTGGAAATGAAAGTTCAAATCCTTATGTTGTACTGAAGGTCCAATCATCTAAATCTCGAAATTGGCAAAAAAGTCCATCTAATGACTAAGGGAATTCTAGGATGGAGAGTATGATTGATAGAATATTGGCAAATCAAGAGAAGGCCGACTCTTCAATGAAAAACTTTTCAATGCCAAAATTAACTGAGGTAGTGGGCTCCCATACCACATATATTCAAAAGCTAGAATCTCAAATGACCTATCTTGAGAGAAAAATCCTCATCAAAAGGGGCACCTCCCTAGCAATACGGTTCCGAACCCAAAGGGTCTCAGTGATGATTCCTCATCTCATTGTATGGCTATCACAACGCAAAGTGGGAAACTACTTCAAAATGATAATGAGAAAGAGGTAGAAGAGGGTCCGAGTGAGAAAGAAGAAGAGGTACATATTAAAGTGCCAATTGTGGTTGAAGAGGCACGAGTTCAGGTGCCAAATGTTGTTGAAGTTGATATTGTCCCGGAGAAAGCACAAGCTCAAGAGGTGAGCGGTGACACTAGCAAAAGCAAGGTGATGAGAGCACTTAGGCCCGTTACTCAACTTTTCAAATCTTCACCTCCTTTCCCACAAAGGTTGGTGAAGAGGATCGAGAATGCCAAGTGTCAAATATTTTATGACCAATTGAAGCAGTTGTCGTTGAACATCCCATTCCTTGATGTTTTTCAAGAGATGCTGGGTTTTGCTAAATACTTGAAGGATTTGATCACCAAAAAGAAGCCAATAAAGCATGATACAATGAGTGTCACTCATTGCATTAGTTCCATTATTTCCACCACATTGGTCCAAAAGAAAGAAGATCCGGGTGCTTTTACCATTCTATGTACAATCGGGCAACATGATTTTGCAAGAGTTCTTTGTGACAACGGTGCTAGCATAAATCTAACGCGCCTTGTAATTTTCAAGCAATCAAGATTGGAAATGCCTAGACCACTAGAATGAGACTACAAATGGCCGATCGAATGGTGAAAAAACCAGTTGGTATTGTTGGTGATGTTCTTGTTAGAGTGGATGAGTTCCTCCTCCCGGCGGATTTCATCATACTTGATTGTGCGGTCGACAAGGAGATTCCTATTATATTTGGGAGACTATTCCTTGCTACCGAAAGGGGTCTTATGGATTCTGAGAAGAATGAAATAAGATTCCAGGTGAATGATGAAGAAGTGACCTTTCAAGCAAGCAAATGAATGAAATTGCCAAGTGCTTATGATAACATATCGATAATTGATGGGGGTAGATGTAGTTGAAGAAGCCGTGGAATTTAAAATGAAAGAGTATTGTTTTGAGGAAGCATTAGTAGCCATCTTGGTAAATTTTGATGGTGAAGATATGGAGGAATACGTCGAGACCGTGAATGCACTTGAAGGGTTGGGGTATTATGGATACCATCCAAAGAAAATTTCTCTCGATTTAGAGAATAGGGTGACTCATCCGGCTAAGCCATCGATCATTGAGCCGCCAAAACTTGAACTCAAGCAACTTCCATCACACTTGAGGTATGAGTTTCTCGGCCCGAACAATACTTTTCCCATGACCGTTTCTGCCTTATTAAGTAAGAACCAAATGGAGATATTTCTTGACATCTTGAGAAAATATCAAAGAGCTATAAGGTGGACCATAGTGGACATTTGGGGAATTCCTTCTGGTATTTGCGAACATAAGATCCAACTTGAGAAAGAAAGTTCACCAAGTGTGGAGCACCAATGGAGATTAAATCTGCCGATGCAATGGTAGTAAAGAAGGAAATTATAAAATGGTTAGATGTCGGGGTTGTCTACCCCATTGCGGATAGCCCATGGGTGAGTTCGGTTCAATGTGTCCCTAAGAAGGGCGGTATGATGGTTGTACCCAATGATAAAAATGAGGTCATTCCTATGAGAACCGTCACCGGGTGGAAAGTATGCATGGATTATTAAAAACTCAACAATGCTACTTGTAATGATCATTTCCCTATGCCTTTTATTGATAAATGCTTGATCGACTAGCGGGAAAGTCTTATTATTACTTCTTGGATGGCTACTCCGGTTACAATGAAATCAACATTGCCTTAGAAGACCAAGAAAAGACAACCTTTACTTGTCCTTATGGGAATTTTGCTTTTAGCCGGATGCCATTTGGGCTATGTAATGCTCCGACTACATTTCAAAGGTGTATAATGTTGATTTTCTCTGATATGGTGGAAAATTTCTTGGAGGTCTTCATGGACAATTTCTCAGTGGTTGGTGACTCTTTTGATGAGTGTCTTGATCATCTTGGTCAAGCGCTCAAATGATGTGAGGATACAAATCTTGTATTGAATTGGAGAAAATGCCACTTTATGGTAAATGAAGGGACCGTCCTTGGCTATAAAATCCATGAGAAGGGAATTGAAGTTGATAAAGTAAAAGTGGAGATTATTTCCAAACTTCCTCTTCCCATTTCCGTCAAAGGAGTTTGGAGTTTCTTGGGGCATGCCAGATTCTATCACCGATTTATCAAGGACTTCTATAAAATTGCAATCCTATGTGTAAGCTTCTTGAAAATGAAGCTAAATTCGTTTATGATGAGAAGTGTCATTCGAATAATTTAAGGAAAGGCTCACGTCCACTCCTATCACCGTCTCTCCCGATTGGTCACTACATTTCGAACTCATGTGCGATGCTAGAGGATTTGCTATCGGTGCGATGTTAGGTCAATGATACCCAATTTACTACGCTAGAAAGATTCTCAATAGCACCCAAATGAACTATACAGTTACGGAACATGAATTGCTTGCCATTGTGTATGCCTTTGAGAAATTCCGATCGTATTTGTTGCGGTCTAAAGTGGTAGTATACACCGATCATGCTACTTTGCGAACTTGATGGCTAAGAAGCATGCCAAGCCGAGGTTGATTAGATGGGTGCTCTTGTTACAAGAATTTGACTTTGAAGTCAAGAATCGAAAGGGTTCGGAAAATCAAGTGGCAAATCATCTTTCTAGGCTTGAGGAAGTCGGGAGACCTAAAGAAGAGCTTGACATTGATGATGCCTTCCCAAATGAGCATTTATTGGCTCTATATTTTAAAATACATCTTGGTATGCCAATATTTCTAACTTCTTAGTTAGCGGTCTCAAACCAAAGAAATCAAGGCATACCAAAATAAGAAATTTTCAAGGGATTGTCATCACTACTATTGGGATGAGTCATACTTGTTTCGAACATGCGCTGATAACATCATTAAGCGTTGTGTTCCTGAAATCGAAGTGATGGCCATCTTGAAGGCTTGCCATGACTCTCCAGTCGGGGGTCATCATGGTGGAAATCGAATAGTGGCAAAAGTGTTTGAGTGTGGCTATTATTGGCCAATTATTTACTATGGTGCCAATGTGATGGCCAAGTCTTGTGATCAGTGTCAACGACAAGGAGCAATTGCAAAAAGCGATGAGATGCTGTTGAACTTTGTAATGAAAGTTGAGCTTTTGGATGTTTGGGGGATTGATTTCATGGGCCCCTTTGTAAGCTCATATGGCATGAAATACATCTTGGTGGCCGTCGACTATGTCTCCAAATAGGTGGAAACAGTGGCTTTGACTAACAACGAAGCTAAAAGTGTAACATGTTTCTTGAAGAAAAACATCTTTACCCGTTTTGGCACCCCAAGAGCAATTATTAGTGATGGTGGTTCCTAATTTTGCAACAATGCTTTTGTAGGACTGTTGGGAAAATATGGTGTTAAGTACAAGGTGGACACTCCATATCATCCGCAAACAAGTGGCCATGTTGAAGTCTCTAATCGGGAGATAAAGATCATCTTAGCAAATACGGTGAATGCAAATCATACTGATTGGTCTCAAAAGCTTGATGACGCTCTTTGGGCATACCATATGGCATTAAAAACTCCTATTGGGACTTCGCCTTACCGATTGGTTTTTGTTAAGGCTTGTAATTTGCCGGTGGAATTAGAGCACAAAGCCATGTGGGCGTTGAAGAAGCTCAACCTTGAATAGAGCGAGTTCACTAAGCTCCGAATTTCTCAACTCAATGAGCTGGATGAGTTTCGATTCCACGCATATGAGAGTGCGACACTTTACAAGGAAAAGATGAAGCACTATCATGATAAGAAGATTGTAAAGTAGGATTTCAAGTGGGTGATTTGGTGTTGTTGTTTAATTCAAGTTTGAAACTATTCCAGAGCAAACTCAAGTCCAAATGGTCTGGGCCATTTAAAGTAGTGAGTGTTTCACCTTCCGGTGCAATCGAATTGTAGGTGAGAGATAAGACTCGAACCTTCAAGGTAAATGGCCAATGTGTGAAGCACTAACATGGTGGAATTGATAGCGATGATCTTATTGAAAAGTTCCATCGCAAAGATGGACCCATGCCCGACTCAATGTGATACAGTAACTCTGTCGTGCCACTACGTTAAATTGAGCACTTCTTGGAAGGCAACCCAAGCATTTTCATTTTGTTTTGTCATTTTTAATATGTGTTTGTGTGTAGGAATGCAAGAAGTGTAGGGAAATTGGATCCTAGAAGTGGGCATGGGAGAATAAGAGACAAAAAGTTGCGAATACCCCAGGTAAGCCTGATCAGCGCTGTATTTCAGCATATGCGAGCACAGATCCCATCATATATGGAAACAATACACCTGGAGAAAAGGCTAAAAATGAGGGAGGTACGCGATATGGTATGCGATGCATACTGACTTATGCGGTCAGATATGCGTCGCATATCAACTTTTCATTAAAGGCTTTCTGGATCGGGTTGAAACTCGATCCAAGACACTTGAAATGCCTAATTCTTAAAACATAGGGCACGTCAGTTTCCTTTTTAATTTCAAAACAAAAACTCAACCTCCATCGCACCTCTTTTCTCAATCTGAAACTGATCCCATCTCACCACCGCCGTTCACCACCGAAAAACCATTGCCATCCACCCATCGCCGCCTACCAACCACTCTCATCCATTTTCGTCGACCAACAGGTAACACACGTAACTCCATACTCTTTATTTGGCTGTGATGAACTAGGGTTGTTGGAAATTCAATCTTATTCATCTTAATGTTTGAATGTGGTGATGAAATTGTAGTAATGATGCTTAGTAGATTTTATTCTTTTGATTTAAACGTGGTAGTTGGGCTGTGTAAGAGTGAACTTGGGGGAGTCTTGAGTACCCAATGTTCACCACTGTTGTAAAACTTGCACATTCCCACAACATGCTTGTATATCTGCTTGAATGAGATTTTAGTGGGTCTTTATTGTAAAGATACTTCTTGAAAACTGAATTATCGGGGAAGTCTGAGTACCCATCATATATGTGCGTAGGTGTTCAATAAAAGGCCCGAATGAAATTTGTGTGCATATGACTGTTCGTTTTCCATTGAGTTCTTGAAATTGACTGGGAGGGCATTTCGACTCTTGACTTGAGGCACTAAAGTCTGACGTTGTTATGCCCGCCAAATGCATGCCTACGTATATTATAGCAATTACTGTGTTTCAGGAGAAATCTGAGTAGCGCCTTACGAGTCATGTGTTGTTATATGTTTGCATGTGATCTTGATAATCGAAGAATTGAGAGTCGGGTGAAGTCTGAGTAGCCTAAAATTGTGTCAAATATAGTTTGCTATGAAAGGCTGATATGCGTGGGAGTCTGCGTCTCATATCACCTTATGCGATCACAGAACCCTTAACATACCATAACAATTTTGAAATTGAATTGGATCCTGATATGCGCTGAGTTATGCGTCACATAACACCTTATGCGATTGGATAACCCATCACATATCTTGGCAGTTTTGTGGATCATCTCTAAGGCTATATGCGATGCCATCTGCGTCGCATATGCCTTTCTATGGCCAGTTATGCGACGTAGATGCCTTGCTTTCCCACACTTCATTTTCTTTTTAGTTTGTCTTCTTCTTTCATTTCTTAATTTACATTTGATAAACATAAAATCACAAAATATGTTAATTTCATGTTATTGATGACTCATTTTCATGCAACATGACTTCTCGCCAATCCTCGCTTCCTCGGGTTGCTAGAAAAATGGTAATAAGAAGGGTACTGAATCATCCAGAGCTAAAGATACACTAGGGCCGAGGAGGATCCCTCATCTGATCAAGGGATGCCTGCCGCACGGAGGCAATCTTTGGAGGAGGAATTCAGGTTGGCTGAGCTCTGGCGAAACAGTGGGGAGGACACATTAAGGTTTAACGGAGTCCCGAGGATGAAAGAGTTCTTCTTGGAGAGCAAGGACAAACACAACTTTAATGAAGAAAAACAGTTTAGTGTGAATGGGCTGAAGGAAAATTCCCCCCGGGTGTTGGAGATAATTGATACACATATGTGGGACATCTTCACCTCACCACCAGGGCCCTATAATACGAATTTGGTTCGCGAGTTTTAATTCTTCGTATGCTGTGGCCTTGAAAACGTGAAATGGACAGGCCCAAAAAAGAATCGTCCATGCCTCGATAGGGTTCAAGTTAGGGGTGTCAAGGTTGACTGTTGTGCCATCATTATCAACAAATACTACTTCGGTGGTGATGCACCTGCAGCCACGGAATACCACAAGAAATTGGCCAACAAAGAGTCTGAATTGTCGTAGGTTGCTTCCATTATCTCAACTCAGGCCTCACCATAATGGCTCAACCCCAATATCAAAATTAAGAGAAATAGCCTCACAATTGAGGCCAAACATTAGTTAGATTTCATCACTTGTTGATTGACGCCAACAAAGAATAACAATGATATCTCCATTGAAAAGACCATTCTTTTGGCGTGCATTATATCCGGCTATGATATCAATGTTGGGTAGATCATTGCGTATGAAATGAGGCAACGAGCTGACCAAGGCCAAACTTCATTGACATTCCCTTGTTTTGATTATTGGATTGTGTCTCTTAAGAGCAAAAATGAGATGAACTCGGTGGCAAAGAAAAGAAAGAGAGACCACACCTACTGCATTGTCTGATGACGAGCTTGAGTTTGTGGCTCATAATACCGATGTGCCGGCTGTTCCCACCTCTACTTCAGCTCTTTCAGGAACCCCATCCACCTTTGCTGCACTAACTCATACTTTCGGGCCGGATCAAACCCTTATTCGTGAGAGGCTACTTAAAATGAAAAATGTCATTGTTCTCAACAATCAGACTCTGACCCAGTTAGTGACAGCCATCCCAAAGGCAATTAAAAAGGTTGTCGCACCCATCCAGTTTTCCATTACAAGGATTGAAGCACGAGTTGACCGTCTTGAGGAGAAAAATAAAGATAAAGAGATTGAAGACCTCCGGGCGTTGGACAAAGTGAAGGCAGATGTACAGTTGCTCAAGCCTGATTTGAGCTTATTTGATGCCTCGGTACTTTCGATGGTGTCACGCCCCAAAATCGATCTTGGACGCAACATGCATCCGATGCTATGAACAACACCGGAAGCACCTTATAAAATCAATAAATATCTAATTTCTTTTAATAATGTTTCAACATTTGTTTAATACAATCCATCTAAGGCTAACTGAAATCATGCTCACTTATAAAATAAATCAGCGAAAGTCTAATATGAATAATCAATTATAAAACATGGCAACACCTCAATAAGTCATACGAGACTTTCAACATCTACCCATAATCTGACAACTATCTATGGAGCTTCTAAGATAAATAAGGGAATTAAATAACTTCAGGTCGCAGCTTGAAAACTAAAATAAATAAATGAAGATAGAGGGGTGTCCCACGAACAAGCATGATGTCTCACCAATAAGTCTAGAAAGTAGCAAGTTCTCCTACTCCGTACGCATATCATGAACCTGCTTTTCTTCGTTACCTAACATACCATAAAAACAACAATGGTATGCATGAGTACTGGGTACTCAGTGAGTGTCTTCAGGACAATAATTAATATAAAATAATATAATATTAAGCAGTGAAATAATATAAGTAAAGCAGTTCGAAATCCATAGACAAAACAGTTTACCAAACTTAGAGAAACCATTAGTAGAATCCATTAAGAGAGAATTAATCACTTTCAATCCATTGTCCATCGATAGCTATCCTTCCCCATGAATAGCTAGGCAAATCCTACCGAGGCTATTGACCCTCAATGGCTATCCTTTCTCTCGAATAGCTAGGCAAACCACACCGAGGCTATTGGCCGTCGATGGCTATCCTTCCTCCCAAATAGCTAAGCAAACCACACTAGGATCCATAGTGACTACCCTTCTTCCCGAGTATCTAGGCCAAATACAAACAATAGAAATCATGGCGAATTAGCTGAATCACAATCACATCAAAGAAGTTGAATCACTCACTATGAATTATGTTCATCATCCCGTTAATAGGGGCACATCAAGTCATACTAGATTTATAAACCAAGTTCAAGTCATTATATATGTTTCAAATTCAACAAAATCGTTCATAAAGCAAATCACATGAAAGATCCAAGCTTCCAAAAATCAAGTTCAATCTCCTTATCAGGATAAATCATGTTTAACATTTTATAGCTTTATGCACAAGTTTCAATAATCATTTGATAGGAAAAATCACTAATACATATGTATAGCATGACACACCTAAGGTTCCATGAGGCTTGCCCCTCACGCACACGAAATCTTGCTAAAGAAATCATTTTAAAGTTGAAAAGTATGTTCGAAAAAGAGACATACAAATCATCTTTATAGTAAAAAACGATTTAAAAAAGAGACGTACCTCTAATCCCGCTATGATGCTATCAAATGGAAATTCCAATGATTCTATCAACAAGTTTACTTTTCTAGATGAGTGCTATGGCCTGTCCTTGATTCACTATGGGATTGGCTGGGCGAGTGATATGTTATGTCCTTAACTCTCTATGGCACTCGCTTATGGAGTGCCCCTGCTCATTTCACACTTAGTCAAAATCTTACGTTTTTCAATGGTACCGATAGTGTTTCAGTAAAATGGGCATCACTCCTAGCACAAACTCCGTTTGAGCTCCACCATATATGGTTGGAAAGGTATTTCAAATACCTACAACTTTAAGTTTATGAGGTTTCTCAAATTCCCAATTAAACGACCTGAAATCCGAGTACATGTGAGAACCACCTCAAACTTAGACGAATTCAAGAACTTTTACGAACTCCCTTATTTGGTTTGACTTCAAAATGACTATCTATCACCCGAATTCATCCCTAATGGATTCACATAACTAAAATATGATACATCAATACTCATTTAATTCATTCACACCTAACCCGGATTTACGGTGTTACAGACGGGGAATGTGATGTGGTTGGTTGAGAGATAGTGAAGAATCTGCCGGTTCGGGGTCTAAGAAGCAGGGTGAGGATTCTGAGACCAAGGAAGAGCGTGAGGAAGCCGTTGTTGATGACATATGGAAAGTAGTTATTGATGAGGTCATGAGTGTGAGGGGCTTGCAGAGCTGCCTGAGCATGAACATATGCGGCTTATTACCTCCATGTACATCGAAGAGTATGCTAATAGATAGAGAGGTGTTGGATTGAGCTCCTAGGGCATTACTATTCAGGATCGGGATTTTCCTTTGAGAGCACCGATGCTCCGGATAATCCAGTTTCACAAGATAGCGGGATAGACATCCCAGATCATTCCATCATTCCGGTAGCGGTAGAGGCAGCGGGTCCTGAGCCTACTTCACCATCAGCCGATACGGCCATCACCCTTGCAGACACTACCACCACCACCATTGCACCAAATGATAATGCTCCCAATTCTGAGGCCCTCGCGGCCCAGACAGACTAGTGCACCTCGTACGCCTCAGGGAGCCCATATCCTATGTATTATGATATTATATTGCATTGGAGACAATGCATGCTTTTTCTGTTGGGGGTGCAGTAGCTAGAATATGGAGCTTGATATTTTTGGGTTATGTATGCATGAGACTGATATTTTTGTTGTTCTTGGCTTTTCTTTGCCATGGTTATTTTCCCGAGAGCATTTATTTCTGTTGGACCTGGCATGTTTAGGTTGTGTTAGTTAAAATAGAGTGATATTGACTTACATGGTAGTGGTTGGATTAACTTATGGTATGTGCAATGTTTTGAATTGAAATGGAAAATGGACACCCCTCCAAAATTTTATGTACTCAAAATATGTTAGTGAATTGACATGCATAATTCTCTTGATAACATTATGAGTATTGGGGTATTGGTGTACTGAGTACTTGCTTTGGAAGTTCAATAAAGTTTGAAAATGAAATTCTTAATCTGTATGCCATTGTGTGTGAGGTTGTTAGTATATTGTTCATGAGTTGTACTTGGAATCTAAAACTTTCCCAGTTGGTCGTGTCATGTTTCTAAGGATAGTTTAGTTTTGAGATGATCTTAGGTTGTCTTTGTCATTTTTGAAAAATCCTCTTTAGCCTTTTTAGCCTTTTATTTCATAAATAATATCACTAGTAACCCCTTTTGAGCCTATAAATCTTTCCTTGATTGCCACATTACAAGCCTTTACCCGTTTTGATGAAATCTCTCTTTTGACCCCATCTCTCCTTTAACAACAAAAATGTGAAGTTGAGGCTAAAAGCCTAAGTTTGGGGGTTACTTGAGAAGTGGTGACGACTTGCATTATGGTTATAAAACAAGTAAAAAAAATGTAGCTTTGTGAAAAAGGATTGGAAAAGAGCAAAAATATTAGGAAACAAAAATTGTTGCACAAAAATAAGTTGGAATAATGGGGGAAGCTAGAATGAAAAGGAAGAATGATGTATTGTAATAAAGAGGAAAGTGGACAAAAGTTGAAATGAAAAATGTTGTGTAGTGTTCAAGGAGGGCGTAGTCACTTGTATCCCAAATACTTATCCTACATGTCCCTAAGCCTACATTACAACATGTGAAATAGTCCTAATATGATAATCATTGAACCATCCGAAGTTGAGGGCACTGAAAATAAGGGAAAGCATAAGGCATTAGCATTTACGGTGTATGAACTGCTTTGTGAGTGTGAGTATGAGTGCTTTATCGTATTCTTAGTCTCGTAGCCCGATCAATCTCATACATATGTGTGTTGGGGCTTTCTTTGGTCTTTGTGAGGCCATAACGGTTGAGGAAATTGTTGAGAATGAGTTACTACCGAAAGCGAAACTTGTGTACTTTGAAACTCCCAATAACATGATGTCATTGATTAAAGTTTCGTTGTGAATCTTGACAGACCTCTGAGTGATGCATCTTGTTTGAAAATGAGAAAATAAAGGGGTTAGTTGTAATAAACGGATATGCTTGTAGTTACTAGCCAAAACCATTGTAAACAATGTTCCTTTGTGATATATAAGGTGTTAGTGGTAGTTATATGTATTTTTTTACTTGCAAGTTGGGGGTGTTGATGTACCGTAAAATTACAACACATTTGATATCTTTTACGAAGAGTTCTTATTGTTTTAAGCATATTACTTGTCATTTCTTAGTTATGTTCTGTTTTGTAGCAAAATCAAGAGAAGCTGCCAAAGATAAGAAAAAATGACAAAATGGAGCTGAAGAGAGAGCAAATGCGTCGCATATGGAGAGATGCGGCCACATATGAGGCTAGATATCATATCAGAAACAACATATATTTGACAGAAGATATGCGAGACTGTCTGCGTCGCATATCGCATATGCGTCACAGAAGGGAACACATATTAGTCAACAATCTGCGGCGGAAACGAAGAGTATGCGTCGCATATCACCGTCTGTGATGACATATGCGACGCAAACCAGCCTGTCAGTGGTATTTTTGTCTGAATTCTGACCCGCATTTGGGACATTATACATAGAAAATGTAGGGTTTTGTGGGGCATTCTTGTTCAGATTTTGGTCTCATTTGTAAGTGCATTGAAGACAACTTTTTAAGACTTTTAAGAAGAATATTCCATATCTTTTGTCATCTTCTACCTATTGTAAGCTTTCAATGTTGTTCTTAATGTGTTGTTTATTACTTTATTTTGTACAAAACACTATGAGTAGCTAAGTTTAATACTAAGGTTGTGGATCCAAATTATGGGTGTTATGTAAATAGGTGTTTAACATTGAATATATGTATAATGGGTTGTTAGTTTCTATTTATTTCTTGTGCTTTAATGTTGGTTGGTGGTTGCAAATATTAACCTATGCCATAAACCCTTTTTCTACTTTGGAAAGTGAGCTAGGGTTTGATAGAAATAAATAGCAAGAACTCGTGGCGCTAACCCTCGTTTAACAGACTTACTTAGGGATAAGAATAGTCTACTTGACATATTTAATCAGTTTGTTAATTAACTCTTGCATTTGGAAAAATGATTTAGAGGAGATATTCTCTAAATATTGAAAATATTAGAGGATCATTAAGTGATTAAGTGCAAACAATGCAATAACCCATTAGAAATATATCGTATTAACACCTATAGCATTACACTTTATCATAACGGGGACACAACCTTGGTTTCTCGCTAGAAGTTTATAAATCGTAATTCATCATAGCTAATTATCTTGTCACAATAGTTTTAGTACAAATTTCTATCAACCTTTCTCAGAATAGGATTACGACCAGAGTTAAATAACATACTACGTCAAGTAATATTTTCTCACCTTATTCCGTGTGATTCGACCCCAATCTAGTTGGATTACTTATTTGACAACGTCCTCTTTACGCCATAATTTAGATATAATATGAGCGTATCAGCATTTGGTTAACACCTTCCATATCTGGCCCGTGATACAAGGCCGCTTTTAGGAAAGTCTCCTGATAATGTGTGGTCGTAAGGACGACGACCCGCCATGAATTTTAGGAGAAGTCATCTTTTGGGTAGTTTAGTCGTTCCCTTTTCTAGCTTTCAATCAAAGATATCCCCTTCCACTTTTGTGTAAATAAAACCATGTCCGACCTAATGTCCCGAGGAGGGATACGTGGGAAGCCCATATCGAGCATGGTCAGGGTAAGATTAAAATTCGGGTAGAGGAAATTACGATATAATTTTTATGTAACCCGAACTACGGAATAACCTGATTTCCCGAGGAGGGATACGTAGACAGTATATATAAGACTCGACCCTTATATTATATAAATTATAATTCCTCCTATTTATAGGATAGTTTCCAGTTCAATGATGGCGTGTTGGCAAATCAACCACAAACCTTCAAACCGAAATCCTAAAAATCAAAACTGGCCAAAATGACCAAAATACTGAAATGTAAAGATCAATGACGGCGTGTTGGCAAATCAACCACAAACCTTCAAACCGAAATCCTAAAAATCAAAACTGGCCAAAATGACCAAAATACTGAAATGTAAAGATCAATGACGGCGTGTTGGCAAATCAACCACAAACCTTCAAACCGAAATCCTAAAAATCAAAACTGGCCAAAATGACCAAAATACTGAAATGTAAAGATCAATCAAGAGTTCTGATCGAATACATGAATCTATGTGCTTTGTGTGCAACTTGTATGCAATATATTGTATTTATTATTTCTGACTAACGTACTAACATCGTTTGCTTTTGAGTTTTTTTTACAGTTCACTTTTTTAATGTGTTTAGAGTCACCACCTAATTTATAGGTAAATTATGAAAATCAATGTGAGAGTTTATTCAAAAGTGTGAAAAATCCTATCTAAACTAGAATCAAGGGAAGGGTTTTGGTAATCCCCGAAAAAGGTGTTAGCACCTCGATCCGTAGAATACAGTCGACCTACGGAATCTATAGCATGCTTTTAAAATAATAAAAATTTGTTTAAAGTTTAAAATCCGCAAAGTAATTGTCATTTCATTCCTTCAAAACCCAAAGTTTTATTGAAAAACAAAGAGTTAAAACTTCCGCCACAAATAGTATGCACGAGATGTTTAATCAATTCAATTTTTGGACTAAGAACACTCAAAGATCAATTTTGAGTAGAACTCTACATTTAGGCCAACTATCTTAATTATTTTACACTTGCATCCTTTTAGTTTAAAACCTTTTTTAAATATCAAAAGCAGTATAGTTCAACATAAAATAGCAAGTTTGGTTTTATCAATGGTATGAAAAATAAACTTTTTAATTCTTTAGCATGCTATAACCCATTAGTCAATATCATACTCCACTTTCCAAAATCTTCAATTTGACCCAAGTCCAAGATAAGTGTTTATAACCTTATTTTATCCAAATTTGTTTTTCCTATTAGGCTCAGCCTGGACCATAATTTAAATCAAAAGTGTTCATATTTAAACTTCAATTTTAGTTCGACAGTCCATTTATTTTTGTCACTCAGTCCCATTTGGGTCCTTCAAATCGGTCCTCTTTTTCCTTTCAGAAAATGCAAAGCCCACGGTCCGAGTTTTGAGTCTAATATCGGTTAAAACAAAAACTCAGTCAATACTATTTTCTTATTTCCAGATTTTCAAAAACAATTTTAATCTTAAACAGTCCCTTTATTTCCATATTTAAATCAAGTTTTAGAACTACCTAGGCGACCTAAACTAAACGATATACGCATCATTTTGCCTATCCTAGCTCCCAACCATAAGTGAAGGTCCAATATTTTGAAAGAGTGTTTATTACATTCAATATATATATATATATATATATATATAATCGAAATGGAGGGTTTGGGCTGGTGGGCCTACCAAAGTCCACAAATTGGATATTTTTATCCATAGCTGGGCCTTCGCGCAAATATTAGCTTTCCTTTCAATCGAACTAGATCCAGAATGTGTATAGCTGGGCCTATTTGGCTGGTTAATGCTCCATAAAACAACCCATTACTTGGGCATTTGAGCAGCCTCCTTCATGACCTTAAATCAGCTCACTAATGGCATTGAAGCTGCCATTACAGCCCTCCCTTTATGGCCATTAACAGCTATATTTTGGGCAGTTGAACAACCCCTCTTCCATGCTATATATTGAGTTGTTGTTGGCTTAATTCAGTGGGAGAAAACAGACTGAAACAGGCTGGAAACAGACGAAAAATAGACAGTAAATAGCACGGAAAAAACACAGTTTTTCAGCACGAAACAGTGACTAAAATTCAGCAAAACAGTGGCTGGAAAACAGTGACCAAACCCTCAAATATACACAAGATATACACTACAGAGACACACTATATACACAGAGACAAAAGAGAAGAGTATTGACAAACTCTTCCTTCTTATTCCATATCTTCAGCAAGTCGAGTCATATTTGTTTTCTTCGTCAGGCTCAACCTATTGGCTTTGTAGCGTTGAGATTAAAGTGTTGTTTTATCTTGGGAGACTATTGTCCGCTAACGTAAAAGCATATATACGGGGAAATCTTGTCTTAAGAACAGAGGGCAATCCCTCGACTCAACACACAACGTTGTAACCATCCAGATTTAGTTGTTTCTTGATTTCAGGATATCAAGACACAACAAGCTTGCGACAGTTCTCAACATTGGCCTTGCAAGGTTATCAAGATTCAAGACACAACAAGCTTGCGGCAGTTTTGAAGATTGACCATTTATTCATCCTTTCGAACACTTGTAATAGTTATTTACTTCCCGTACTGCTTTATAAAGTACAATAGAGTACCAACAATTGTTGAATTATCGAAGGATGCAGGAAACGAAAATTACAAGTAGCTAATGTAAGAATTGAAATTACAATTCAACTAGAAAACTGAAAATTACAAAGATGTTGAACAAGAAAAAACTGGAAACTGTTTTTGTTTGCTGAGTCGAGTGTGACACTCTGTCCTTAAGACAATATTGCCCCGTATGTATCCTTTATACGTCCTGAACAATTTGTCTCCCAAGATAAAACAGCAATGGAACAATTGAGCAAAGGAAACTCAAGAGTTACCGTGAAGAATATTGAGTAACGAAATGATGCTTGGAAGTTGTAGGAAGAAACTGATTTTCTGGCTGTGTATTTTCGTGTATTGTGAGTGTGTTCAACAATGGTGTAAGGGGGTGTTTATATAGGTGAGGAAGACCAACGAATCGGCCATTATAGGAGGAGTAATTCAGCCAAAATAAATGGTTGAATTGAGTGTTTGGCGTTTCTGTTCTGTCTGCCCAAGTTCTGACTTCTTGAAACTTCAGGGACCAAACTGTACATCTGAAAGAATTCTGATCCAAACTGTACATATGAGACTTCTGGGATCAAACTGTACATCTGGCAAAGATCTCTGGCCCAAAAAGATAATATTAGAAGACCCACAGCCCACAGCCCATGAACCCGTGAACCCAGAACCGAAACGGACCGGACCGGACGGGCGGGCGGCGTCGGCGCGCATGTGGGCTTTCCTCGAACCGAAGCACATCTAGGTCCTCCATCCTTTAAACACATGGGATACCCCTTGGGGTCCCAAACCCCAAACCAATTTTGAGTCTTATATACACAACAATTCTTTCTTCCTCTACCGATGAGGGAGAATTGATCACACACCACACTTTTCCATGCTTCAAACACCTTATTTCGTAAACCAATATCTCTTTCATTTATCAATGAAATTTGATGATCCTTGGCCCTACGGTTATCTACGTACTTAGTAGATCATGCATGTGTGAAGAACCGGATTCTCCAATATGCGTAACACTAGTGTTTAAGCCGTTAAAGTTGGTCGGTCGCAACTCCCGCCAAAGGCTAATTTCCAACAATCTCCTCTTGAAAGAGATTTTGGCGCACTCACATGGTGTCTTTTCATTTCCAGCAATATTTCAGCGAACCGATGTTGCATAAGGAGAGGTAGCTTCAGCTTTGAACCTTCCATAGTTGAATACCATCGGACTTACTTACTGCGCGGTGAACGTGATGTCTTGAACCGTCAGTGTTTAGTGTAAGCCAAGTCAATGGTACCAACACAACAAATTCCCTTACTCTCTTCTTCGTAATGTTTTGTCCGTTTTGGCCATGGACAATTTCTTGGATTTTTAAGTGCGTTCATTTGAGGCGGCCCGTCCTCGCACTTAAATAGGTGGTCTCCTACAAGGTATCCTACTATATCCCACTTCACAAGTGTTAGGAACCATTAAAAGTTTCCTAAAACCTAACCTCAACTGTTGAAGATCATTATAGGTTTTGAAAACTTAACCTTTACCCATACTGCAGATAGCACTTAACGTCTATCGCGGGAACGACTTTGGATTTGGTGTTTCTTCTCAGAAATCACTATCCGAAGTGCTCATGCTTCCACTGAAGCGATCAACTGAACCTTTACAACTTAGTTTTCCCATTGAACCAAATTACTGGGATCTCCAGTTAGTAAGGCTGGGTTACCACTGTATTGGTCCTTATATTTTGGGTTTCAAGCCCATTCCCCTAGACAGGCAAGCCACCTGATCCTTGGGTAAGCCCTTTGTCAATGGGTCTGCTATATTATCCTTTAACTTAATGTAATCAATGGATATTATACCCGTGGTGATCAGTTGCCTAACGGTCTTATGCCTCCGTCGAATATGACGAGACTTGCCGTTGTACATAGCATTCTGTGCCCTTCCTAGAGCCGACTGACTGTCGCAGTGGATCATTACCGAAGGTACGGGTTTGTTCCAACACGGAACATCCTCTAAGAAGTCATGAAGCCACTCAGCTTCTTCTCCTGCTTTGTCTAAAGCGATAAACTCCGATTCCATCGTGGATCGGGCGATGCAAGTTTGCTTAGAGGATTTTCAAGACACAGCCCCACCACCAATTGTAAATACAAACCCACTGGTGAACTTGGTGTTCTCTATATCAGATATCCAGTTTGCATCACTGTACCCCTCTAGTACAGCTGTATATCTCGAATAGTGTAACCCAAAATTTAACGTGTATTTCAGGTATTGTAATACCCGATTCAACGCATTCCAGTGATTATCACTCGGATTACGGGTGAACCTAGCCAACTTATTGACTGCGTAAGCAATATCAGGTCGGGTGCAATTTGTTATATACATCAAACTACCGATCACCTGTGCATATCGCTCCTGGTATACAGGTGCACCAAGATTTTTATCAAGCTTTTGATTTGTATCCATTGGTGACGTTATCGGTGAACTGTCTAACATCTTGATCTTTCTCAAAACATCCTCGATGTAATGAGATTGAGATAAGACCAATCCGTCAGATGTCTTAGAGATTTTAATCCCTAGGATGACATCTGCGATACCCATATCCTTCATGTCGAAGCATTGTTTCAACATGTTCTTAGTCTCTAGGATTACCTAGGACTGCTTCCTGTGATCAACATGTCGTCTACATACATACATATCATAACAAATGAGTCAGAGTTACCTTTCGTGTAAACACATTTATCACACTCATTAATGGCGAACCCCTTCGATAGTAGAGTACTATCAATTTTTTTGTGCCATTGCTTCGGGGCTTGTTTCAGCCCGTACAGAGATTTGACAAGCTGACAGACTTTCTTCTCTTGTCCTTGAACCACATACCCCTCGGGTTGGTCCATATAAATTTCTTCTTTCAAATCACCGTTTAGGAAGGATGTCTTAACATCCATCTGGTGTATCTCAAGGTCACGCAAAGCTGCGATCGCAATGAATACCCGTATGGATGTCATCCGGGATACCGGATAGTATGTGTCAAAATAGTCAAAGCCTTCTGTCTATCGATAGTCCTTGACTACCAACCTGGCCTTGTACTTGTCTATAGACCCATCTGCTTTGTATTTCCGTTTGAGTATCCATTTACAACCCAACGGTTTATTTCCCAGAGGAAGATCAACCAACTCCCAAGTATGGTTATGCAGAATGAAGCCTATTTCACTCTCAATAGCTTCTTTCCAGAGCGGTGCTTCTGGAGTTGACAATGCCTTAGCAATTGTCCTTGGTTCATCATTAACCATATAAGCTACAAAGTCAGGACCGAAGGATTTATCCTTCCTGGCCCTTTTACTTCGCCTTAGATCCATCTCTGGAGTCTCCAAGTTCTGAGAATCTGGAACACTAGATTCCGGATGTTCAGCCACCTCGAGATTCGCTAGATCTGAACCATCTAGATCCGGGCAGTCAAGGACTCCCGATTCTTGAGAGCTTTGTGCATAACTTCGTTTGCTAGAGGTTATGTCTTTTTCCTTTCTAGGAAAAGTACCTTCAAAGAATAAAGCATTCATTGATTCCATAATTGTACCCTGGTGGATATCTAGAATATCTGACTTATGCACTAAGAAGCGATAAGCACTACTGTTATTTGCTTATCCGATGAATATGCAATCTACAGTCTTAGGCCCAATCTTGACCTGCTTTGGCTTTGGTACTTCAACCTTTGCCAAACAACCCCACACCTTAAAATATTTGTAGGTGGATTTCTTTTCCTTCCATGATTCATATGGAGTTTTGTCCTTACCCTTATGAGGGACTCTGTTAAGAATCGTATTAGCGGTAAGTTGTGTGACCAAATCTGGATATGGCAATGGTTTTCTGGTAGAAGAGAGTGATGATGATGAACGTGTTCATGGTGTCACCGCTACCAAAGCTGGTGGGAACAAGCGCTCACGAGAGCCTGAGGATGTCAACTGAGACAAGAGGAGAAGACTGAAGATGTTATTCTATCTTGCAACAGAAGGTCTATATCTGTCCCAGACAAAAGATCAGAATAATGGTAAGAAGGAAATTGACACTCAGTCTGATGAAGTGACTGAAGTGAGCCAGAATCCGAAATTGGAATAAGTAGTTTTTCTTACTTGTCAAAGAATAAAGATTAAATGATGTCTGATTAAAAATGGATTAAAGTAAGGAGGAATATGAAAATAATTTATATTCCTTACGCTTTAAAATCAGAAGTTTAATCTCATCTTCTTTCCCGTTTAAATATTGGATTTTGTAAATGACTTAAAAATATCCATTCTTTTAAGTGTAATTATTAAAGTGTGTAAAGTATGTTCGCACATACGATGGAGAAAGATCCACTAACTGTGCGAAAACTCTTACCACTCTTAAGTAAGCGCCAAAAATTATTTGGGCACCAATCATAACGGAAGAAGACTAAAAGCTAAAGAAGTTGAGCCTGTCACACTATTTGGCAGAAGATCCTTCATAGGATGATGTTGGAAACTCAGTCATACAAAGCCTCCGGGCGACTGGAGTGGGCCAAAATTCCTTTGATATGATGATATTGGACACTCAGTCATACAAAGCCTCGGGGCGACTAGAGTGGGGCCATAATTCATTTCATAGGAAAAGTAATGGACACCTAGTGTGGTGGGCCAGAGTTTCCAGGTCTTAAATGATCTGAAGGCCTAAAGAAAGGCATAAAAGAAATTGGACACTCAGTCTGCCAAAGCAATTGGAGTGGGCCAAAGCATCCAGATCACATATGATCCGGTTACGCCATAACCACGGGCAATAGGTTGTTCATGTGAAGCAACGCCACCTCTAAAATCAAAGGGTTGGAGAGGTTGTCCTCAATAGGACTTCAGGGAATGAGATCACTCTAAAATGAGGTGATACATGTTCCAAACTTGGTTAAGGGACGCTGTTGGTCAAGCTGGTTTTAGACTAGTCCAACAGGTCTGTAATAACTAAGAATGATACAGTATGTCTGTAGCCAAATGAATGATATATTTGTAATCCGTGCATCTATGCCATCATAGATTAAGACACGTTAAATAGCAAGTCATTCAAAAGTTAAGGATGTTGAGATTGTTGCCTTCTGTCGACATAAACCCTAAAAATAAATGTGAGGTAGATGAAGAGGCAAAATCACCTTTCCAAATTCCGTCAAGGGAATAGCGAAAGAAGCACCGCTCCTCTAGAACTTAGTCACACCTACTTGGGTGATTTGAAGTTTATACAAAATAGAGGGGGGGAGACAAGTACGTTGTGATCTTCATTGATGATGGTACAACGTATGTAATCCTTTGTTTGTTGAAAAACAAAGAAGAAGTTGTTGAAGCGGATAAGCGCTACAAAGCAGAAGTTGGAAATCAACAAAGCCTATGGATTGCGAAATTCGTAGTGATAGAGGGGGAGAATGTGAAGCATCGTTCATTAAACGACTGTTCATTTCTCACCTTAGTCCAACGGTGTTAGCCAAGCGCAAAGTCATACGCCCAAATTATGTGGGATGGCTTGGTAAAAGGTGGAATACCGAAACAGGTCAAGTTGTACCTAAGACTGTAGATTGCATATCCACTGGATCTGCAAATAACAATAGTGCTTATAGCCTCTTGGCGTCAAAGAATGTTGAATTCTTTGAACATAACTTTCCTTGAAAAGGAAAAAGGAGTAATTGCTCAAGGTTAACAAGAACCCGCGAGGGCCTGACTGTCCGGAACTAGACGTTCCGTATCTACAGGACTCGAAAGTTGCTGGCTATCCGAAACTTAATATTCCAGATCTGCAGAACTCAGGGATTCTAGGTGTTGAACCGAGACGGAGCAAAGAAGGGGACAAAGACTTGTTCCAGTCCTTCTAGCTTGTATGGTTGAGAATGAACCATGGACAATTAACAAATAATTGTCATTTCCAAAAGCACTGCTTTGGAAAGAAGCTACAAATAGAGAAATAGATTCCCTCATATAGAACCATACTTGCGTAATGGTTGATCTTCCTCCGGGAAAAGAACCTTTGGGTTGTGAAAAAGGATACTCAAAAGTGAGTACAAAGTAGATGGATCTACTGACAAGTTCAAAGCCTCGGCTACTTGTACATGTGCTCTCCTGGGAGTAGCTTAACATCATGGGCCATTGCAGTCTTGCGTGACATGGATGTTGAAACAGCCTTCCCAACCGGAGAGTTGGAAGAAGAGAATCAGAGTTGGTTTGCTGGACTGTTGGGCTTCTTCCTGAACTTTCATTTTGGTCCTGAAAGTTTCAGATAAAACAGAAACAATGAATCTGACCACAGAAACATTGACTCTGAAATTAGAAAGCCAACAGTTGGAGAATCAACAGTCTGAAAGTAAAAGTCATATTGAAACAAAGTCTTGATATGAAAGATATGAGTATCACAGATAACATCTTAGGAATTGGATTTCTAAGACATTTAACGGACTGGTCGATAGTTGACAGTCTCGTTGAAGCCACCAATGGATATGAATCATAGAACTGATTGGAATCATGGTGCACCCATAGACAAGGAGCGATATGCACAAGTCATGTGTAGTTCAATGTATTGTACACACTACAACCGACCTGGTATCGTCCTACAAACAGATCAGTTGAACTAAGGTTCACTGATGATCTTAATACATGATCAATAGAAGACGTTAAGTCGGATATGACGATATCTGAGTTATTTGCTTATCTACGGATTATAGTATTCTGGATGTCCCGCGGTTCTGGGAGAACACAGTGATGCAAACTGTACATCAGATCTGAAGAACACCGAAGCCACAAGTAAATGTGTATGGTGGGTCTTGGAAAATCCTCTAAGCAAACTTGCATCGACCGATTCATGATGGTATCGGAGTTTATCGCTTTATACAAAGCATAAAAGAAGTTGAGTAACTTCACGACTTATTAGAGGACGTCCCTTATTGGGAGAAACCCGTGCCTTCAACAGTTATACACTGTGGCTAGCCGGTCGGCTTCAGGAAGGACACGAATGACGACGTCTGGACATATCTGTCAGGATCTGTCAGAGATATAAGACCGTATGGCAGTTGATCATCACGGGCGTCACTACCTTATTTACTAACCAAGGGACTACCCGAAGATCAAGTGTTCTATCTGTCTAGGGGAATGAGCTTAAAACCCAAACAATACGAACCTTTGCGGTGGAAACCCAACCATACTTATTGGAGATCCCAAGAATTTGGTTCAATGGAAAAACTATGCGGCAAAAGATTCAGTTGAGCGCTTCGGTGGAAGCAAGAAGCACTTCGGATGATGATTTCTGTACGGAAACATGAATCCAAAGTTGTTCCCGCGATAGACATTAAAGTGCTACCTGCATGGTGGGTACATGTTAAGCTTCCAAACCTTTAACGATCCTCAAATGGTTGAGGTTAAGGTTGGAGAAACTTTTAATAATTCCTAACACTTGTGAAGTGGGGTATAGCAGGATACCTTGTAGGAGATCACCTATTTAAGTGCGAGGATGACCGTATCAAATGAATGTACTTAAGAATCCAAGTGTGTCCACGGCCACAACGGACAAAAACGTAAAAAGGAAAATGAATAAGAAGAATTATTGTGTTGTTATCATTGTCTTGGCTTACACTAAACACTGACGGTTCAAGACATCACGTTCACCGCGCAGTAAGAAAGTCCGATGGTATTCAACTAGGGAAGGTTCAAAGCGAAAGCTACCTCTCCTGATGCAATATCTTTTCGCTGAAAGATTGCTGAAATGTAGGCACCTTGTGCGTGCGCCACAATCTCTCTTTCATAGAGGGGATTGTTGGAAATTTGCCTTTGGCGGGGAGATGCGTCCACCCATCTTTGATGAATTAAACACTAGTGTTCCGCATGTTGGAGACCTTGTCTCTTCGCACATGCATGGTTTACGAAGTGAGTAGATGACCGTAGGGCCAAGAATCGTCAAATTTCGTTGAGAAATGAAAGAGATATTGGTCCACGAAGTAAGGTGTCTGAGGCATGAAAATGTGGTGTGGGACAAATCTACCACATCGGTGGGAATAGAAAGAATTGCTCTCTATATAAGTCTCTAATTGGTAAAGGGTTTGGGACCCCAAGGGGTATCCCATGTGTTTAAAGGAGGGAGGACCTAGATGTGCATGGGTTCAAGGCTAAGCCCACACGCGCGCCGCCGCCGCCCGCCCACCCATCCCGTCCGGTCCGGTCCTGTCCGGTCACGGGTCGTGGGCTGTGGGCTGTGGGGACTTTCTGATATTATCTTTTTGGACCAGCGAACTTTGCTAGATGTACAGTTTGATCCCTGAAGTTTCTTATGTACAGTTTGGTCACTGAAGTTTAATATTTTACAGTTTGGTCCCTGAAGTTTAATATTTTACAGTTTGGTCCCCAGAGTTCTGGAAAGTTGGTTCTGCTTACCGTTGGGCTATTTTATGGAGCATTAACCAGCCATTATTTGGCTGATTAACTCCTCCATTAACAGCCCATTACTTGGGCATTTGAGTAGCCTCATTCATGACCTTAAATCAACTCACTAATAGCATTAAAATTGCCATTACAACCCTCCCTTTATGGCCATTAACAGCCATATTTTGGGCAGTTGAACAACCCCTAGCTTTACTTTCAATCGAACTAGATCCAGAATGTGTATAGCTGGGCCTCGGCCCAACTGGCTATAGAAAAAAGAACAGGCCCAATGGGGCTGTCGCGGTGTACCTTGGCAGCGGAAGGAGAGGGAAAACAAAAGCAGCAATTAGAAAGTATCTAAAAACTTATCAAATTGTCTACACCTACTCTAAAGCGAAAACACATATGCCATGCATAACTAGCAAAAATTTATAACTAAAATTTAAAGATCCACATTTAGGCAGCTTTGTTAATAAAAAAAAGAAGGAATATGTTTGGGCCTGGCCCAGACAACAGTACAACAATTAGAAAAGAAACAAAGGAACATGGAAGGACAATAAGAAAGAGAGAAAAACAAAGGGGCTAGGCCCAATAACATGCATGGTATAACAACTACTAAATATAACTGATGGATAAGCTGTATATATGGCATATACTAGTGCACACAAGGAATAATTTTTTAATAATTTTTTTAGACAAAGGGGACAGTAGACAACATACAATTCTAGCACATTTCTTCCTATACTCTTCCTAATACTGCATACTCAGGGCCAGAGCACCTCTGATTCATTTTAACCTTGAGGGCATGTTACTCTATTGACAATCTAAGTACTCATATTTTTAACATTAGAACAATACAAAGACGCCACTCATTGTTCAGAACCTACAACATTTTAGTCAGGCGACATAGTAAGGACATATTTCCAGTTCAGCTAAGTCAGTCTAGTGGTCCAAGCAAAGAGAGAGAAATTAAATACATTTTTTAACAAGAGTTTTCAAACCTTACTTTAAACTTGAATTTCATGCATGCTATCTAAAATAGAGCTCAATACCTCATACATAGGACATATCAGTTTTATGCAGAAAGGAAGAGAAATAAACAGTTTTATGCAGAAAGGAAGAGAAATAAACATGCTTCACACAACACCTAGTATCACAAGTTAAGTAAATGATACAAGTCACATTTTTATATTAGACTATCAGTCATCAAATTCTGAAACTATATCACACAAGTGCCGAGGCAAGATCTCTCGAGTACTTGTTGATAATGGTGCTAGGATTAATATATGCTCCAAGTCCACATTGACGCAACTAGACTATGACATTGGAAAAATACGCTAGAGTCGTACCAATGCAAGAGCCTTTGATGGCGCACAACGTGATTCCGCAGAGGAGGTGGACCTCAACATATAAATGAGGCCCGTCGAGTTCCCTACAGAATTTCAAGTTATGGACATCAATGACAACTATAATCTCCTACTAGGAAGACCATGGACACATATGGCCGGAGTAGTGCCATCATCTCTCCACCAAACGCTGAAGTTTGTCTGAAAAACCATGTGGTTGTGATCCATGGAGCATATAACATTCACAACTATCCAATCAACTCTGTGTCTGTAATAGAAGTAGCCCCGATGGATACTGACTTCAATGTAGTGGAACTTTTGGGATCTACCCACCAATGAGACAATGAAGAAATCTCGATGCCACCGGTTTACAAGATAGTCGTCGCAACTATGCTCCAGAATGGGGTTGAGCCTGTCTTCTAGGACGAGAGCTCTAAGGCATTCGAGAACCGATGTCAGTTCCACGAAATGAGTATCGCTTTGGCCTTAGATACGTACCAAGATCTGCAGAAGCCTCTAATGCTGAACAGAAAAAGAGAGGTCCTCCACAGATGAGAAAGTCTTTCCTGGGTTTGTACCAGTCATTTCCGATATGCATGCCCATGCATAACGACGGGGACCCAGAAGAAGGTTTGGGGATACTGTTCCAAGAGGAGGAGTGTGCCTCTATACTAGAGGAATGCTTCAAAACACCCATAATCCGCGGTGCTGACCCAGATGAGTAGTTGACCAACTGGACCTCTACCTTAATTTTTGCTCCTCGGTAGAGAGAATTTTAAATTTATTTTCCAAAACTAGTGGAAATCGGTTGAGGCCCGATTCTTCACCCTTTATGTCTTTACTTTTCCACCTATTGATAAAAAAATATGAAAATGACTCGACGTTGATCCGAGTCAGGACCACAGTTTGTACTTTTATCAAATCAATGAAAAGCCCCAGTTTACAAAATAATAATCTTTTATATATATATATATATATATATATATATATATATATATATATATATAACATGTTTTTACATACTACGACACTTTGCCTTATTTTTCAGTAATAATATTAAAACAACTCATAATGTCATGACATATCGCGAGTCGAGTGATACAAATGACAAGGAATATGAGGAATATGATGAAGAGGCAGAGTTATTAGAAGACCTCGTGGATGAGGAAGATTAGTATGAGAATAGGCAGACGCCTAATTTGGACGAAACTAAAGCGATCAATCTGGGGATGAGAAAATGGTTAAAGAAATCAGGATAAGCGCGCATTTGGATACGCCAAAAAAAAGAATTGATAAACTTGCTTAGAGAGTACGCTGACGTATTCACGTGGTCATACGCGGATATGCCCGAATTGAGAACAAACATTATAGCTCACAAACTACCTATGAACGAGAGATTCACCTCGGATAAATAGAAAATTTGACAGTTCAAGCTTGATCTCAGCATAAGAATTAAGGACGAAGTTGAAAAACAGATAAAGTTAGGAGTGGTGGAAGTAACTCCATATCCCACGTGGTTGGCCAACATTGCGCTAATACCAAAAAAGGATGGGAAAATCAGAATCTGTGTGGACTACCGAGATCTCAACCGAGCTAGTCCCAAGGATAATTTCCCACTTTCAAGTATTCACATACTCATCGATAACTGTGCAAAGCATGAATTACAGTCATTTGTGGATTGCTTCGTCGGTTACCATCAGATTCTGATGAGTGAAAAAGATGCTCAGAAAATGGCATTCATTACTTCATGGGGAGTATAACACTACTGTGTAATGTCGTTCAGCCTCAAGAACGCCCGCGCCACTTACATGAGGGCGATGACTGCCATCTTCCAAGATATGATGCATAAAGAAATAGCGGTCTATACGTCATAATTAAATCGTGAGAAGGCTCCGACCACATTATACACTTGCGAATGTTCATTGACAGATTTCGCAAGTTCAACCTAAAACTGAATCCGGCCAAGTACACATTTGGAGTGCCTGCCGGAAAATTATTTGGGTTCATAGTCAGAGAGACTTTCTTCTTGTCTTGACTTTTCTCTATTCGTTGAGGTACTTCTCACACTTTTGAGGATGTAACAAGTCCTTATTTCCAGTCCGCTAGCAGTCCATGCCTAACAGTCTTCGCTCGAGTCCAATCCCTTGTTGTCCCCTTCTTCCACTAGTCTTAGAGCTAGGAATTGGGAAAGAGTAACCGAAAAAGGCAAGAAAGAAGGAAGCTCGACGCCCTCCTTTTGACTTTAGTAAGATAGTAAGAGGGATCTTGAACTAAGAAATAGACCCTAGAAGCTAAAAAAGGCTATTCGAAGAAATTCTGACCCATGGTCAGAATGGTTTGTGGGTTTCGAACCCGTAAAATCAATTTTCGACGGAATGAAAAAGCCGCAGGGTCATAGAGCTAGATCCCACAAAAATTAAATCTATACAAGAGCTACCACCGCCAGAAACCAAGAAGGATGTCATGAGATTCTTGGGGAGGCTGAACTACATTGGGCGCTTCATAGAACAATCCACAATAATTGTGGAGCTCATCCTTAAGCTACTGAAAAAGGATGCGCCCACCAAATGGACAGATGAATGCTAAAAAGCTTTCAACACTATCAAAAGATATCTTTCTAATTCGCCAGTCTTGGTTCCTCCCAAGCCAGAGAGCCCAATGTTGTTGTACTTATCAGTGTCAGACAGCGCGTTCGGATGCATGTTGGCACAACATGATGAAACAGGAAAGAAAGAGCGAGCAATTTACTACCTCAACAAGAAGTTCACCGCTTGTGAGTTAAGATACATTCTGGTGAAAAAGACATGTTGTGCACTGACATGGATAACACAAAAGCTGAGACACTACGTATCAGTGTATACTACACACTTGATATCCAAGATGGATCCCTTGAAATACATCTTCCGCAAGCCCATGCCTATAGGGAAACTGGCCAAGTGGCAAATGCTTCTGAGTGAGTTCGACGTCAAATATATGGTCCAGAAAGCCATCAAGGGACATGCATTTGCCGATTTGCTAGCAGAAAGTCAGATCGAAGAAGAGTTCACACTAGTAAGGACATATTTTCCGAACGAGGAGTAATGACAATTGAACAGTTGAAGCATACATAGGATGAAAAATGTTCTTTGACGGTGCAGTCAACTACAAAGGTTAAGGGATAAGAGCTATCATCCTCACAAAGATAAAAGATGTCCAAGAGTGGTCTAAACAATTATCTCAGACGCAATCAATTGGTATTACGCATGAAGACATGCTCCTCTCAGTTGTAATCGCTATTTACTTGTAATCGCATTTCTTTTACTTGTAATCACATTTTTCTTTTGCTTGTAATCACACTTCTTTGCTTGTGATTGCATTAGAAAAAAACAAATATTTCCTTATAACGAATTACGCGAGGACTTGATTCCCAAAAGGGGATAGGTAGGCGTCCATTTTGGACTCAGTCACATTATTACCCAAATCTATCATTCCTTGTAACGAACCACGCGAGGACTTGATTCCAAAAAAAAGGGATAAGTAGGTGTCCATTTCGAACTCGGTCGCATTATTATCAAACCCCATAATTCCTTCTAACGAACTACGCGAGGACGTGATTCCCAAAAAGGGGATACGTAGGCGTCCTTTACGAGCTCGATCTCAATAATACCTAAATCTATCATTCCTTATAATGAACTACACAGTGACATGATTCCCAAAGAGGGGTACGTAGGTGCTCTTCGAGCTCGATCACATTATAACAAAAATCAACCATGTCTATTCCAAACTACATTTCGACCTGATTCCCAAGATGAGATACGTAGGCGCTCTTCGAGCTCGGTCGCATCAAACAAAAAACACCAAGGAAATCCCTAGGAAGGCTCAGGGATATCAAGAATTCAAAGAATCGCCTCACACAATATAAACTGGGCTGAATTTTTGAGAAAATGTCAAAAATTCGATCAACAACCCGGCTCAAAGGATCAGCAGGTCCAAGCTCATAAACTGGGGCAGAATTTTTAAGAGGAACTCAAAAATTCCTTCAAATGCAAATCGGCACGAGAGTTTGCTGATTCAAATCTGCAATTGGGGCAAAATTTTTGAGGGGATCTCAAAAATTTCATCGAGAGAAGCAAAGATAAAAAAGCAAAACGTCGAAGACGGTCGAAGAACCTCGCTCAAAGTGAATATGTCATGACATTGAGTTCATAATGTTTTAAATATATAAAATGTTTTAGTCAAAATTTTGCATTCTAAAATATTTTCAAATATTTCTACTCAAAATATTTTCTCTCATTATACCGGGACCGGAAGAGGGGTCAAGATCGAAAGACGGAGAAATAACACATCAGGAGTCGGCAACACGGATCGACCGCATAGAAAACTAACAAATCTAGGTCACCAGAACGTCATTGGGAGGATGACGGGTTTTCCTACTAACTGCTTTGTTCATGAATGAAGTGGGTGTAACAGAAAGCCACTCTGACACCGGAGGACAACTTCCAGGCCCTGAAAGCAACCGACAAAGCAAAGACACAACACCGGACATGAGAGCCGCAATTGGAGGAAAATGCCATAAAGGGTATAAAGTAAAAAGGTATAATCTGACCCTAAGAGTCCTGAAGAATAAGATGAAAAATAATCCAGCCACGAGAGCCATATTAAAGATTCAGAATGATGTAATACCGGTCGAAAGGCTGCAGTCTTTATTCCAAAGGTCAGAGTGATATAATTCTAGTCAAAAGGATAAAGTTTTCACTCCAAGTGTCAGAATGATGTAATCCCGACACAAATGTTGCAGTCTTCATTCAAGAGTCAGAGTGACGTAATTAGGCTTAAAGGCTGCAGTCTTCACTCTGAGTATCAGAATGATATAATCCCGACCGAAAGGATGCAGTCTTCATTCCAAAGCCAGAGTGATGTAATTCCGATCAAAAGGTTGCAGTCTTCACTCTAAGTTTTCAGAATGATATAATCTGGTCGAAAGGCTGCAATCTTCATTCTAAGAGTCTGAATGATGTAATTCTGATCAAAAGGCTGCAGTCTTCATTCAAAAGTCAAAGTGATGTAATTTTGGTCAAAAGACTTTAGTCTTCACTCTATGTCGGAATGATGGAATTTCGATCGAAAGACTGCAGTCTTCATTCCAAAAGCCAGAGTGATGTAATTTCGGTCAAAATGCTACAATCTTCACTCCAAGTGTCAGAATGATGTAATTTTGGCTGAAAGGCTGTAATTTTCATTCCAAATGTCAGAGTGATGTAATTCCAGCCGAAATGTTGCAGTCTTCACTCCAAGTGTCAGAATGATGTAATTCTGACTGAAGGGCAACGATCTTCATTCCAAAAGTCACACCGGTCAAAAGACTACAGTTTTCACTCTAAGTGTTAGAATGATGTAATTCCGGCTGAAAGGCTGCAATCTTCATTCAATGGTCAAAGTGGTGTAATTCCGATCAAAAGGCTACAGTCTTCACCAAGTGTCAGGTGATGTAATCTTGGTCCAAAGGCCACAGTCTTCACCCTAAAGTACGAACGATGTAATTCTGGTCAAAAGCAACAATCTTTATTCCGAAAGAATCAAACTACATCACAGGGTCAACAACATCACACCAGCAAGTCCACAGAGCCAGACGGTGTCTCATGTGGCATCCGAACGAACAAACACTCCATAGTAAGTCAATAGAGCTAGACAGCGTCGCAAGTGGAATCCACTAAAATCAAAGAATTCAACAAAGCTAGACAGTGTCGCGAGTGGCATCCGCTCAGTAAAATCAATAGGAGCCAAACATTGTCGGAAGTGTCACCCGCTAAAAAAAAGTCACCCAAGAGGGTACAACAAAACAAAGCCGCATAAGTAAGAAAAATATAAAATAATCAACACACATGTCTCAGCATATGGAAATAGGTCAAAACTACCAGAGGTGGAAAGTAGAAAGACCATATCCAGATACATGCAGAGCAAATGTGTAACTTGTTCATGGGAAGACGGTCAAAAATATGTGATGTAAGTACATATGGCTTTGAGTTGGTAAGTGGTTCGGGTCTTGGTGAGTTTTGGATTGACCTAAAAATGGATGTGAAAGTAGGGTTCTCGATTTGACTGGATAGTGTGGTGTTTGGTAGTTATTTCGAGTAGTTGTTCTTGGAAACAGACTTAGGCTTTTTGTGGGGTTGTCACGGATGGGTTGAGGGTCAGGGTGATGTTCGGGACTTGGTTGTTTGGTGGTGGAAAGGTGACAGAACAAAACTGAAATAGTGAGGTCATCGACAAGGTATGTTATGCGAACTGTTTGGTGTTGTCGGGGTTGGACAAGACTTTGTGGGTGGTTTCGGCTGGGGACCTTTGATGGGAATGTTTATGGAGTCTTGTGGGGCGTGGTGGTAGAAAGAATGAAGTGTTTTGGATGAGGTATGAACACGGAATGCGAGGTGCAAGTCCGAGTACACACTAAGTATTGATTGGTTTGATGTTTGTGTCTGTGGTTTTAGTGGGGTGCGGATGATATGTCAAGGATAGAGACACATGGGTTTTACTGTCTGAGTCGACAACAAAACGAGAGTGACCAATTTCACAAGGTGAAGTTCGGGGTTGCTAAGTACAAGCCCGTGAACTAACCAAGTGAGGGTGGTCGAATGCCCTTTTAGTAACCCGAAGCTTAGGCTAGGTTGGTCTACACAGTTCCAACGTTCGCTTACCACTAAGGGGGTTCCTCGAGCTTGAGTATTGATTAGGTCACACAGTCCTAACCAAGACTTACACTGAAGGGAAACCTTAGCTTGAGTTCAACTAAGTCACATAGTCTTAGCTAAACTTGCACCAAGGGGTTTGGCTCACACAAGAACCAAGGTCCTCTCAGAGAACCGACTAAGAATATCAATCCCGGATTGAGAGACTTAGTTTTCGTGAGTAAAACTCAACTTTATCATTCATCAAAAGGTCCTAAGGCCTCTATTTATAGTACAAATGGACTATTTAGAAGAAGACAAAAGGACACAAATTGCTTGGGAGTTTGGCCTAGTGTGAACGTATTTGGAGTGACTTGGAGATCAAGGTGTTTCAGCCACCTCTTCCACTTCTCTAGGACGAGATTGAGGTTCCCCATGTAACCATATTCATGAATTTGTTAGCTCATAAATTCTTCCAATAACCTCATCTTCTTGGGATGTGTTGGAATCTTCTATTCTTGATATTTGTTTTGATGATCATTTCGGTTGACTCTTCATCCTCCTCCTTGGCCGAATTGTTGTCCTCAAATTCATGAACTAATTGGTTCATGAATTGCCATCTTGGAAGCCTCATCTTTTAGAACATCATTGACCTTGCCACATTGGCTTAATTCCCTTTTACACGGCTTAGACATCATTTTGGAAGACCTTCGTCTTATTACATGGCCTAGTTATTCTCTCCTATTACATGGATCATTAATGGTGTCCTAAGTAGTTAATCTAGAGTTTAAATGAGCTAAAAGCTAGGCTAAACAATAAAGATAAGCTACAAGAAAAACAAACATGGTCTTCGGCCAAGACCTACATATAAAGGCCGAACAAAATGTCTTCATCTTAAGATCTTCAAGTCCAATCTTCAATCCCACTCCATTTTCTGTGCCATTTGAGGCATATTATCTTTAGGTGATCAACCTTCTTTGGAACTCCGAGCTTATCACTTTGAGGATCAAATTTGAACCTTGAGCTCACGGGGATTTTTACATCATACTCCCCTTCTTCAAAAGAATTCATCCTCGAATTCTCGTCACGTAAATATGGTAAAAGAATTTCAACAACATGTGTTGATCTAGCATTAGATAAGTCTGGAAGTTTCATCTTGTAGGCGCCCTCTTCTAAACTTGCCAAATATGGATCCGCATACAAGGCAAATGGTTTTAACTTCACATGATGCCTGCATTGGATCACAGATCCCACCATATCATAGTCCTTACCGTGAGGGACATAGTCGAACCATGTACCACTCAATTTTCCCTTAAAGAAACCGATTGTTTCATTGTCTTGAACTAAGATGGTGACAACGCCGATCCCACTAGTTTCATGTTCAAGCATGGTCAACCTCACGAGCTTCCCGACTAATGTATCCGACATTAAATTGGACTCGTCATTTTTGAGTTTTGTGGAAGTTTGGTAGAATGATATCCCCTTACCATATCTTGGACTCGACTTCCTTTGCATCACATAAAATTATGGGTTGTAAGTAGAATAGGGAAGTCGCGTACTACCCATTCTCCTATTAGAGGAAGCCGTGGAGCCTTGATTTTGAATTAGACTGGCACCAACTTTCCAAACCTCATCTTTAACCTTAAATAGTGCTTTCATGATTAGGGTAGGGAAGGCGAAGGAACCATGGCCGCGGAATTTGAATAAATCCTTTCACACTAGTTTTCCTAATTTACCTATAAATTAGGTGGTGACTCTAAAACATATTATCCGACTTAAAGCATCATCCAAATTCTTAGTAGATCTTTATGTGCTCACCCGCGTAAAAAAGAGAACCGTAACAATAATCTTTTTGGACCGAATTTACTTTTCATTTTACGGTCGTAAGATCGAAACTCAAAGGAATTGACGGGGTCCTGCACAAGCGGTGGAGCATGTGGTTTAATTTCATTATTTAACTTTCTTTTTCCTAGTATTAATTCGTGCAGAATCTGATTAATTAAATTAAATCCCAATGATCTGCTCCGGACAGACATTTCCCTTCCGAACAGACACTTTCGCATCTGCTGAGACCTTTAACGATGGCTATAAAAAATTTCAGAGGCTTCGCCTCAGAACACACACTACAATCACAAAGTACTCATTGAAAAAATCTTCTTCTTCATCCCCTCTTCTGTGCATCATTTTCAAAAAGAAAAATTAAGTGTAGTGTGATTTAATATCATTTGTTGAGTTCACTGAAGTTCTGCAATTTTAATTGTCAGTATTGCAGAATAGAGTTTCGTTCTATCATAGGAGGTATTAATCCAAACCTTAAGCAATTGTGAGTAGGGATGACAACGGATCAAATCTGGACCGGATCCTACTAGATCTAGATCCAGATCCGTTTTTCATACCTGGATCCAGATCCATCGGGTCCATAAAAATCAGATCCAAATTCGGATCCACGGATCGGATCTGGATCCACATTCTTGAGTGCATTTTCGACGCAATAATTTGCATGCTGCACATGGAGAATTGGACGATGACATCTTTGACCTCCCTATATTGCTGTAGACAAATGAATGCCTCCTTGATTCTATAACAGCAAAAAAAAAATCAGAAAACCTCATAAAATGATAAAGACCTAATTAAATCTGATAAACATGTACATATACTTGTAACAAAATGCATTTTTCAGTATGATAGATAGAAAATTAAATAAGTAAACAAGAGATAATTTGAGTATGTTAAAGAATGCATGGTATTTAAAGAAGCTGTTTCATTTAACCATTTTGGAGTAGAAAGACATTAAAGTTATATTGAAGCAAACATGGAAAGTAAATATATTACAGCACTAATTTATATCTATAGAATAAATTAAGAGGTCTGTTAATTTATTTATTCAAGGAAACTAAGAGGTGTGAGAATGGAAGTTGAGGGTGATTAGTGGAGTAATAAAATTGTTGTTCCAGCCAATTCTTCCTAAAATTTCCAATATCCATTACTCCAAACCTGAATGTAAAATACAGAAATTATGAATTTTTTAAAGAAAATACTTATAAAATTACATTCTAGGTTATGCATATATTTAATAAAGAACGGATCCACGGGTCGGATCTGGACCGGATACGGATCTCAAACATAAGATCCAGATCCAGATCTGATCCGGATCCGTCGGGTCCAAATTTTGAAGATCCATATCCTATAAAACGGATCTGGATCCACAGGATCCGTACCGGATCCAGGATCCAATGCCATCTCTAATTGTGAGGGGATTAAATTCCTTAAGGAAACACAATTTTCTATTGGCTCGAAACTACGTTTTTGTTTTTAGAGTTTTCTGTTTTACAGTATATAGTTTGATTACAGAGATAACATTATTTTCGGTTGGGGGAAACATTAAGTTGACATTTTTCTCTGTGGAGATTTCGAACCATGATATTTTATAATTTACTTTCACTTCATTAAACGCAAGGTATGAGTGGTGCAACAGATAGGGTTGCTCCTCCCTTAATCAGAGGTCTCAGGTTCGAGTCTTGGGTATGAAAAAATCCTTGGTAGGAACGCTCCCCACCCCCACCCCCACCCCACCCTAGAATAGGGCCCTACGCGGCGCAAATCTAAATATAATCAGATTTCAATGCGGATATCGAACACCGAGTAGAAAACCAAACAAAAAGATTCATATGCAAATTAATTCGTTCTGAAACGTGCTATTGGTTACATTGAGATCCGCAGGCACAGACGGAATGTTATTCCTATTATACCATGTTGCCAGCTAGTAAGTATTTAGTATTATGTTCCTGAAAAGAATTGAAATGTTAATTTTATATTTTCTTATACAACTTCCTTGGGGCAACTTGTACATGAATTTGGGCATATTAAAATGCGTTGAGTTAATAATTAGATGGGTCAACGACACACCCAAAAGTTACTTCGGATGAAATGAGTTGGATTGAAATGAACTAAAAACCGGATCATAATCCAATTGGCCCAAGTTTTACAAATTTTAAATTTTGTTTAATTCTTTTTATTATTTATTTAAATACCTAATAATTTATTTATTTTATTATAACTATATATAACATATCACATAAAAATGACTTCTAAAAATATTTAGACAGTTTCTCATGAATTAGTTTGGACTACATATCCATATAATTTTTATATGGCCTAAAGTGGGAAATCAAAATGAAAAAATGAACTGATTTTTTTATGCGGGTCATGATTTTATAGGCTAATTTTGTCATCCTATTAAAACAGTCAAAATACTCCGACATGAGATGTTCCACAACCGCCCTCGATGAAGATTGGACAACTTGAATTAATTGAGTAGGCGTTTGACCATAGAAATCAAATATTTTTCAATGTAATTTTTAAACTTAAAGTTGAAGATGGAGTTATGTTTGATTATAGTTTTTGCAAAGAATATTTTGTTGTCAGAATGTAAACAACAACATACACAGTGAAGTCCCAAAGCGTGGGGTTTAGGGAGGGTAGAATGTACGCAGACCTTACCTACACCTTGGTAGGTAGAGCGACTGTTTCCGAGAGACTCTCAACTCAAGACAAAGCATAAGCATAAGCATAAGCAAAGTAAGAGAAACGGTCAGACCCGGACAAGAAATTTAAAGCAGTATGAAAATGCTGGTATCAAATGTGAATAAGTCATGCTAGCGCAATTATGAAAAAGAAGCAGTAACTAATGTAAGTACATAAGATAAATAAAGTACAGTAAAGAACACATAGCAGTAGAAATCAAACACTATTGTAAAACAATATTGCGCCTACTAGTATGATAGGCTAAGCGGGCCTACACTAATAACACTACAACTACCAGTTTGTAAGCGTAAGTAGGGCTAAACTCGACTACCTACTGCCCTTCTACCCTAATCTGTGTCCTCCACAACCCCCTATTCTAAGGTCATGTCCTCAGTAAGTTGCACCTGTGTCATATCCCGTCTAATCACTTCTCCCCAATACTTCTTCGGCCTACCTCTACCCCTTCTAAACCCGTCTATAGCCAACCTCTCACACATCCGCACTGGGGCATTTGTGTCTCCTATGCACATGCCCGAACCATCTCAACCTCGCTTTCCGCATCTTATCCTCCACCGAGGCCACTCCCACTCTATCTCGGATATCATCATTTCTAATTTTATCCCTCCTTGTATGCCCACACATCCATCTCAACATCCTCATCTCCGCAACTTTCGTCTTCTAGATGTGCGAGTCCTGACTGGCCACTCCGCCCCATACAACATAGTGGGTCTAACCACCAACCTATAGAACTTGCCTTTAAGTTTTGGTAGCACCTTTTTATCGCACAAGACTCTAGATGCGAGCCTCCATTTCATCAACCCTGCCCCAATACGATGTGTGACATCGTCATCAATCTCTTCATTCCCTTGGATAATTGACCCGAGATAGTTGAAGCTTACTTTTTTCGGAATGACCTGAGTACCAAGCCTCACCTCCATGCCTGTCTCAAGGTCGCTCCCGTTACTGAACTGACACTCCAAGTATTCTGTCTTGGTCCTACTCAACCTGAACCCTTTGGACTCCAAACCTCTAGCTTAGCATTCACTCCGCTGCGAGTCTCATCAATCAGGACTATGTCATCTGCGAATAACATACACTATGGCACCTCTATTTGGATCTGTCGTGTCAGACCATCCATCTCCAAGACAAATAAGAATGGACTAAGAGTTGATCCCTGGTGCAACCCCATCGTCACTGGAAAGTGCTCTGAATCCCCTCTTATTGTTCGTACCTTAGTCTTGACTCCATCATACATATCCTTGATCGCCCTAGTGTACGCCACAGGTACACCTCTAACATCCAAACATCTTCATAGAACCTCCCTAGGGACTTTGTCGTATGTCTTCTCGAGGTCGATGAAAACCATATGCATGTCTCTCTTTCTCTCCCTACACTGCTCCACCAACCTCCTAATAAGATGAATCGCTTATGTGGTCGAACGCCCCAACATAAATCCAAACTGGTTCTCCGAAATAGGCACGCCTTTTTTCAGCCTCATCTTCACGACCCTTTCCCAAACTTTCATAGTGTGGCTTAACATCTTAATACATCTATAGTTGTTGCAACTCTGGATATCCCATTTGTCTTGTACAAAGGAATCATTGTACTCCACCTCCATTATTCGGACATTCTCGCCGTCTTAAAAATGTGTTAAACAAATCAGTCAGTCACTCCAAACTTGCCCTGCCTACGCTTTTCCAAAATTTAACTGGGATCTCATTGGATCCGGTCGCTCGTCCCCTGCGCATCCTGCAAATAACACCCTTAACCTCATCAACCTTAATGCTACTACAATACACAAAATCCCGGTACCTACCAGATTGCTCCAGATCTCCCAACACAATATCTCTATCTCATTCGTTCAAGAGTTTATGGAAGTAGGACTGCCACCTTCGCCTAATATACGCGTCTTCAACCAATACTTTACCGTCCTCGTCCTTGATGCACCTCACGTGATCCAAGTCACGGGCCCTCATCTTCCTCGCCTTGACTAGTTTGTACAACTTCTTATCCCCGCCTTTTCCATCTAATTCCACATACGTGCATTCAAAAGCCGTCATTTTTGCTGTCGTAATCGCTAGCTTTGCCAACTTCGTCATCTTATACAATTCCCTATTCGTCCACTTCTCCACATCATCCTTACTTTCTACCCATTTCGCATACGCCACTTTTTTCGCTTCGACCTTCTCTTGAACTTTATCATTCCACCACCAGTCCCCTCGATACCTACCACGGCTACCCCGCGAGACCCCTAACACTTCTCTAGCTACCTCTCGAATAAAACTGGTCATCCTGTTCCACATACCGGTCACATTCCCACTGCTCCCCCAAGCCCCCTTGGCCATCAACCTCTCCCTCATCTCCTTTGCACTAGTCATGGTCAAACTCCCTCATTTGATTCTTAACATGTCATCCATAACCCTCATTTTCTTTTCCATCTTGATCTCCAAATCCATCACCAAAAGCTTATGTCGGGTTGTAAGGTACTCCTTCAGAATAACCTTGCAGTCTTTACAAAGACCGTTATTAACCTTCCTAAGGAGCAAAAATTCTATCCGAGTCTTAGCCACCGAACTATGGAAAGTCACCAAGTGCTCCTCCTTCTTCAGGAACCTCGAATTGGCTATCACCATCCCAAAAGCTCTAGCGAACTCCAAGAGTGAGACGCCTCCCCCGTTCCCGTCCCCGAGGTCAAAGCCTCCATGCATGTAGTCATAACCCCCGAAAGTGATCTGATATGTCCATTAAAATCCCCTCCTACAAATAACTTCTCAGTGGGTGGTATACCTCCCACCACTTCATCCAAATCCTTCCAAAAACGCCTCTTCTCCTCTTCGTCCAAGCCTGTCTGCGGCGCGTAAACACTAATAATATTCAGAGTAAACTCTCCAACTACCAACTTAATCGTCATCATCCTGTCATTTACCCTCTTAACCTCTACCACCTGATCACTTAGCTCGCTGTCTACCAAAATGCCTACCCCATTCTTATACTTCGATCTACCCGAGAACCATAAATTACACCCGTCTACTTCATTGGCCTTAGGTCCTACCCATCTGGTGTCCTGGACACATGCTATATTAATCTTCCTCTTCTTAAAAATCTTAACTAGCTCTATGGACTTCCTCGTTAAAGTCCCGATGTTCCAAGACCATATTTTCATCCTAACATCTCTTTTACCCCACTTATCCTCCCTAACCCTCGCCCTTGTCCCCGACCAAGAACATGACCCTAGTCTACCATAGTTAGCAAGTCTGACTACTACGACAAGAATGATAGAACTATAGGATAGAATGTAATATTCAAGATTCAGCAAATGAACCAACTACAAGGATGACAGATAAATAATCAGTAAGGGCGACTGGAGGTACCAACTCCAGTTTGGTAGAACCTGTTCACTGTTGCAGAACTTCGCTGCCGGAGACTACTGTTCACCGTCGGAAGTTGCCGAAAAACTCGAGTACATGTTCAGACCTGACCAAAAACCTACAGTAAAGTGGTTTCTGATTGCCAAAAAAAGGAGAAAAGGATATGGAAATATGGGAAAAAGGAGAAAGGAGAAGGTAATGAAAAAGATTTGGCTGGAAAAATCTCCAGCGAAAAAAATATACATGGTCAGAGTAGCCATCCGTCGTCGTTCGAAGAGCAGGAACGAAAAAGAAAGACAAATAAACTTGATACCTGGTCGCCGGTCACCAGTGGAGGCTGGTCGCTGGTGGCTACACCGTTTGTTTTATCCAATGGCAGTCGGTGTACCGTCATCGGTTGTGGCCTCTTAGGGTTGGTGGTCACTGTGTTAAGGGAGAGAAGAAGAGGGGAGAATGAAAAATGAAAATAGAGTTTTAGGTGTTTTCCAAATTTCAACACAACTTCAAGGTGTATTTGAAATTTTCATGACCACTAATTTTGAAATAAACTAAGGGAAAATATCCAAAAAAGAATAATTCTCATGGTCAAACGGTCCTAAGTAAGCTGCGGGTAACCAACAAATTAAAAAATAAATGTACATATATGCCACATAAACAAATTTCTCCCCTTTCAACCAGGATAAAAGTAAGAAGAAATAGATTAATTTGACATGACAATAGGATACCTTAAAACAAATTAATGTAAGTTTAAACTCAACAGGGGCTAAAGGGAACCCCCATAAAAGTAGAAAACTCTATTAAATTACAAGTTTTAACATGATTTTATGGTCTCATACTTAAATGATTTCAGTACCAATTATATTTCTGTACCCTGACAAGCAATGGTTCTCACAGCTTCTCCCGTAATAAATCACCAAAAATTGAAAAAATGAATTCCCTAATCCTAAACTGTCAAGGGTTTGGCGCTATTCACAAATGTGGCACTTTTGTCGAAACCCTCGAGCACTAAAATTCTCACTGCTTCCAAACCATTGTGTAATGTGAAGTCCAACTGAAATTAATATAAAAGCAACATCAATATGAGGTTGTCTTCCTGAAAATTACTTAAATAATACAGAAAAGTAAGTACCTCTTCACGTTCTTGTCGATTAAATGCGCGAAGAACAAAACTTGCCGGATCCATTTTCCCTGGAGGCCTCCCAATGCCTAAAGAAAATTTCAAGTTTTACAACTAAAATAACATACAGAAATATGTACTCAAGAATCAGGCAATACCTATTCGTAAACGTGGAAAATCACGGTTCCCTTTAAGATGATTCATAATGCTCCTCATCCTTTACAACAAAAAGCAGGACATTACTCATGTTAGTATCCATGAAACGGAGTGCAGATATATATCTAAGCTAAGAATATTGCACAAGCAAATTCTTCAGATCACCAGGGTTTTCCTATTTCCTTTTCCTTCTTCATGTTTCTTTTTGGGTTCATGGTGCTTAATCTAAATCTACCCAGATAGGCAGATAGAGTCCCTACTAGTATGGCCTCCATCTTTTTATTTGTTGACTTTATTCCAGGCTAGGGAGGGAAATTCACATATATCAAGCTTCATAATCCATGTATCACAAGATGCCCACCATGGCATTACTTGACAGATTTAAAGCACCTTACAGTAATAGACCAGAAATGCCAGCCCCTAGGCTCTCGTCTAGTGGTAAGAGTGCAATGTGGGTTAGGTGCATGTCATGGTTTCGAACTGTGCGCAGGGGAATTTCACGTTTATCAATAAGAGAATAAAATAAATCATATGTTTAATTCTTTTGCTTAGAGCCAGGAAAAAAGAGAGTCAACAAGCAGTTCTGAGTCCAGCACATATGATCATTTGAATGTGAGATTATGTTAAATTTTCCTTCCACAAAACTCCCGCCTATCAAGTAAAAGTGTAAAACAATGAGAAATTGAAGATAAAAGCCAAAAACTAACGAAACCTAACTATTTGGTCGATAGACCAGCTTCACTTGTGAAACTATGCAAATTCATGACTCCATCATTACGAATTCTTTACACTTTGATCATCAACCACAAGCAGTTTATGAGAAGGAGCGAACTATAAAATGCTAGGTATCCATCAATTATCTTGCTTCTAGATTTTCAATCAATTACAATCTATGTAATTCAAGCATCAAATATCCAAGAAAATATCAAAAACTAAAATCTGGAATAGACGTCAGAATCATTATAAGCACGTGATGAAAGTTCTAGATAAAGGAAACTGTTTAACAATAAAGATTACCCATTGTGTCCTCCATGACCACCTTTTGGCAATAACCGCAATTTTGCAAAAGGCAAATCTAAGTCGTCAAAAACCTGCAGTTATAAAGTTCTACTTAGAAGTTGCTACAAAGATAAGTTCTATGCTCAACTGTCAATAGCTTACCACAAGAACTTGCTTCAGTGGAATCTTATAATATGAAACGATTGCCCCAACCTGTGAAACAGTGTAATTATCAATTTTATGCTACTTGGTGGATGGAAGTTACAAGAGATAAGTCATGCCAAGATGAGTGAACTTACAGACTCACCACTTGCATTCATGAATGTTTGAGGTTTAGCAAGCATAACTGGAACATCTCCAATGAAACCTAGAAAGCAAAAAGAACCCAAAGAACATGAAAGAGATCCTAAAAAGCAACTTTGAACGACTGAGTTATTAATCAAACTTGTTCCTTCTTTCCAGGTCCAGATATGAAAAAGCTTTGCTTAAATAATCTTCCCTATAAATGTAGCATGTCAATGCAGTTCACCAAAAAGTAGCCAAATATCAACATTAATGGTATAATGTCTAAATGAGAAAGAAAATCTTGATGCAACAAGGCAAAGCCCGCTAGCTTCAATAATTGGCTAAGTTAAATGGAGTAACCCATAAGGGTGTAAATTCTTTTGCTAATTTTAGTGCATTTTGAAGAATGTAGAGGAAGCACCAACATGATTGTCACAACCGTTCAAAACAAGTACATAAAAGCAAACGAATGACCCATGTAACAAAGGATATCATCAACAAACGGATTATTATTGTTATTACTATTTTTATAACCAAGAAATCTGAGCGCCAGTGGTGCAAGGTTTGAAACTCAGTGGAAAATCCCCCGCACCCCACCCCACCCTTCTCCACTTATATACCATACTTTCCTCTATCGCAGGGTAGGAACCAGTGACGTAAAAGTTGAGGAATATTAGCTAGAACGTAATCAGCAAAGGGATACAGATTATTAGAGCCACAAAAAGACCAGTCAATGCAATGATACTGTGTACACAATATTTTGCAACTTTAGACAAGATCACGATATAACTGTATATATCGGCTAAAAAAATATCAAACCAAAACAGAAGATAGAAGGAGAACTCTGAAATCCATTATAACCAAGGGAAAAAAAGGAAGTACCTTTCCCAAATTGAGCTTTGAAGGAAACACTGCCCATGTGAATTCCTTCAGCATCAGCTATAGTATCTATCATCTCAAAACCCACCTGCCAAATCAAACATTCTAGTCATTACAGATATATAAATCATTACTAACATCATGTTGTTACAGCTTGTGGGGATGGTGTTACCTATTGTATTATATTTGTATCGTTAGTTTAAATACAATGTTTGTTTTGATTGTTACATAGATTTTATTGTACTATTGTATTGTTAAATCCATAGTTATAGTTATGTAACGACAAAAAGTCCCATTTTGTGTAGCGGACAATTTGGTCTGATTGCGTCGTTACCTTATCTTTACTTATTATCTAATAATCCTATTTTATCATATATTTTTATACCATCTCTACCCCATACCCTACTTTTGTTGTAGGTTTATGCTTCAAATTGTTGATGTGTGGCATTATATAATAAAGGAAAACGATACAATCTATCCAAACGTTGTATTCATCAAAACAATACAGTACGATACAATACAACACAATACACTCACTGTCCTAATTTATGTGACACAATTCGAATTTTGAGAGCCAAATTTCATTAATTTTGATTGTGAATTCATACATAGATTTTCTCAAAAAGAAATTTACATTTGAAAACTACGTAAGAAGTACTATAAGTTACAATAATTAACAACAACAACATACCAACCCACACGTGAGATCTGGAGAGGGTAGAGTGTGAGCAGACCTTAACCCTACCTTGCGAGGTAGAGAGGTTGTTTCCGATTAATCACAATAATTAACAATTCAAAATATTTAAAAGACATAAAAAAATTACAGTCAAAGAAAAACTTATTTAACTCATTCGATACCACATAAATTGGAACGGAAGGAGTATAATATAATACAATATATTACGAAACAATATGTACCAAGAAGAGAACGCACGTTGTGACGGGTGCCAGCGAATCGTTTGCCAGGGTTACCAAGGCCAACGATGAGCCAAGGCTGTGGATTTGGCTTCGGCTTCTTCTCCGTCTGTGGCGCCGGTGAGGTTGACGTGGACATTGAACAACACGATATTTGGTATAAAGAGCCGGTCGAGGCGGCGTTGTTGTTGCTCATCCAACTGCTCCGATAAGAGGAGGAAATTAGGGTTTTGTCGAAGAGGCGGCGGCCGCGGCGGCACAGGACAGTCGCCGATGATGCAGTGGTGGAAATTGCACATGCTAATTTCATTGTGCTTTTAGTTGATGTTAAAGAGAGAGGTGTTAGGAAACCGAATTTTGAAGGGAAGCGGATTGGCTGAATTAGTCTACTAGATTCATATTAATTTTTTATACCTGAATCCAGATCCATGTCCATAAAAATCAGATTCAAATCCAAAATTATCGGGTTCACGGATTGAATCTGAATCTACATAAAATTTTTATTTTGGCTTGAATAATATTCCCACATGTTGAAACTTTTATAACAAAATGAAACGCAATCTGATTGAAAAAAATGACTGAGTTCATTCAATCAACCTACACAAATATGACACCATTCTTCCAAAATACTGAACAAAGTTTTAGCATCACAAGTAGGGATGGCAATTGGGCGGGACGGGTGCGGGTACCCCCTCCCCCGCACCCGTACCCGCCAAAAAAAATTATACCCATCACCTACCCGCCACCCGTGGCGGGTACAATTTTCAACATCCATACTACTTAAAGTGTATATTCCTATACCCGCCCCCTCCCCGCCCGCCTACCCGTCCGCCTACCCGCCCGCCTACCCGCCACCCATTTTTTTCACCTCGTCCCCATTGCACAACAAAGAATCAAGAAAATAAAATTTCTAAGAAACCCAAAAATTATCCACCCAAATAACTATATATTACAAATGTAGACAAAACTCGGATATTATTTTAGCTATATAAGCTAGGCGGGTAGGCGGCGGCGGGCAAGCGGGTGGTAGGCGAAGTGGGTAAGCGGGCGGGTAGGCGAATATGACTGCAAATCCACCACCTACCCGCCTACCCGTGACGGGTACATTTTCAATACCCATACCCGTCTACTACCCGCCAAAGTTATACCCATACCCGCCCCAATTGGGGCGGATGCGGTGCGGAATCCGCAAAATTATACCCACCTGCCATCCCTAATCACAAGAAAATAAAGACGATTGAATTCATTAGTGATGTTGAACAAGTTGCAACTTTGAGCTAATTTTTTGAGGCTTTAGTGATACTCCACTTGTAGTTCTACTGATTGGCTTCATTAAACAACATAAAACAATGTCAGTCATATATCAAAAGTCCTAATTTTTTTTTGCTGATCAAACAAATGAGCGAAAAATACTTAAAACTTACGGCTAACAGATTCAAGAAAGAAATTTTTTAAAAAGAGTGATAATTTTTTCTTTTTATAGAAATGAAAATATGGAAAACTGCAGAGAGCATGTTGGTAAATAAATTATGAAAATTTTTAAAGAAAATACTTATAAAATTACATTATAGGTTATGAATATATTTAATAAAAAATAAATTCACGGATCGGATCTGGACAGGATATGAATCTCAAATACAAGATCCAGATCTGTCAGAAACGGATTCGGGTCCGATCCGGATCTGTCGGGTCCAAATTTTAAAAATTCATATCCTATAAAAAGGATCTGGATCCACCGGATCCGGACCGGATCCAAAATCCATTGCCATCTCTAGCTGAAATCGAATACCAACTCTATGGTGACCAACGACGTCGTTCCAATGTAGTCAAGCAAAAATTAAAAGGCAAGGCTGAAAAATAAGCTTGAACTATTCCAAATAGATTAATTTTAATCCGTTGTGGTTTCAGCTTAAAAATGCCCTCGCCAGTAGTTAATAAAAAGTTTTTGCTTAAACAACTCAACTAAATTTTATTCTATTTAGACATCTAGACTATTAAAATGTGTTAATTAGATACATTTAGCTGAAATAGCAATGTGTGCACTTCACCTTTTTATGGAGCGTGAAAAAAATTATTTCTTATATTTGCTTTCTCCTTCATCTTCTTCCTCCCTCTTACCATTTTCTTCACCATATCTACCCTTCATATACTCTCTCCCTGTTCTATCGGAACCACCACATTTCTGTCATTTTCTTCTTCTCAATAATATCGTCAAGTATTCCCATCTAATATCGTCACATTTAAATTTCTCTTCAAAGTCCTGGATTACTTTTTGAGTTTGAGATTTTCGAGATCTTTTTTTAATTATGAATTTTGGAGATTTCTGAAGAATTTTGCTGAATTGGATACAGAACCCTTCTTCCGTCGGGTGTGCTGTCGGAATTGACATGAATTCTGATGAAAAGTCAAGAAGCACTAAGAAGAACGACAAAGAAATTAAGAAAAAGACAGAATGCTTTCCTCTTAAACACTTTGAAGATTAGTGCAAAAATCTAGATTTGAAATTCAAATTTGCTGGCTAAAATTTGGTTGAAATGAACAATAACCGTGTATTTGTATTGAAATTCTTAATTAAAACACTTTTTCATCATTTTGGATTGAAGAAATTGAGACGAAAATTTAAAGGCTCCATTAAAACTGTTAAATAAGGCAATATACACATAATATACAAGTGTATATTACCTTATTCAAAGGCCACGAAATCAGCCCATATTGGGCATCTCGGTTTTGGCTAGTTTTGGTACATAAGATATTGTATATTTGGAAAATATATGTGTAGTATATTGTTGTCACGACCCGATCCGACGGGCCGCGACTAACCGCCCTAATGACGTCATTATACTAACCTGTCACACATAATCCAACTAACACTTAATGAGTCTGAAATCCGGCAGCATAACGCTGCAATAACAACATATGCCAGGGTAGGCGAGCCGACAAGGCTGCCTTTACCCCCGAATGTACCTGCCTCCTGAGGAGTCACAACTAGCCAACAAAATATACAGGTAAGCCGACAAGGCTGCCAACAGATAATATAACATATACACGGGAATACCCCCAACATAGAGTACAATGATATGGCTGACCAAAACAGAGTTATAACCCTTACATAAGTACAACCCACCACTGTCTACAGACCTCTATAAGAAGAACAACAATATATGACGGGACAGGGCCCCGTCGTGCCCCTAAATACAAACATAAGTCTAAAAAAGGTTCGGTACCAAAATGACAAAGCTCTAGATCAAAGGAGCTTCCCAACCTGCTGAGTAGGAACCTAAACCGGAGGATCACCAAACTGAGCACCTGTACCTGCGGGAATGAACGCAGCCCCCCCCTCCCCGAGGAAAGGGGGGTCAGTACGAAATAATATACTGAGTATGTAAACATGAAATACTGCATATGAGATCATAAGTAGCTAACAGAAATAGGAGATCAGTATATAAGTCAGGATCCAAATCCAACTGTGCCATAAACAATAAAAGTCAGTTGCCTTATAAAAATGAGAGTCAAGTCAAGAAAACATGAGTGTTTGTCCATATACATATATATATATATATCTGTAACATAACCCGGCCCACTAGTGCGGGACTCGATGGAATCATATCATAACCCGGCCCATGCTGGGACTTGGTAAAGTCATATCTCATCTATGGATCCATCCTACGTAACCCGGCCCTCTAATGAAGGTCTCGGTGAAAAATGCAAAGCTGTGCACGAACGTAACCCGGCCCGGGACTCGGTGAGTTGAAGTAGTAACACTTAGCACGAGTAGATATCATGAGTAACCATATGCAAGTAAAAATTATCATTTGACTCTCAATAAAATTATTATAATAATGTCATAATAAACTCTTTGCTGAAAAATCATAGGCACTTCTCATAACAATCCTCTTTAGGAATTAAACTGTATAAGAATCAAGTACGTCTGCCGTACCTTCATTAAATAAAAATCATGTCAAAGAAAGAAGGAATAGTTCACATACCTCTTAGACGAACTAATCAACTCTATATTAGAGTACGTCTCGATTTAGAACTTCAACCTATAATAATGGGAATACGTTCGTCAATTCTATGATCGCCAGCATACTTTATATCGAATAACGACTTCTTATTTTATAAAAATTCGGGCAGCACTTCCCCTGTTTATACATGTTTCCACAACTTCCAAACGAGGCTAATAACATCAATAAACATGCACCAATTAAGGGCACAACCAAGACAACACTAAAGGGACTTTACACACCCACTTCTCATGTAAATTTAGCCTCTTAATCCACCTTAAAAACAGCCCACAAAACAGCCTATGTTCCAACAACAACGAGGGTAGAATGTGAAGCCTTTCTATGCCTTTCCACACCCTTATTCCTTTAGGACTTACCTTAGCAATTACTACACTTAAACATGCATAATGGTGACTAAATTTTCAGAATTATAACACCACAAAACAGTCCCTAAAACAGTCCATACACATCACAACATGTCCAACAATTTCATGCAAGTTCTTGGCCACAACATGTCATAATTCCATAACTCTTATCTCAATTCCTATAATCCAATTTTGGATTTTAATACTTCCATATAACTAATTCCAACTAAATCTCCACGTTTCCTTTCAATTTCATCATGAAATTAGTGATAATAATAACAACAATAACCAACGAATCCAACAACACCAAAATCTGTCCCAAATTGGCAACTAGCCCAAAATGGTCACATGCAATGCTTAAATTCCAATTCTTCCTTAACACAAATTCATTACCTTAATTCTAACAACATGCATTCCAATTATATCATAGAAAGAAGAATTTTTATACCTCAAATTCGACAAAACAGTCCGCAAATTTTCTGCCACTGTTTATCCGAAAATCCCCACTGTTTTGTAATTTTTCTCCTCCTTTTTGTTCACTTCTTCAACTCCAATTGACATGCAAGTGTTCTACAATGTTAAGCCATCATCCCTACACATTTTTCTTCCAAAATTTCATCCCAAAAATCTCAATTTTCTGGCGGGCCAAGCAAAGGGTCGCTTTTGCCATTGTTTTTGCCACTGTTTTTGGTGTTGTTTTGCTTCTAATTTTTGGTGAAAAATGTAGTCTAGGAAGAGAAGATAAAAACCTTAATTTTGTTTATGGGTGGAGGGTGATTTTCTGATGGGTGTAGAGGAGAGAATGAGAGGAGAGTTATTTTTTTGTTTAAGTGTAGAAGAAGATGAAGAGGTAAGTGTAAGTTTATAAGAAAAAAATTTGATTTTTCCTTTACACTTTGGCCCCCAAGTTCTTCAATTAGTAAATCTCAAACCCACTTCTTTTAATTCCCGAGAATTTCATAAGCCTCGTATCCTCAATGTCATAATTCTTTTTAATACAATACTAGTCCATAACTCCATTGGAATAAATTCAACTACTAGGATTAATTCTCGTCGTCACGTGTATAGCACTAAAGAAAAATTATTCCGGGATAACATCCGTTTATACAATAATTTCCCGTATTAACATATGTAAGCGTTCCTTATATTCAATATCCGAATCTTGCTTTCTTAATGACGTTCTTAATTATCGTCTTAATCTTACGAGGTATAACAATTGTAATGTATTTGTTACCCAAAGTAGGTTTATACACTATCATAATTGTAGAGTTAGAATTATGGTAAAATAAGATTTAGGAATAGAATAGGAATATTTTGTATCTTGTATATATACATATTCAAGTAATGAAAATAATCAAGGGGATTATTTCTTTCATGGTATCAAGAGACTAGGTTTTACAAAAAAAATTCTCTCCCAAAGTTTTTTGACCTTCTTGGCCGAGAAACCCCCCCTCGGGTTTCTCTCCCAAATTTCGTCTTCCGCTCTCAAAAACCTCTCTTAAATTTCCCCTCATTCTTTGTTCTTTCAATATGTCTAAGAACAATTATCATCCTGCCCTCATGGTTTCCAACATCAAGAACTGTATCCCTATTGTTTTTGAGATGGAAAACGTCAAATATGCGACGTGGGCGGAGTTGTTTAAAATTCACGCTATCTCCTATCAAGTTCTTCATCACATCATTCCTCTCGCTAGACCTCTTCATGCGGAGGATCCTGAGTTATGTATTACTCTTGATGCTACCGTTCTCCGGTGGATCTACGTCACTATTTCAGTGGACCTTCTACAGACGATTATTGAGCCGGATGCCACGGCTATGACTGCATGGAATAGATTGCGTGACATATTCCAGGACAACCAACATTCACGTATCGTCACACTCGAGCAGGAATTTTCTCTAGTTCGAATGGACAAATTTCCAAACGTTTCTGCATATTGCAAGAAACTCAAGGAGTTGGCTGATCAACTCCGTAATGTTGGCGCACCGATAACTAATAATTGTCTCGTTCTACAGTTAGTTGCTGGTCTTTCGGAGGCCTATAATGGTGTTGGAACTCTCCTTCGCCAAAGCAACCCTCTTCCCGACTTCTATCAAGCCCGCTCCATGCTTACGTTGGAAGAAGCCGATTTGGCTAAAAAGGCGGCTACCGGAGGAAGCCCATTCTTCATGGTGGCGTCTTCTCCTACTTCTTCGGATTTTATTAATAATTCGGGCCAAAACCATAATAATGGTGGCGGCAAAAATAATCGCAAGAATAACTGTAGAACGAGACAATTAACAAATAATTGCACGATCTGGTGGCAGTTCCGGTGGTCAGCAAACATGCAGTGGGTCCTATCCAGTGAACAATGTCCCACCACCCCCTGGGCCCAGCAGTGGGGCCCATGGCAGTGGAGCTGGGGCAGTGGGTCATGGGCCAGCAGCCCCTACAATCACGCAGTGAATTCCAGCGGCCAGTGGGTTGGCCAACACCCAGTGCCCAACACCAAAGATGGCGGCCCATCGCCGCGGCCCAAAGGCGGCAAAGAACAACAGCTACGACCCAGCTCCATCGGTGATAGGAGTTCTTGGGCCCTGACCTAGCAAGCCCATCATGCAGCATGCCCCACTCAAATCGATATTGAGGCCGCGATGCATACACTAGGGTTAACTCAACCGGACCCAAATTGGTATATGGACACCGGTGCCACTACTCACATGAGTTCCGAATCAGGTACTCTCTCATCTTATTCCAATTTGAGCACTCCTCGGGGGATAATTGTTGGTAATGGCAGTTCTATTCCAATTCTAGGGTATGGTCAGAAAACGTTGTCTCCCCCCAATCCACCACTCCTCTTGAAAAATACTTTACATGCTCCTAAATTGATTAAAAATTTAGTGTTTGTTCGAAAGTTCACAAATGACAATTCTGTTTCTGTTGAATTTGATCCTTTCGGTTTCTCTGTGAAGGATTTCAAGACGGGGAGTCATCTCATGAGGTGTGATAGTAGGGGGATCTGTATCCTATCATGCCCGGTTTCCACCATCGAGTCCAGCCTTGCCGTCGCCTTTGCGACCATCTCTCCTTCCATGTGGCATGCTCGCCTGGGTCATCCGGGATCTTCTATTTTATCAGTTTTAGATAAAAATAGCTTTATTTCTTGTAAGGGTACGAGTCGTACTCCAATTTGTCAGTCTTGCTCATTTGGAAAAATTGTTAAGTTGTCATTTGTAGACTCCAATTCTCATACTTCTATGCCATTTGACATTATTCATAGCGACTTATGGACATCTCCTGTTCTTAGTTCAGTGGGTCATCGATATTATGTTCTCTTTTTAGATGATTATTTTAGATTTTTGTGGACGTTTCCAATTGCAAATAAATCACAAGTGTTTTCCGTCTTCATCAAATTTAGAGCGTTCATTCGTACTCAATTCGAAAGAGACATAAAAAATATTCAATGTGATAATGAGAAAGAGTATGACAATAGGGAGTTTCGGGAGTTCTGTGCTACTAATGGGATCAATTTTAGGTTTTTGTGTCCTCATACATCTCCACAAAATGGAAAGGCCGAACGCAAAATTAGTTCCATCAATAACATTGTCCGAACTCTCTTAATTCATGCCTCCATACCTCCATACCTCCATATTTTTGGCATCATGCTCTACAAATGGCCACATATCTTCTTAACATAATTCCTTCTAAAGGTCTGACATATTCTTCTCCCCTCAAAATCCTATATAATAAGAACCCTCCTTATTCTCATCTTCGGGTTTTTGGGTGCTTGTGTTTTCCGTTATTCCTATCCACCACAATTAACAAACTTCAGGCTCGATCTACCTCGTATGTATTTTTGGGTTATCCATCTAATCATCGTGGTTATAAATGCTTTGATTTATCCTCAAATAAAATCATAATTAATCGCCACGTCCTTTTTGATGAAACCCAATTTCCTTTTGCGAAAGTTCAGACTCCCGAGCCTCGATCGTATAATTTTTTGGATGAACAAATATCCCCGTATATTATTCGGAATTTTTCGAACATATCCCGCACCCAAAATGCTCCAATGGCCCACCGCCTTGGTCCCACGCTCCGCCAAAGAAGAAGTTTCAGCTCGATCGCCCCAGCAATTGGGCTACCACCACCTCGAACCGGTCCGTAAGATGCCCCAGCCATCGATTTGGGTCAAGAGCCCATCGCTGGCCGCCCATCCGTCTCGAGCCCAGAAAATTCCCAAAATTCACTCAATTCTTCCCGAGTCATAGACCGGTCACTCGTAGTCAGCGGGGTATTTTTACACCTAAAAAATATTTTAATTTATATTCTGATGTCTCTAAATCTCCCTTACCCTGTAACCCTGTGTCCGCCTTAAATGACCCTAATTGAAAAATTGCAATGACTGATGAATATAATGCTCTTATTGATAATAAGACGTGGGAGTTGGTGCCCCGTCCTTCTGGTATTAATGTTATCAGGTCTATGTAGATTTTTGCTCATAAGGAGAATTCAGATGGGTCATTTGCTAGACATAAGGCGCGACTTGTGGGTGATGGTAAGATTCAGCAGGTGGGGATAGATTGTGGTGAGACGTTTAGTCCGGTGGTCAAGCCGGCTACTATTCACACGGTGCTTAGCTTGACTCTTTCAAATACTTGGCCTATTCATCAGTTGGAGGTCAAGAATGCCTTCCTACATGGTGACCTCAAAGAAACAGTCTATATGCATCAGCCATTGGGTTTTAGGGATCCTAACCGTCCGCATCATGTCTGTTTATTGAAAAAGTCCTTATATGGGCTTAAGTAGTCTCCACGGGCCTAGTATACGTGATTTGCTAACTTCGTTTCAACTATTGGGTTCACTCACAGCAGGTCAAATAATTCCCTATTCATCTACCGCAGTGGTTCGTCCTTGGCCTACATTATGTTGTATGTGGATGATATCATCTTGACTGCCTCTTCCGATGCCTTGCGCCAGTCTATCATGACCATGCTCAGTTCTGAGTTTGCTATGAAAGACTTAGGGCCTTTGAGTTATTTTTTGGGGATTGCCGTCAAACGTCATTCAGGTGGTTTGTTTTTGTCTCAACGGAAGTATGATGCTGAGATCATCGAGAGGGCTGGGATGTCATCCTGTAAGTCCACTACTACTCCTGTTGATGCAAAACCCAAGCTTAGTACCGCGGCAGGTGCACCATACGAGGACCCGACCCGCTATCGCAGTCTTGCAGGGGCTCTCCAGTATCTTATATTTACCAGATCGGATATTACGTATGCTGTTCAGCAGGTGTGTTTATTCATGCATGATCCCAGAGTTGAGCACATGAATGCAATCAAACGCATCATTCGGTATATTCAGGGGACACTGGACTATGGGTTGCACTTGTATCCTTCTTCTACATCCACACTTGTCTCATACACATATGCGGATTGGGGTGGTTGTCCGAACACCAGACGGTCTACGTCAGGATATTGTATGTTCCTTGGCAACAACTTGGTCTCCTGGTCTGCAAAGCGTCTGGCGACTCTATCCCGCTCAAGTGCAGAGGCAGAATATCGAGGGGTAGCTAATGTGGTCTCAGAATCATGTTGGTTACGTAATTTGCTTGTAGAGCTTCATTGCCCCATTCATAAGGCGACCTTAGTATATTGTGATAATGTTAGTGCCATCTACCTCTTAGGTAATCCGGTTCAGCATCAACGCACCAAACATATCGAAATGGACATTCACTTTGTCCGTGAAAAGGTTGCTCGGGGGCAGGTACGCGTATGTCATGTCCCGTCAAGATATCAAGTTGCAGACATCTTTACAAAGGGTCTTCCCTCGGTACTCTTTGAAGATTTTAGGGACAAGCCTCTGTTCTAAGACCGCCTCGCTATGATCATGGGGTGTGTTAAATAAGGCAATATACACACAATATACAAGTGTATATTGCCTTATTCAAAGGCCACGAAATCAGCCCATATCTGCCCATATTGGGCATCTCGGTTTTGGCTAGTTTTGGTACATAAGATATTGTATATTTGGAAAATATATGTGTAGTATATTGTAATGTATTTGTTACCTAAAGTAGGTTTATACACTACCATAATTGTAGAGTTAGAATTATGGTAAAATAAGATTTAGGAATAGAATAGGAATATTTTGTATCTTGTATATATACCTATTCAAGTAATGAAAATAATCAAGGGGATTATTTCTTTCAAAAACTTATTTCAGATGGAAAAATATATTTAATGAAAAAAATTTCTAGCTTAGATTTCACAAATGGAGTAGATTGGAATAAGCTGTGGAAGTTATGGCGGACAAACGAAGATTGAAGAAAATGGTAGGTGGGTGGTGTTGATTGGTTGGGATCGGGGTTTAGAAAATAGGATTCTTTTTTTATTTTTAATTAACTAAATAGTTTACAAATAATTTTTCTACACATATTTTATCTTTTAATAACTATTTTGATATATTAGCCATATGTCTTTATTTAATTCGCCACTTTTACATGTCATCGGTGAATGTATTGCACTCTCTTTACATATTTGGCTGATTCAACAAAAAATGTCTAAATGACGCAGTCTGAGTCTCCCTCGTGTGTCTAATTGGAATAAGATTTAGTTGAGATATTTAAGTGAAGATTCTTTCGACCACAAGGGGCGCGTGATGTATTCAACTTTAATAAAAAAGATACTCCCTTCATTTCAAAAGGATTGTTTTACTTTTCTTTTTAGTCCATTTCAAAAATACCTTCTTTTTTTTCAACTCTTACATTCCAACATTCAACATGACATGTTTAAGACCACAAGATTAAATGTTATTTTTATACTTTCAACACATCTTTAATTTAAGACCACGAGATTGAAAGTCTTCTCTATTTTCTTAAACTTTGTGCCAAGTTAAAATCAGGTAATCTTTTTGAAACAAATGGAGTAAGTAGTATAAAAACGGTCCGTTTTAACAAATAAAAAATGATGATATATAGCTTTTCTTTTCTTCTCGTAATTCTTTATGCATTAGGTATGAGTTATTATTTCTAAACATGAAATTATATACTTTTTCTTACATAACTATTTAAAATTTTATTTTTTTATATCATTAATATACTTATTTTACCAACTCCAAGAATGATATGATTAAAGAAATCAAATTCAATTATACCTTGACACATTACTTATGGTAACTTTAAGTCATCTCAAATTATAATCGAGGGTATTGTAGTTTTGAAAGGAACTGGTAGAATAAACGTTTAATTGAAAAATTAATGTTGGTAATTAAATTTTATATTACATAAAATTGGTATTATATAAAATAATAAAAGTAATCTCAGAATCTTTGATTTTGTACACGGTTAAGATCATTTATCCTAAACTTTAAATGGAGGGCAAAGTTGCCCTATTTTAAATAGCTCAAGGGCAACATTTGGCCTATCCTTCCTTATTTAGAGTAACCGTTAGTATGAATATTATTTTAAAATTATTTGACTAGTTGGAGGGTACTTTTGAGCTACATAACTAACAAGGAGGGTATTTTTTAGCAAAAAAATGTAACCGAGAGTAAGGTCATCCTCTTTTAAATAATTCAGGAAATTTTTTAATCTTTTCCCAAAATAAAAAGAATGTTATAAAATATAATAACAAAAATACAAGATAAACTGATTTAGCTTCTTATTTATAGAAGTAAAGAAACTGCAACAATTCTTTTCAAAAGTTGTTGGCGAGCTGCTTGCTTGATTGCAAGCCTCAGAAAGTTGCTGCAAGATTTTTCAGGAAGCTGCTTGTAAGCTACATGCATGATCTACTAGCTTTAGCTAGTTGCTTGATTACAAGCTTCTTAAGAAAGCTATAGGAGTACTTGAAGGAACATTCACAATACTATTTATTTATAACACTCATCCCTGGATGTTCATTAATAGATAATGTCTCTTGTTAATATCTTACGGGAGGAAAATCTTAGTGTAGGAAAAAGAGCACACACATTCAAATTATTGTAATAGGTAATCTTGAATAGGAGATGTGTTAATAACTCAAAATTATTATAAGTCTTACCTTTGGATTATCAAGGGATGGGGTCATTCTCCTCTTCTCAAACTTGTAAGAACAATGTGAAAAATTAACCTTAAAAACCCTCTCCCCCGTGATAAAAATGCAAGATAGAAGTCGCATATTACAACACCCAACTTTCACCCACTGCGATGCTCAAATTTGTTTTGAGTATACCAATAAATGTTACTACATCACTGGAGTGCCCAACTATTGTCCGTTGCAACACTATATGCTTTATTATATATAAAATTATTCAAATTATTTTTAACTTGCTCCAATCCACTTCTCATCACTTTCAAAACTCATATTCATGTTTTTAGCATACTACCTTCATTATATGACATTAGTTTAGTCCACGTGAAAGTTTAAAACATACCAGACTTATCTTAAGTGTGTCCTTGATATTTATATGTATTTCTCTTCTTTACTCGAGGATAAGCAAAAGTCCATGTGTAAGGTGGTGAATTTGACATATTTATGCCTATTTACATGCATTTTGTTTTGATATATAACAACAATAACAACATACCTATAATCCCACCTGGTGAGATCTAGGGAGGGTAGATCTGGTATAGGCAAACATACATTTTTTATATCAAATATCAAAACTTTTTACGTGTTTTAGTTGGTAAATATATATATATATGATGGTACTCTATTGTACTTTATAAAGCAGTACAGGAAGTAAATAACTATTACACGTGTTCGAAATGATAAACAAATATTCAATATTCAAAAATTGAATCTTGTTGAACAAATAAGCCAATCTTCAAAACTGTCGCAAGCTTGTTGTGTCTTGAATCTTGATAACCTGAAATCAAGAAACAACTAAATCTGGATGATTACAACGTTGTGTGTTGAGTCGCGTGATTGCCCTCTATCCTTAAGACAAGATTTCCCCATATATATGCTTTTACGTTAGCGGGCAATAGTCTCCCAAGATAAAATACACTTTAATCTCAACGCTACAAAGCCAATAGGTTGAGCCTAATGAAGAAAATAAATATGAATCGACTTGCTGAAGATATGGAAAAGAAAGGAAGATTTTGTATCTTCTCTTCTGTTTTGTCTCTGTGTATATAATGTGTCTCTGTTGTGTATATGTTGTGTATATGAGTATCTTTACTCACTATTTTGCAACACTGTTTTGCTCACTGTTTCGTGGTCTATTTGTGCTATTTTCTGTGTCTGTATCTCCTATTTTCCGTCACGAATTGAGCCAAAGGAGGCATCAATATATATCATGGAGGAGGGGTTGTTCAACTGCCCAAAATATGGCTGTTAATGGCCATTAGGAGGGCTATAAATAATAGGTTTAGTGCCATTAGTGTGGCTGTTCATGGCCTTGAAGGAGGGCTGATTAAGGTCATTGAAGGAGAGTTGTTAATCGAGTAGTTAACATCCAAGTAATGACTAGTTAATGCTCCAAAAATAGTCCAAACGGTAGACAGAAAGTTTCTGCCTTCCGTCACTCCCAAAATCAACTTTTCAGAAATTCTAGGGACCAAACTGTAAATATTAAGAAAGTTGGGGGTCCAAAAAGATAATATCAGAAAGTCCCCACAGCCCACAGCCCACGGCCCGTGACCCGTGACCCGTGACCCGAGACCCGAGACCGGACGGGACGGGCGGGCGGCGGCGGCGCGTGTGGGCTTAGCCTTGAACCCAAGCACATCTAGGTCCTCCCTCCTTTAAATACATGGGATACCCCTTGCGGTCCCAAACCCTTTACCACATTAGAGACTTATATAGAGAGCAATTCTTCCTATTCCCACCGATGTGGTAGATTTGTCCCACACCATATTTCAATGCCTCAAACATCTTACTTCGTGGACCAATATCTCCTTCATTTCTCAACGAAATTTGACGATTCTTGGCCCTACGGTCATCTACTCACTTAGTAGATTATGCATGTGCGAAGAGACAAAGCCTCCAACATGCGAAACACTAGTGTTTAATTCATTAAACATGGGTGGACGCACCTCCCCGCCAAAGGCAAATTTCCAACAATCCCCTCTATGAAAGAGAGATTTTGGCGCACTCACAAGGTGCCTACTTCCAGCAATCTTTCAGCGAAAAGATATTGCATCAGGAGAGGTAGCTTCCGTTTTGAACCTTCCCTAGTTGAATACCACCGGACTTACTTACTGCGCGGTGAACGTGATGTCTTGAACCGTCAGTGTTTGGTGTAATTCAAGACAATGATACCAACACAATAACTCTCCTTATTCGTTTTCATTCTTACATTTTTTGTCCGTTGTGGCCGTGGACACACTTGGATTCTTAAGTGCATTCATTTGAGGCGGCCTTCCTCGCACTTAAATAGGTGATCTCCTACAAGGTATCCTGTTATACCCCACTTCACAAGTGTTAAGAATCATTAAAAGTTTCCCCAACCATAACCTCAACCGTTTGAGGATCGTTTAAAGGTTTGGAAGCTTAACCTTTACCCACCATGCAGGCAGCACTTTAATGTCTATCGCGGGAACAACTTTGGATTCATGTTTCCGTACATAAATCATCATCCGAAGTGCTTCTTGCTTCCACCGAAGCGCTCAACTGAACCTTTTGCCGCTTAGTGTTCCCATTGAACCAAATTCTTGGGATCTCCAATCAGTATGGTTGGGTTTCCACCGAAAAGGTTCGTATTAATTGGGTTTTAAGCCCATTCCCCTACAGGCAGAACACTTGATCTCCGGGTAGTCCCTTAGTTAGTAAACAAGGAAGTGATACCTGTGATGATCAACTGCCATGCGGTCTTATGTCTCCGACAGATCCTGACAGATATGTCCAGACGCCATCATCCGTGTCCTTCCCGGCCGACCGCCAGCCACAAAGGTATAATTCTTTGAAGGCACGGGTTTCTCCCACTAAGGGACGTCCTCTAATGAGTCGTGAAGTTACTCAACTTTTTTCATGCTTTGTATAAAGCGATAAACTCCGATTCCATCATGAATCGGCCGATGCAAGTTTGCTTAGAGGATTTTCCAAGACCCACCATACACATTTACTTGTGGCTTTGGTGTTCTTCAGATCTGATGTCCAGTTTGCATCACTTTGTTCTCCCATAATCGCTGGACATCCAGAATACCATAATCCGTAGATAAGCGAATAATTCAGATATCGTCATATCCGACTTAACGCCTTCTATTGATCATGTATTAAAAGCATCAGTGAACCTTAGTTCAGCTGATCTGCTTTGTAGGCCGATACCAGGTCGGTTGTAGTGTGTACAATACATTGAACTACACGTGACCTGAGCATATCGCTCCTTGTCTATGGGTGCACCATGATTCCAATCAGTTCTATGATTCATATCCATTGGTGGCTTCAACGAGACTGTCAACTATCGACCAGTCCGTTAGATGTCTTAGAAATCCAATTCCTAAGATGTCATCTGTGATACCCATATCTTTCATATCGAGACTTTGTTTCAATATGACTTTTACTTTCAGACTGTTGATTCTCTAACTGCTGGCTTTCTAACTTCAGAGTCAATGTTTCTGTGGTCAGATTCATTATTTTTGTTTTATCTGAAACTTCCAGGACCAAAATGTAAACATTTCAGGGACCAAAATGAAAGTTCAGGAAGAAGCCCAACAGTCCAGCAAACCAACTCTGATCCTCTTCTTCTAACTCTCCGGTTGGGAAGGCTGTTTCAACATCCATGCCACACAAGACTGCAATGGCCCAGGATGTTAAACTACTCACAGAGGAGCACTTGTACAAGTAGCCGAGGCCTTATACTCGACAGTAGATCCATCTATTTTTTACTCACATTTGAGTATCCATTTTCACAACCCAAAGGTTCTTTTTCCGGAGGAAGATCAACCATTATGCAAGTATAGTTCTATATGATGGAATATATTTCTCTCTTTGTAGCTTCTTTCCAAAGCAGCGCTTTTGGAGATGACAATTATTTGTTAATTGTCCATGGTTCATTCTCAACCATACAAGATAGAAGGATTGGAACAAGTCTTTGTCCCCTTCTTTGCTCCGTCTCGGTTCAACATCTAGAATCCCTGAGTTCTGCAGATCTGGAATATTAAGTTCCGGATAGGCAGCAACTTTCGAGTCCTGTAGATACGGAACATCTAGTTCCGGACAGTCAGGCCCTCGCGGGTTCTTGTTAACCTTGAGCAATTACTTCCTTTTCCTTTTCAAGGAAAGTTATCTTCAAAGAATTCAGCATTCTTTGACACCAAGAGGCGATAAGCACTACTGTTATTTGCAGATCCAGTGGATATGCAATCTATAGTCTTAGGTACAACTTGACCTGTTTCGGTATTACAACTTTTACCAAGCCACCCCACATAATTTGAGCGTACGACTTTGCGCTTGGCTAACCCCGTTGGATTGATGTGAGAAATGAACAGTCGTTTAATGAACGATGCTTCACATTCTCCCCCTCTATCACTATGACTTTCGCAATCCATAAGATTAGTTGATTTCCAACTTCTGCTTTGTAGCGCTTATCCGCTTCAACAACTTCATCTTTGCTTTTCAACAAACAAAGGATTACATACGTTGTACCATCATCAATGAAGGTCACAAAGTACTTGTCTCCCCCCTCTATTTTGTATAAACTTTAAATCACCTATAAAGGTGTGACTAAGTTTTAGAGGAGCGGTGCTTCTTTCGCTATTCCTTTGACGGAATTTTGAAAGGTGATTTTGCCTCTTCACCTACCTCACATTTATTTTGAGGGTTTATGTCGACAGAAGGTAATAATCTCAACTTCGTTAGCTTTTGAATGACTTTCTATTTAACGTGTCTTAATCTATGATTACATAGATGCACATGTTACAAATATATCATTCATTTGGCTATAGACATACTGTACCATTCTTAGTTATTATAGACCTGTTGGACTAGTCTCAAACCAGCTTGACCAACAACGTCCCTTAAACCAAGTTTGGGACATGTATCACCTCATTTTAGAGTGATCCCATTCCCTGAAGTCCTATTGAGAACAACCTCTCCAACCCCTTCTACTTTTAGAGGTGGCGTTGCTTCACATGAACAACCTCTTGCCCGTGGTTAGGGCGTAATCGGATCATATTTGATCTGGATACTCTGGCCCACTCCAATTGCTTTGGCAGACTGAGTGTCCAATTTCTTTTCTGCCTTTCTTTAGGCCTTCAGATCATTTAAGACCTGGAAACTCTGGCCCACCACACTAGGTGTCCATTAGTTTTCCTATGAAATGAATTCTGGCCCCACTCCAGTCACCCATAGGCTTTGTATGACTGAGTGTCCGATATCATCATATCAAAGGAATTTTGGCCCACTCCAGTCGCCCGGAGGCTTTGTATGACTGAGTGTCCAATATCATCCTATGAAGGATCTTCTGCCAAATAGTGTGACAGGCTCAACGTCTTTAGCTTTTAGTCTTCTTCCGTTATGATTGGTGCCCAGATAATTCTTGGCGCTTACTTAAGAGTGGTAACAGTTTTTGCACAGTTAGTGGATCTTTCTCCCTCGTATGTGCGAACATACTTTACACACTTTTAATAATTACACTTAAAAGAACAGATCTTTTAAGTCGTTTACAAAATTCAATCTTTAAACGGGAAAGAAGATGAGATTAAACTTCTGATTTTAAAGCGTAAGGAATATAAATTATTTTCATATTCCTCCTTACTTTAATCCATTTTTAATCAGACATCATTTAATCTTTATTCTTGACAAGTAAGAAAAACTACTTATCCCAATTTCGGATTCTGTGTCTGGGACAGATATTGGCCTTCTGCTGCAAGATAGAACCACATCTTCAACCTTCTCCTCTTGTCCCAGTTGACATTCTCAGGCTCTCGTGAGCGCTTGTTCCCACCACTTTTGGGAGCGGTGACACCATGAACATGTTGACAATCAACAACATCATCATCACTTTCTTCTACCAGAAAACCACAGCCATATCCAGATTTGGTCACACAACTTTTGACCGACATCTTTCGAACACTAATAGTAATACAATACAATCTTGTCTTAACTTGATGGTACTCTATTGTACTTTATAAAGCAGTACGAAAAGTAAATAACTATTACAAGTGTTCGAAAGGATAAACAAATATTCAAAATTCAGAAATTGAATCTTGTTGAACAAATAGACCAATCTTCAAAACTGCCGCAAGCTTGTTGTGTCTTGAATCTTGATAACCTGAAATCAAGAAACAACTAAATCTGGATGGTTACAACGTTGTGTGTTGAGCCGAGTGATTGCACTTTGTCCTTAAGACAAGATTGCCCCGTATATATGCTTTTACATTAGCGGGCAATAGTCTCCCAAGATAAAATAACACTTTAATCTCAACGCTACAAAGCCAATAGGTTGAGCCTGACGAAGAAAATAAATATGAATCGACTTGCTGAAGATATGGAAAAAGGAAGGAAGATTTTGTATCTTCTCTTCTGTTTTGTGTCTGTGTATATAATGTGTCTCTGTTGTGTATATGAGTGTCTTTACTCACTATTTTGCAACACTATTTTGCTCACTGTTTCGTGGTCTGTTTGTGCTATTTTCTGTGTCTGTATCTCCTATTTTTCCAAAACGAATTGAGCCAAAGGAGGCATCAATATATAGCATGGAGGAGGGGTTGTTCAACTGCCCAAAACATGGCTGTTAATGGCCATTAGGAGGGCTGTAAATGATAGGTTTAATGCCATTAGTGTGGATGTTCATGGCCTTGAAGGAGGGCTGATTAAGGTCATTGAAGGAGGGTTGTTAATGGAGTAGTTAACAGCCAAGTAATGGCTGGTTAATGCTCCACACAGCCCACAACCCACGGCCCGTGACCCTTGACCCGAGACCCGAGACCGGACAGGAAAGGCGGGCGGCGGCGGCGCGTGTGGGCTTAGCTTTGAACCCAAGCACATCTAGGTCCTCCCTCCTTTAAACACATGGGATACCCCTTGCGGTCCCAAACCCTTTACCACATTAGAGACTTATATAGAGAGCAATTCTTCCTATTCCCACCGATGTGGTAGATTTGTCCCACACCATATTTCAATGCCTCAAACATCTTACTTCGTGGACCAATATCTCTTTCATTTCTCAACGAAATTTGACGATTCTTGGCCCTACGGTCATCTACTCACTTAGTAGATTATGCATGTGCGAAGAGACAAAGCCTCCAACATGCGAAATACTAGTGTTTAATTCATTAAACATGGGTGGACGCACCTCCCCGCCAAAGGCAAATTTCCAACAATATATATACTCATTTTGGATTTATGATATTAGTAAATCATTTGAGGCATAAGGAAGCAAATTGGAGGAAAAAATTGGACAAAATCTGCAAAAGTTAGAAGGAAACAAGCCATGCTATATTCACAACGATCACTTAATTTCTTTTATTAGAGCATGATTGGGCGCAATTATTAACCTACTAGTCTACAAATGATTATAATATATTAGCAAAATTCGTATATATGTATATGCAAGGGAAGCCCGTGCTATGCACGAGCCCAACATTCAATTAGATAATTTGCTTCATGTTTTAGATAACCACCTTCAAATTCACAGAATCTATGTATTACAAGCATTATTATAATTTGGATTGGCTCAAGTACAAAATACAAAATAAGGTGTAATATTTACTAAGAAGTATTATTTCAAAGACAGAGAATTCGGATGACGAACCTAAAAAGTACAGAAATTATATATAATTACATAAAACTAAGGGTGGTCAGTGGGACGTGATGAGATTTGGGGGATGGGCGGTGGGTCGGGATCGGGATAGGCGGGAGGGGGGATTAGGTGGACGGGAAGTGGTCCGAGATGTGAAGTAGAAGAAGATGGTACAGAAGCCGGTTGATTATTTGCACTTTGCTCTTGGTAATACATATACATAGTTTTGCATGGTGTTTGTATGCTAGAGATAACATCTTCTTTAGTTGGTTCATTGATTGGTTCTTCCGTTGGAAGTATTTCTAGGCATTCATAAATCGTTTCAATAAGGGCATTACAACCGTCTCCTTTAATAGTAGGATTTAATACAACACCAATAAAATAAATAATGAGAATAGGAAAAACAAATTATTTTTACAAACATTTTTGTAATAGCTGGAGCGTAAGTTGATTTTTTCATATATTCATTAAATAACAAAAATATTAGAGCTATATAAAATAACATAGATGAAATAGTAGGATAATAAATACTAGAAAATTCCTTAGTAGCTAGAAAAAATTTCTCTAAGAATACAATAAGTTCCAAAATTGTATCCCAATCATCATCTACAAGCATATCCGAAGGATTTTGATTATGTGTGTTAAATAATGAAGTTATAGGTCTTCTATACACGTGAGCAACAACTAATTGTTCATACAAAAAATTCTACCTAGTTGCAACTTCTTCTGGAATTTTTCTATAAAGTAATCCACAATCATGACATTTTTTTAAACTCTTTGCGTTTTTGTATTTTATTACCTTTAAAAATAAAGTTGATAGAAAATTGTACTTTATCAAGGATGTTTTTAAAAAGTTTTAGGTCATCCTTTTACAACTAAGTTATAAATATGACATGCACATCTAACATGAAAATATCGGGAAAAGATGGAGAACATCGAGTTTTTAAAATATTTACAGCATAATCATTAGAAGAAGCATTATCTAATGTAATAGTCATAATTGTATCAGTAATTTCATAATATTCACTAATTTCATGAATATTTCTTGAAATAAAAATTTCAGTGTGCCTTTCATCAATATATCTATATGCTAATATACATTTTTGCATATACCAATTGTGATTTATCCAATGACATGTAACAGTTAAATAATCATTACCATTAGTACTACGGCCTATGTCAGAAGTGATAGCCACTTTGCCATTAAAATGATACAATGCATAACGTAAATATTGTTGATATTCATGCGCAAATTTAAAAACATCTCTTCTAATAGTTGATCTTGGAAAACCGTTAAAAGCAGGATTATATGTTTCTCGAATGTAATGAATAAAACCAGGAGAGGAAGGAAATGAAAAAGGCAAACCCTCCACAACAACTAATTTTGCTAAATTTTCCCGATCTTTGTGTTTATCATATTTTGGACCTATAACTCTCCCCCCTCATCAGGTTAATTTGACCTTGTACTTGGTCGGGGGACACTATGTGAACCTTTGCCCGACTCAGAAGACATTCGCACACCCGTTTTTTTAACAAAGTATTGGTCATATCTTGCTTTGTGATCATTTTTCACATGTTTCATTAAACCTCCTGTCCCACCTTGACCTTTTCCAGTCTTAAATTTATAAACTTAGCGAATTTTTTTATAAATAGCTAGGTGATTAGGAATGTCCCTTTCAAAACAATCTCATGCAGTTGATTTTAATTTTCGTTGTTTTTGGCCTCTTCTCATACTAGGGGGAATATGAGGGATTCCAGTTTCAGTTTCAGCCTGAGACTCGGTCTGAGCCTGAGGTGGAGTTGCACTAGTGAATGTGTTATCTAAATTATCTTCTAATTCATTTTCTAAATCATAGTTTGGTTCAGATGCAGAATATACCTTATGATCTAATGATATATTAATATTAACATTAAAAAGTTTAGTTTCATTTGCATGAGTGAAATTATCATAATTAGGATTACTCGAAGATGCACCCTTACTCCTGTTACCCCTACTACCTCTGCCAGAAAAATGTCCACCTCGTTCTATTATAATTATGCAAATAAATAATTAAAATTAATAAATTAAGTACGATAATTAAAATTAAATAATAATAATTTAAATAAAAGAAGAAACGAGTGTACAAAAGCCGACGTAACGTCGACGTGTAATTGAAGTTGAAATTTGAAACTTTGCTCGATGATCCTCAAGATAGTTTCCAACTTCACTCCCAATATTTGAACTTTGATAGAAATTACCAAATAAAATATAATATTTAGTGTACAATTTAGGCTTGTAGAGAGAGATTAGAGAGATGGTAGGAAAATTTGTGAGAATAATGAAGAGGAAAATGAGGTACTTATAGTTAGAAATAGGGTTAATGTGTAAATATATTAACTTAGGGGTTAAAAATAAATATCAAGGAAGTAGGGGGGTTTATGGGGTGGGGTTGGTGGGGGGGGGGGGCAAAATGGTCATTACTAGCCGTTGCCAACGGCTAAAATCGAAAATGGTCATTTGTGCAACGACTAGATTTTGTAGGTGGGGCGGGACGGATCGTGTGGGGACAGGGCGGGACCGCGATGAGGCGGGACCAGCCCTAGTCCCGTCCCGATTTCAAACCCGATTACTGATAATCCCTATTCCGTAATTTACCCGGCGGGATCGGGACTGGCCAGAGCGGGATCAGGATGTCTCGGCCCACTGGACAGCCTTACATAAAACTACTTTAGTCTCTTGGAAGACTGATGAAAAAAAGCTACAAAAAAGTGTAAAAATGAAATATTTAGTGTTCTCAGCCGGTGAAGGCTCCTTTAATGCTGTGGTTGTCAACTATGTCAATTCTTCCTTCATATCCACCTTGTGCAGTATGACATTCTACCACAATGCTATCATAATGCTACCTCAAAGTATGTTTTCTTTCATCAAATCCATCTTATGTCGTATCACATTCTACCATAATGACACCTTAGTGGCATGCTTGTCTTGTCCTATAAAAGATTTAGCATAGTATTTAAATTAACTCAAGATATACTGACATATGAAAGAGTGTCGAAGGTTAAGATTTTGCTTTACTAAAATTAGCTTATCAGCTAGCACACACTTTTCTTTCTTTTCGATAGTCCAATTCTCAAAAAGATTTTCAAAAAACCGACTTTCATAATTATCAACTGTCTGTTGGATCATAAACTTGATCCATTATGGGAGCCCAAACCCAAACCCAAACCCAATAAAATTGGAGTCCAAGTCCATAATCAAGGTCCAAAACTACAAGTCTTCTACCTAGAATCTTCTAGGGTGTGGTAATTATGCATGTGAATCATTTGATAATTTAAAATATTATTAAAAGAATAGAGAAGAATGAAGTGTATGACTATTGTAATTTTTGATTAGTTTATTTGTGTGGTGCAGAATTATTCTTAAGTAATATAAATACCTCTCCCCATTTTAGTTTAGGTATCAAGAAAAATTAAGAGCATCTAAGTGAGTGAAGAAACAAAGTCTTATAACAGTGAGTTGTAGTATCTTGTTGTTGAATGAGAGTGCTCTTGTAATATTTATTTGAGTTTGAATAAAAGTTATTTGTGAGAGTGTTTCATTTTCAACGAAGTGGTATCAGAGCCAGTTGGAAAGTATACATTATTGCATATCAAATCAAAGGTCTCGACGATAGGAATCTGACGCCGCCAAAATCTCCCCGATAGGAGTTCAGACGCGCCGTCACGCGCCACCGGAAGAGTGCTGCCAGAAAATCGAGTTGAGCCGAGTCAGCCGAGTTGGAGCTGAGTTGACTAAGCCATCAAAGTCATTGACCGTTGACCAGGTTAGGGTTGACTTTGACCGTTGACCAAAAAATGAAAATTTGATCAGGTCCCTCCCAAGGTATTTCGACGTTCCGGATTCATCCGCGCAATTGGATTTTGCAAATTCTTATTATATTGAGAAATATGACAAATGGTATGGCACCATTTCAAGTCCCGACACGCAACAACAACAACTACGACAATTGGAGTATAAAAATGAAGGCACTTCTTGGATCACAAGATGTGTGGGATATCATAGAGAAATGATATAACGAGCCTGCAGATGATGTTGTTTTTGCTGCTTATACACCAGATCAAAAGACAACTTTGAAGGATTCAAGAAAAAAAGACAAGAAGGCTCTCTACCTCATCTACCAAGCATTAGATGATGGTGGCTTTGAAAAGATTTCGAGTGCAGGCTCTGCTAAGAAAGCGTGGGAGAAGCTACAAACCTCTTACAAAGGATCCGAGCAAGTGAAGAAGACCCGTCTCCAAACATTAAAAGGTGAATTCGAATCCTTACACATGAAAGTATCTGAGTCTATTTCGGATTATTTCTCAAGAGTAGTAGCTGTTTCTAATCAATTAAAAAGAAACTGTGAAAAATTAGAAGATCTGAGGATAATAGAGAAGATACTCTGTTCATTAGATCCCAAATTTGAGCACATCGTTGTGACGATTGAAGAAACTAAAGACTTGGAAGAAATGATGATCCAGCAACTCCAAGGATCATTACAAGCATACGAAGAGAATCATAAGAAGAAGCAAGGGTTTACTGAGCAACTCCTCAAGCTGCAACTCAAGGATATGCATAAAAGCCAAGGAAATGATAGAAACCAACATGGTCGAGGCTGAGGCTGAGGTAGATACCATGGATGAGGTGGAAGTCGCGGTCATGGACGAGGTTGGAGTTACAACAACAACAATTCCAACATCAACTATGAGAAAGGAGAAAGCTCAACACGAGGCCGTGTAAGAATCAATCCGAACTCAAGGTATGACAAATCTCAAGTTCGATGCTATAATTGTCAGAATTTTGGGCATTATGCTTCAGAATGTAGAGCTCCCAACAATAAAATTGAGGAGAAGGCCAACTACATGGAGGAGAAGACAGTTAGCAAATAAACTCTTCTTCTAGCACGAAAGGAAACTGATGGTGGCCAAGCAAATTCCTAGTATCTTGACAGTGGTGCAAGCAATCACATGTGTGGAAAGAAAGACATGTTCGTGGAGCTAGACGAGTCAGTAAGCGGAAATGTTTCATTTGGAGATAATTCCACAATAGCAGTGAAAAGGAGAGGTAACATCCTTATCCGTTTGAAAGATGGGAGACATCGATTTATTTCCAATGTCTACTATATGCCCAATATGAAAAGTAACATCTTGAGTTTAGGACAACTGTTAGAGAAAGGTTATGATATTCATATGAAGGATTATAATCTTTCTATAAAAGATGATAAAAATAACTTCATTGCTAAAGTGCCAATGTCAAAGAATAGAATGTTCCTAATCAACATACAAAATGATGTTGCAAAGTGCTTGAAAGCTTGCCACAGAGATGATCATAGCTTTGGCATCTCAATTTTGGAGGTATAGAGCTGCTATCTAAGAAGGAGATAATAAAAGGACTACCTCGCATCAACCATCCTGACCAGCTTTGTGAATGGTGTCTAGTCGGGAAGTAATTCATCAAAAGATTTCTAAAGGAGTCAGAGTTAAGAGCCAAGAAGCCACTCGAGCTTATCCATACTGACGTGTGTGGTCCGATCAAGCCTAGCTCTCTCGGTAACAATAACTATTTTATTCTCTTCATTGATGCTGAGTATATTTCTTGAAACAGAAGTCAGAAGTTTTCAAGAAGTTCAAAGCTACAATAGAGAGATAAAGCGGTAGAAAGATGAAAGCCATGAGATCCGACCGAGGTGGAGAATTTACTTCTATGGAGTTTCAAGAGTTTTGTGAAGCAAATGAAATTCGTCGACCAATAACAATTCCTAGATCCCCCCAGCAAAATGGCATGGCAGAAAGAAAGAACAGAATAATTCTCGACATGGCACGAAGCATGCTCAAAAGCAAGAAACTTCCCAATGAGTTTTGGGCCGAAGCAGTAGCGTGTGCAGTCTACTTATCAAATCGATCTACAATAAGAAGTGTATGGGGAAAGACACTGCAAGAGGCATGGAGTGAAAGAAAGTCTGATATTTCCCACCTGAGAACCTCTGGAAGTATAGCCCATATTCATGTACCAGACGAGAGAAGAACGAAACTTGATGATAGAAGAGAGAGCTTTATCTTCATCGGCTATGATGCTAATTCGAAGGGCTACAAGTTATACAAGCCAAACAATAAGAATACTATGATTAGTCGAGATGTGGTATTCAATGAAGAATGAGAATGGGATTTTAACTCTCATGTAGATGACTTTAATTTCTTTCCTCAGTTTGAAGAAGATGAGCAGATAATGAGGGAGCAACTAGGTGAACCTCAACAAGAGCTTGCAACTCCACCCACTTCACCAACATCAACCACTCAAGGAGACTCATCACCTTCGTCATCGTCAAGTGGGAGTCAAAGTTAAAGAGTTGTGCAACTTACAAGAAGCCTTAGAGATCTCTATGAGGTAACTGAACGACAAGATAATCTTACATTATTTTGTCTATTTGTCGATTGTGAACCAGTAAGCTTTCAAGAAGCAGTACAAGAAAATAAGTGGAGAGATGCGATGGACGAAGAAATCAATGCCATCGATAAGAATGACACATGGGAACTTACCTCAGTTCCCAAGGGACAAAAGGTGATAGGTGTCAAATGGGTGTACAAAACAAAGCAAAATGCTAAAGGAGAAATTGAAAGGCACAAGGCGAGGCTAGTTACTAAAGGCTATAGTCAAAAGGTTGGAATTGACTATGATGAGGTATTTGCTCCTGTTGCTTGATAGGAGACTATCAGACTAATCACTTCTTTGGCAGCTCAAAATAAGTGGGAGATACAACAGATGGATGTAAATTCTGCCTTTCTAAATGGAGTTCTTGAAGAGGAAATCTACATTCAACAACCATCAGGCTACGAAGTCAAAGGCCACTAATACAAGGTGTTGAAGTTGAAGAAGGCTCTTTACGGGCTAAAACAAGCACAAGGGCATGTAATAGCCAAATCGACAAATACTTCCAAGAAAATGGCTTCAACAAATGTCCCTACGAGCACACTTTATATATCAAGATCAAATATGGAGATATATTGATCGCGTGCCTCTACGTGGAAGATTTGATCTTTACCGGAAGCAACCCAAGCATGTTTAATGAATTCAAGGAAGTAATGACGAAAGAATTCGAGATGACAGACATGGGGCTCATGGTGTACTATCTTGGCATTGAAGTTAAGCAACAAAAGGATGTAATTTTCATTTCACAGGAAAGCTATGCAAAGGAGGTCCTGAAGAAGTTCAAGATGGAGAACTGTAAGTCGATAAGCACACCGACGGAATATAGAATCAAGATGTCCAAACATGAAGAAGGCGAAAGTGTAGATCCAACATTCGTCAAAAGTTTGGTGGGAAGACTTCAATATCTAACTTGAATGAGGCCCGATATTCTTCACGCAGCTGGATTGGTTAGTCGCTACACGAAATCTCCAACAACCACCCATTTTAAAGCCGCAAAGAGAATTCTTCGCTATCTGAAAGGTACAATTGACGTTGGCTTGTTCTATTCAGTTTCTAATGATTACAAGCTTGTTGGATATATCGATAGTGATTGGGGTGGAGACATAGATAATCGAAGGAGCACTACTGGATTAGTATTTTTCATGGGAGATACTGCATTCACATGGATGTCAAAGAAACAACCGTTTGTCATATTATCCACTTGTGAAGCGGAATATGTTGCTGCTACCTCATGCGTTTGTCATGCAATTTGGCTTAGAAATCTATTGAAGGAGATATGCTTGATACAAGAAGAGCCTACTAAGGTTTGTGTCGACAACAAGTTAGCCATTGCCTTAGCAAAGAATCCAATATTCCATGATCGAAGCAAGCACATCGATATTCCCTACCACTATATAAGGGAGTGTGTTGCAAGAAATGATGTGCAAGTTGAATATGTGAAGTCACAAGATCAACTTGCTGATATTTTTACCAAGCCACTGACAAGCGAAGACTTCATAAGATTAAGGAACTTACTAGGGGTCACAAGATCAAGTTTAAAGGGGGGGGGGGTGTTAGATCATAAACTTGATCCATTATGGGAGCCCAAACCCAAACCCAATCAAATTGAAGTCCAAGTCCATAATCAAGATCCAAAACTACAAGCCTTCTACCTAGAATCTTCTACGGTGTGGTAATTATGCATGTGAATCATTTGGTAATTTAAAATATTGTTAGAAGGATGGAGAAGAATGAGGTGTATGGCTATTGTAATTTTTGATTAGTTTATTTGTGTAGTGTAGGATTGTTCTTAAGTAGTATAAATACCCTGAAAGAAATAATCCCTTGATTATTTTCATTAATTGAAAGAGTATATATACAATTTATATATTTCCATAATAGGAGAATCCTATTCTTATTTTACTCCTAAAACCTTATTCTACTTTGACACTAACTATACAATTATGGTAATACACATATTATGGTAAGTGTACACTACTAATTAGACTACAACATTAATTACATATTTGTAAAGGAGAAGGAGAAGACCCACGGCTGGGCAGTACTAGGGTTTCCAAATATACACATGTATATTGTGTGTATATTATGTATATTTAACACATCTCCACAGTCATAGCGGGTGGTCTTCGAACGCTGGGACTGTCCCTAAATTCTTCAAAAGGACCGAGGGAAGACCCTTAGTAAAGATGTCGACAATTTGATACCTAGAAGGGACATGGCAGATGCGAACGCGCCCACGAGCAACCTTTTCACGGACAAAGTGAATGTCCATCTCGATATGTTTAGTGTGCTGGTGCTGAACCGGATTATCAGAAAGGTAGATGACACTAATATTATCATAGTAAACCAAGGTTCCTTTCTGAATAGGATAATGAAGATCTAACTGCAAATTACGTAACCAACATGATTCAGAGACCACATTAGCTACCCCTCGATACTCGGTCTCTACACTGGAATGGGATAAAGTCGGCTGATGCTTCACAGACTATGAGACCAAGTTATTACCAAGAAACATACAATAGCTAGACTTAGACCGTCTGGTGCCCAGACAGCCACCCCAATCATCATCTTTATATGAGACAAGTGTTGTCGTTGATGACTGATATAGATGCAAGCCATAGTCTAGTGTACCCTGAATCTACCGAAGGATGCGTTTGAGCGCATTCATGTGCTCAACTCTGGGATCATGCATAAAAAAATGCACCTGCTGTACGACATATATAATATCGGGTCTCGTAAATGTGAGCTACTGAAGGGCCCCTGCAAGGCTACAATAGCGGGTCAGATCCTCGTATGGTGCGCCGGCGGCAGCCCTAAGTTTTGGCTTAGTATCAACGGGAGTGGAAGTGGACTTACAGGATGACATCCCAGCCCTCTCAATGATCTCAGTTGCATACTTCCGTTGGGATAAGAATAACACACCTGCATGAGGAGTGACAGCAATCCCAAAAAAATAACTCAATGGCCCCAAGTCTTTCATAACAAACTCAGAGCTGAGCATTGTCATGATAGATTGGCGTAAGGTATCGGAAGAGGCAGTCATAATAATATAATCCACATATAACAGGATATAGGCCAAGGATGAACCAGACGATAGATGAACAAGGAATTATCCGACCTGCTGTGAGTGAACCCAATAGTCGATACATTGTAGGAAAACAGCGTATACCAGGCCCGTGGAGACTGCTTAAGCCCATATAAGGACTTCTTCAACAAACAGACATGATGAGGATGTTTGGGATCCCTAAATCCCAAAGGCTGATGCATATAGACCGTTTTCTTGAGATCACCATGTAGGAAAGCATTTTTTACATCTAACTGATGAATAGGCCATGCTTTCGAAAGAGCCAAGCTAAGCACAGTGCGAATGGTAGCCGACTTGACGACCGAACTAAATGTCTCACCACAATTCACACCAACCTGCTGAGTCGTACCATCACCCACAGCTGCGCCTTATGTCGGGCAAATGAACCATCTGAATTTTCCTTATGAGCAAAAATCCACATAGACCTAATAATATTAATACCAGATGGACGGAGCACCAACTTCCACGTCTTATTATCAATAAGAGCATTATATTCATCGGTCATAACAATTTTCCAATTCGGGTCATTTAATGCAGACACAAGATTATGGGGTAAAGGTGATTTAAGAACATTAGAATGTAAATTAAAATGTCTTTTTGGTTTAAAAATCCCCCGTTGACTACGGGTGACTGGTCTATGACTCAGGGCAGAGGCGGATAAATTTTGGGAATTTTCGGGACTCGGACGGATCGCCAACAGTAATGGCCTCTTGGCCGCCCAAATCAGAATCAAATCGAACTGGGCCAACAATAGACCCGAAACAAAGACCAAATTGGGCCGTAACGGGTAGAATGGATGGCGATTCTTTGGACCCAGATTTGAAGACGACGCCGTTTGGGGAGGACCAACGGGCAGTGGGCCCGCTGGCAGAGTTGGGGTGCAGGACACGTTCGAAAAATAGTGAATAAGTTTCGGGGAAAGACCATCATCCAAAAAATTATATGAACTAGTCCCGGGATTACTAACATTAGCAAACGGAAACTGGGATTCATAAAAAATGACATGGCGATTAATGATGATTTTATTAGCGGATAAATTAAAACATTTATAACCACGATGATTAGACGGAAAACCCAAAAACACACACGGAGTAGACCGGGCCTGAAGTTTGTTAATTGTGGTGGATGGAAATAATGGATAACACAAGCACCCAAAGACCCTAAGATGAGAATATGAAAGTGTTTTATTATATAAAAATTGTAGGGGGAAGAATACGGCAAACCTTTGGAAGGAAGAATGTTAAGGAGATATGTAGTCATTTGTAGAGCATGATGCCAAAAAGACTGGGGTACGAAAGCATGAATCAATAAAGTTCGGACAATGTTATTTATGGTACGAATTTTGCGTTCGGCTTTCCCATTTTGTGAAGACGTATGAGGACAAGAAAAATGAAAATTGATCCTATTATTAGCACAGAATTCCCGACACCCCATTGTCATATTCTTTGCCATTGGCACACTGAATATTTTTGATTTCCGTTCGAATTGGGTTCTAATGAATGCTCTAAATTTTAACATGGAAAAAACTTGAGATTTTTTCGCTATCCATAAAAACTTAGAATAATCATCCAAAACAAGAACATAATACCGATGACCCAAAGAACTAAGAACATGAGACGTCCATAAATCGCTATGAATAATATCAAATGATATTAAAGTATGAGATTTTGAGTCTACAAATGGCAACCTAACAATTTTTCCTGAAGAACAAGACTGACAATTTAGAGTACTACGCGTACTCTTACATGAAATAAAATAAGTTTTATCTAATGATGACAAAATAGAAGACCCGGATGACCAATACGAACATGCCACAAGGAAGGAGAAAGGGCTGCAAATGCTGATGGCAAGGCTTGACTCGATGGATCGGAACTGGGTGTGATAGGATAAAGATCTCCCCTACTAACACACCTCATGAGAGGACTCCTCGTCTTGAAATCCTTCACAGAGAAACAAAATGTATCAAATTCAATAGAAACAGAATTATCAATAGTGAATTTACGGACATACGTTAAGTTTTTAATCAATTTGGGGGCATGTAGGGTGTTTTTCAAGATAAGGGGTGGATGAGGGGGAGACAACGTTTTATGACCATAACCATTAATTGGAACATAATTATCATTACCAACAATTATAGCATGAGGGTTGCTCAAATTAGAATAAGACGAGAGAGCACCTGAATCGGATGTCATATGGGTAGTTGCACCAGTGTCCATATACCAATTCGGGTCCGGTAGAGTCAAACCAATTGTGTGCATCATGGCCTCAATATCAGTCTGAGTAGGGCCTGCTGCGTGGTGGGCTTGCGGAGGCTGGGGCCCAAGAACTCCTGCGTGCTGCCCTGGCCCGTAACTGTTGTTGGAACTACTGGCCCAGTTGGCAGTGGGCCGTCGAGGCTGCTGGGAAGCCCAATGGCTGGAAAATTTTGTGGAGTTGGGCTGTAGGGCCACTGTCTACTGGTCCAAGCCCACGGCCTAGAGGCCCAAGGCTGAGACCAGTGGGTCGGTGGCCTACTGTAATTGGGATGGGGTCCACCGCCACTGTTTTGGCCACCGCGACTGCTGCCGGAACCGCCGCGTCTACCTCTGCGATTTTTTCCATTATTTTTTTGGCCATTTTTGCCGCCCCCCGTGAGATCAGTTTTGGTTCGAATTGTCACCAAAATTTTGAGGATTAGTGGAGGATGTCATCACGACCACGGGACTAGCATTAGTAGCCGCTTTTTTAGCCAAATCGACTTCTTCCATGGTAAGCATGGATCGTGCTTGATAGAACCTCGGATAGGCCAGCAACCATCTGTAAAATAAGACGATCTTCACTAACTGGCGCACCAACGTTGCGGAGTTGGTCCGCCAATTCTTTCAACCTTTTGCAATATGCTGAAACGTTCGGGAAATTTTTCATGTTGACGTGGGAAAAATCCTGTTCAAGGGTAACAACTCTGGAATTTTGATTATCTTGAAATATGTCACGCAATATATCCCATGCAACCATCGCCGTAGCGTCTGGCTCAATAATCGTCTGCAATAGGTCGGTAGAGATAGTAGAATAAATCCACGGAAGGATGGTGGCATCAAGTGTTGTCTATAACTTAGGATCATCCTCACGTGTAGGCACCTCCGTATCATCAGGAGCCGCGGAGATTATGTGATGGATGACTTGATGTGAACGAGTGTGAATTTTGAACAAGGCCCACGTCGCGTATTGGACGTTTTCTAATTCAAGAATTTGAGGGATATGATTCTTGATGTTAGAAACAACAAGGGCAGGGTGAAACGTGGCTTTTGATGTAGACATAACGAAAGAACAATAGGTGATAGAGGGATTTGGAAAAGAGATTTTGAGAGCGGAGAACAAAATGGCAAACCCGAGGAGGAGGGCTCGGTAGAGGCTTGGCCGAAGAACAAGAATTTGTGGGAGAGAAATTGTTGTTTGACCTAGACTTCTGATACCATGACAGAAATAATCCCTTGATTATTTTCATTAATTGAAAGAGTATATATACAATTTACATATTTCCATAATAGTAGAATCTTATTCCTATTCTACTCCTAAAACCTTATTCTACTTGGACACTAACTATACAATTATGGTAATACACATATTATGGTAAGTGTACACTACTAATTAGACTACAACATTAATTACATATTTGTAAAGTGAGTTGTAGTATCTTGTTATTGAGTGAAAGTGCTCTTGTAATATTTGTTTGAGTTTGAATAAAAGTTATTTGTGAGAGTGTTTCATTTCCAACACAGTCATCCCTTGTTAGATCATGTTTAGTATAAATACATCCACATGCTTAAAAAAAGAGGGACTGAACACGGAAAGGAATGTGTATTTCTATTTGGAAGCAGTAGAGATATACCTTATGAATGAGCCCATCATTAATTATGCAGCTGCTTATTCTTTTGAACAACTCATATAATGCTTCCACTTGCAATATGTTTTAACAGTTATGATTAGCAGTTTTTCTAAGAATTTACTAACAAAGGTGCTTTACTGCTTCTCTAAGGCCATATAATTCATATAATTCATATGATTAGCAGTTTTTCTAAGATTTTTTTTTAAATGATGCATACTCACAAGGTGTCTCAGCAGCAAGCACATTGGGCTCCTCGTAACCGGGTTTGTATTGAGGTGTTGTTTTTGAGTGAAAGCAGCCCATTAGAAGATAGTAGTAATAACATCAAAAGATTGGTTTCGAAGTAATATATTGAACCAGATAGACTTCATCTAAGAATCCACCTGCCACAATTAAGATTAGGTCACTAACAGAATTAAGACAGATAGTGGGTTAGATGCAGCAACCTAAAAGCACAGATATTCTGCACTTAACATCAACAAGGGAACTTCATTCTCACAACCATTCCAAAATCCAGCTAATACTAATAAACTATGTAAAATGTGTTATAATCAAAGTTGTTTTTATAGGCAAATGATAGTTGGAGTGTGAAAAAAACGAAAAGAAAACCAACGAAAGACATGGCTGCCAAAAAAGAGTACAGAAAATGCTGTTAACTATTAACATGACATCATGCATTTGTTTCTTTTGGAACATTTAAAAGTTCCTCAAAGTTTACTAAATATACAAGAATATTAAGGTTGTCTAGAGTAATAAATGAATAACTAAAGGGTATAAATATAAAAGAGTATAAATGTTCTTCTAAAAATGGCACTAACAGGGTAAAGTTTGTAGTACAATCTAGAATGCATTTTATACGATCTGGCATTGCACTGTGCACAAAGAATAAGCAATTCAAGAGAAGCATAATAGCAACATGGACTTTCATTTACTCAGCATAATTGGTTGGAGAAAAATACCTTCATAAGCAGACTGTTTTGGACCAAGAATCATGATAATAAAATCTCACATATTTTCTTCCGAGAGAGAAGCACTTATTCCTGGTGCTTCAATCAAAGTTAAACTACATAAAAAACGTGTAAATCTCTCTTAACAAGATAAGTCGTAACTCAATCAAACTCACAATGAAATAAACAAGCTCGCAGTAAGCTTTAAGATCCATAACACTGAAAGTATATTTATGTCCTAGAGACAATCTGTATTAGCACAAATGTACTTTATACACATTCGTATTATTATTAATGGAGATTAATATTTTGGCATTTGCAATTATTGAATTATTATTTGATTGTTTGTAATTATTCATTAATGTTCATCCCTTGAGCTTACGTTGTCATTAATAGAGTGAGATATTCATGATAGAGCGTAACTCTTAAAATAGCCTCGACTAATAATCATCAAGAATGGGATATCGTTGATATGTGATAAGTCGACATGTGATCTGCATCACATCCTTAGAGGATGTAGTATGTCTCTCCTGCTACGAGTAATGGCTACTCGTGATGGACACATGGATACTTTAGAAGTATTGGTATACCCTGCTGATATACTGTTTGTTATGTCTAAAGTATGATCAGCGTGTGGGAGATAGAAGTCCTTAGACTTGAGGTCAATACACGCCTTGTCTACAAAGTAATGTACTTTGATCCCGTCCTAAGCTCAAATGCCTTATAGATTGAGATACGACTTGCATTGGGTACATTACGATGTGGATTAAAGGTGGTAGTTGAGCCAAGATTAGGATTCATTCCTCGAATGTATATTTGGGAGAACACTCGGATTCTCAGTGATATTAAGTTGACTAAGTCGTTGGCCAACGCAATAGACGTATTTAGAATATGGTCTAGTTGTCAACTAATATAGATGAGATACAATGATTAAGCCATTTGGATAGACACTTGACAAATCCTAATCTTGATCGGGTGTGTCGTGAATGAAATGATTCTATCTTACCACATAAAGGTTAAGTTTACTGGATTCACGTAAACTTACTTCACATATTGAGTTCGTCTTCCGGCACCGTCTAGGAGTTCCGTGTAGACCTTAATTTGATTAATGTCGATATGAGAAGGCCTGTAGGGTCACACTATGTCGGTTGTCCGTTTCGATCTAAGGATGTATCGAGAGAGAAATTAAATGTTCGATTTGGAATCGAGATATTTAAATGAATAATGATTATTTTAATTAAGTCAAAATTGGATTTTGGATTTAATTAAGAATGTACGAAAAATAAATCGAGACAGTGCAAGAGCACGTCGAGCGCCGCGGCGCCCATACCCTAGGGCCGCGGCGCAGTACAGGAGCATGTCGAGCGCAACGACGCCCATACCCTAGGGCCACGACGCCTCTACATCAATTTTTGGGCTAGGCCCAAGGTCAAACCCTAATCCGGTTTTGACCTATTTTTTAACTATAAATAGAGGCATTTTCTTCATTATTCACACACCAATTTTCTGAAAAACATTCTAAGCCTTAGAGACTTAGAATCAAATACTCTCTCGAACCTCTGCCGGATTTTCTAGCTTTCCGAAAGAGAAATACATTGAAGCTTGGAGCTTGCAATCGGAAGGGCAACCGCGTGTGCACATTATAGTAGATAAAGATTCCAGATACTATAACTTGTAAGTTCGTGCTTTATGTTACAAGTTAAATTATTGTATAACCATACCAGAAATGTTGTTGGGGTAAGTAAGAAACAAAATTTTAAACATCCGATGTGCCTTACTTATATGCTTTGTACCCAACACAACCCTACAGTGGTATCAAAGCCCAGGCTGGTTTCATGGTTATATAACAATTGAATAGAATAATAATATGAGTTAAACATAAAATTGGATTAAAATGAGGTTTCTTGAAATCCTACATGTCTTGAACAAATGTTGACCTTTTGATATCACCCTAAATTTCTCCTACGCTAACTCGAGAAAGTTATTCCACTCTAACTCGAACTAAGTCAAAGTGCGTTGTCTGGCTCATTGCACGGTGCACGGTGCACGACTAAGAATGAGTAAGAACGGATGATGTTCGATTTGGGCGTTATTGATAATTGTGGGTGATAATAAAGAACCTGTGAATTGATCCCTAAATTGGATTTAGGGGTTGAATGATTTTTTGAAAATCAACACAGAAACTTTTGTCAGGACATCGGCGCCGCGACGCTTGCTAGGGTTTCAGGGCGGCGCCGCGACTCCATAGTGGAGCACCGCGGCGCTAATCCCTCATTTCAAAACTTGAACTCACTGGACAATAAGCGCCACGACTCCATGGTGGAGCGCCTCGGCGCTAAATGCATTTACAGAAGCAGAAATGTTTCTGCCTCTGTAGCGCCGCGACTCCATGGTGGAGCGCCGCAGCGCTAATGCAATTACAAAAGCAGAAATGTTTCTGCCCTTGTAGCGCTGCGGCTCCATGGTGGAGCGCCGCGGTGCTAATGCATTTTTCAGAAACTGAAAGGCTACTGCCTCAGTGGCGCCGCGACTCTAATGATTAGCGCCGCGGCCCCACCTGTCCAGAAATAAAAAAAAAGTCAGAGTTCAGAATGTTTAACCCAAGATTATTATTATACAATATATTATATGATAAGTATACTGTTTATGTGCTAAATGTCAAAATGTTTGTCATTTACATTTCTAGAATAATGTCCGCTTTAACTGTCTGGGCAGGCGGCGCCCAATGTTTGATTAAACCATCATATATCATGCATATTTGGTTGACGGTTCCCAAACTATATGTGTCATTAGCTTTGCATGATAAGATGTCATATTGGATATGGCATAAAAGAGTTGCTCTTGGTTAAAATCCTGAATTAAAACGTTCCCTAAAATTTTAATATAAGTCTCATTTAAAATGAACGCATCGTCCGTTATAATTGATTGTTGTGCAAAATCCTTTTCAGACTTTTTCATAGATGCATGTTAAATGTAGAAGTGGGTGATAAACCTTCATGAGTATTTACAGCACAATGTTTGCTCTATAAGGCAAAACTCAATTAGATACATAATTACAGTCACATAACGGGGTTGACTTGCTAGGTTGGCTTGGCGCCACAGTGTCGGACAAGCCGAGGGACGCAGATTGATTGTTTAGAACATTCGGTCAAACATGAGATACAAATTGTTTGTAATTGGTTTAGAGACCTACCAGGTTGTGCTGTTGACGTTATCAGCCATATCAAACGCGGAGATATCATGAACCTGGATCATGGCCCATTATGACCATATCTGATATGAGTCCGTATTCTTTCATAGGGTCGAAGAGTATGTTAAAATAGTGGGATCTAATTAAACTAAATGCCATGTTAATTAGTTAACGAATGTGTTTAATAGAAATTATATTAGAGTTTAATTTCAAGTCTATTTGTTTCTTCAGTCGTATAAAATGTCGAATCTATCACTGAAAATGTTGGTCGAGACAAATAAGTTGACTGGATCAAGTTACCCTGACTGGTTAAGAAATCTGCGATTGGTGTTAAGACTAGAAAGAATTGAGTATGTGTTAGACACAGTATTCCCCACAGTCACTGCTAAAAACTCTGATGAGTATGCTCAGTTTGACAAGATGGCTTATCAGAAATGTTACCTTGGCAAAATGTATAATGTTTTTGTCACGACCCGACCCGACGGGCCGCGACTAACTGCCCTAATGACGTCATTACACTAACCTGTCACACATAATCCAACTAACACTTAATGAGTCAGAAATCCGGCAGCACAACGCTGCAATAACAACATATGCCAGGGTAGGCAAGCCGACAAGGCTGCCTTTACCCCCGAATGTACCTGCCTCCTGAGGAGTCACAACTAGCCAACACAAAACAACAGGCAAGCCGATAAGGCTGCCACTAGATAATGTCATATATACACGGGGACACCCCAACACAGAGTACAATAGTATGACTGACCAAAATAGAGTTATAACCCTTACATAAGCACAACCCACAACTGTCTACAGACCTCTACAAGAAGGATAACGACATATGACGGGACAGGGCCTCGTCGTGCCCCTAAATATACAAAAGTCAAAATAATAGGGTTTTGTACCAAAAATGACAAAGCTCTGAATCAAAGGAGCTTCCCAACCTGCTGAGTAGTAACCTAGGCCTGAGGTTCACCAAACTGAAAACCTGTACCTGCGGGCATGAAACGCAGCCCCCCAAGGAAAGGGGGTCAGTACGAAATAATGTACTGAGTATGTAAAACATGAAGCTGTAAAAGAGATCATAAGTAGCCAACAGAAAACAGGAGATCAGTATAAAAATCAGGATCCAAATCCAACCGTGTCATAAATAATAAAAGTCAGTTGCCTTATAAAAATGAGAGTAAAGTCAAGAAAACATGAGTGCCTGTCCATATACATATATATATATATGTAACGTAACCCGGCCCACTAGTGCGGGACTCGGTGGAATCATATCATAACCCGACCCATATTGGGACTCGGTGAAGTCATATCGTAACCCGGCCTATGCTGGGACTCGGTAAATTCATATCGTAACCCTGCTCATGCTGGGACTCGGTAAAGTCATATCTCATCTATGAATCCATCCTACGTAACCCGGCCCTCTAGTGAGGGACTCGGTGAAAAATGCAAGGCTGTGCACGAACATAACCCGGCCCGGGACTCGGTGAGGTGAAGTAGTAACACTTAGCACGAGTAGATATCATGAGTAACCATATGCAAGTAAAAATTATCTTTGACTCTCAATAAAATTATTATAATAATGTCATAATAAACTCTTTGCAGAAAAATCATAGGCACTTCTCATAACAATCCTCTTTAGGAATTAAACTATATAAGAATCAAGTACGTCCGCCGTACTTTCATTAAATCATGCCAAAAGAAAGAAGTAAGGGTTTCACATACCTTTTAGACGAACTAATCCACCTAATATTAGAATACGCCTCGTTTTAGAACTTCAACCTATAATAATGGTAATACGTTCGTCAATTCTATGATTACTAGCATACTTTATATCGAATAACGACTTCTTATTCTACAAAAAATGGGGCAGCACTTCCCCTGTTTATACATGTTTCCACAACTTCCAAACGAGGCTAATAACATCAATAACCAAGCACCAATTAAGGGCACAACCAAAACAACAATAAAGGAAATTTACACACCCACTTCTCATGTAAATTTATCCTCTTAATCCACCTTAAAAACAAACCACAAAACAGTCCATGTTCCAACAACAACGAGGGTAGAATGTGAAGTCTTTCTACACCCTTATTCCTTTAGGACTTATATTAGCAATTACCATACTTAAACATGCATAATGGTTACTAAATTTTTAGCATTATAACACCACAAAACAGTCCCTAAAATAGTCCATATACATCACAACATGTCCAACAATTTCATGCAAGTTCTTGGCCACAACATGTCATAATTCCATAACTCTTATCTTAACTCCTAAAATCCAATTTCGTATTTCAATACTTCCATATAACTAATTCCAACTAAATATCAATGTTTCCTTTCAATTTCATCATGCAATTAGTGACAATAATAACAACAATAACCAACGAATCCAATAACACCAAAATCTGTCCCAAATTGGTAACTAGCCCAAAATTGTCACATGTAACGCTTAAATTCCAATTTCTCCTTAACACAAATTCATTACCTTAATTCTAACAACATGTATTCCAATTATATCATATAAAGAAGAATTTTATACCTCAAATTCATCCCAAAACAGTCAGCAATTTTCTGCCCACTGTTTGTCCGAAAATCCCCACTGTTTTCGTATTTCTTTCCCTTTTCTGTTCACTTCTTCAACTCCAATTGACATGAAAGTGTTCTACAATGTTAAGCCATCATCCCTACACGTTTTTCTTCCAAAATTTCATCCCAAAAATTTGAAATTTCTGGGCTACAGTTTCGGCCAGCAGTGGTTGTTTTTGCCACTGTTTTTGGTGTTGTTTTGCATCTAATTTTTGGTGAAAAATGTAGTCTAGAAAGAGAAAATAAAAATCTTAAATTGGGTATGGGGTTGGGTATTTTTCGGCTGAGCTTTGGAGGAGAGAATGAGAGTTTTTTTTTGGTTAAGTTTAGAAAGAAGATGAAGTGGTGAGTGTAGGTATATAAAAAAAAATCTAATTTTTCCTTTTTTACACTTTGGCCCCCAAGTTCTTCAATTAATAAATCTTAAACCCACCTCTTTTGATTCCCGAAAATTTCATAAGCCTCGTATCCTCAATGCCATAATTTTATAATACAATACTATTACATAACTCTATTGGAATAAATTCAACTACTAGGATTAATTCTCGTCGTCACGTGTATAGTACTAAAGAAAAACTATTCCGGGATAACATCCGTTTATACACTAATTTCCCGTATTAACATATGTAAGCGTTCCTTATATTCAATATCCGAATCTTACTTCCTTAATGACGTTCTTAATTATCTTCTTAATCTTACGATGTGTAACATACTTCCCCCCTCAGAAACATTCGTCCTCGAATGCTCATAATAAGTCTTATTGTAGAAAATTTTTGGCAGAGGCTCCTTTATAACTATGCATATCCGCCTATATTCAGCAAACCAACAGATGCCACACAGGGCCACAATATATCACACATATGCAATTCACCAATTACAATAATCAAATGGGGAGTTAAATTGAATTACCTGGAGGCACAGGGAACAAATGAGGATACTTCTTCTTCATCTCATCCTCTGCCTCCCAAGTCATTTCCTCCCTATTGTGGTTCCTCCACAAGACCTTGACGGAAGCCACATCCTTCTTCCATAATCTCCTGACCTGGCGATCAAGTATGGCTACAGGGCTTTCCTCGTAGGACATCTCCTCTGTCACCTGGACGTCATCTACTGGGAAGACTCTAGAAGGATCACCAATACACTTACGCAACATAAATACATGGAAGACTGGATGTACTACTTCCAAATCAGGCGGTAGATCCAACTCATAGGCAACCTTGCCTATCCTACGAATGATCTGGTAAGGCCCGATGTACCTTGGGCTAAACTTTCCTTTCTTGACAAACCTCATCACACCCTTCATGGGTGACACCTTTAGGAACACCGAATCATCTACCTGAAACTCTAAGTGTCGACGTCGATTATCAGCATATGACTTCTGTCGACTTTGTGCTGCTAATAACCTCTCCTGAATGAGTTTCACCTTATCAACAGCTTGCTGAACCATGTCTGGGCCAATCAACGTAGTCTCACCTACATCAAACCAACCAATAGATGACCTGCACTTCCTCCCATATAAAGCCTCATACGGTGCCATCTGGATGCTAGAATGGTAGCTGTTGTTATAAGCAAACTCAAGGAGTGGTAAATGGTCATCCCAACTACCTCTGAAGTCAATAATATAGGCCCTCAGCATATCCTCTAATGTCTGGATAGTACGCTCTGCTGCCTGGTCCGTCCTGAGGGTGAAATCGTGTTGAGACTCACTTGTGTCCCCAATCCCTTCTAGAATGATCTCAGGAAGTTAGTCAGAACCGAGCTCCTCGATGCGATATAATAGATGTGGGAACCCCGTGCAGTCTCACTATCTCCCTGATGTACAGCCTAGCATAGTCCTCAGTTGAGTAAGTAGTCCTCACTGGAAGAAAATGGACTGATTTCGTCAGTCTATCCACGATAACCCATATGGAATCACACTTCCGCTGAGTGCGAGGTAAGCCTGTAATGAAGTCCATATTGATCACTTCCCACTTCCAAGTCGGGATCTCAATCTCCTGTAATAATCCACCAGGTTTCTGATGTTCAACCTTAACCTGCTGACAATTCGGGCACTGGGCAAAAAATTCTGCTATGTCTCTTTTCATGCCATCCCACCAATACAAGCATCTAAGGTCATGGTACATCTTCGTCGACCCTGGATGAATGGAATAACGGGCATTGTGTGCCTCTCCCATAACTTGCTGTCGTAGCCCTGTAACATCAAGTACACATAATCTGCCCTCATACCTCAGCACATCATCAGGTGTAACCTCAAATAAAGTCTTTCCCTTTCGGAGAGCTGCATCTCTATACCGGACCAGAACAGGATCCTCATACTAACGTTTCTTTACCTCTTCCACGATAGAGGACTCATCAACATCCCGAATAAGAACCCCGCTATCTCCCGAATCCGCCAACCGGACTCCAAGACTCACTAGCCTATGTATCTCACGAACCATCTTCCTTCTGTCTGGCTGCACATCCGTCAAGCTACCCATGAATCTACGGCTAAGAGCATCTGCCACAACATTGGCTTTTCCCGGGTGGTACAAGATATCAACATCATAGTCCTTTAGCAACTCTAACCACCGCCTTTGCCATAGGTTCAACTCCTTCTGCTTAAAGATATATTGGAGACTCTTGTGATCCGTATAAATATCAACATGAATCCCATACAAATAATGTCTCAAAATCTTCAAGGTATGAATCACCACTGCTAGCTCCAAATCATGAGTAGGATAATTCTTTTCATGCTTTCTGAGCTGTCGGAAGTCATAAGCTATAACTTTGCCATGCTGCATCAACACACAACCTAGCCCAATGCCTGAAGCATCACAATAAATGACATAACCATCCGGTCCCTCAGGAAGAGTCAGAACTGGAGCCGTTGTCAACTTGTCCTTCAACAACTGGAAACTGTGCTCACAAGCATCCGTCCACTAAAACTTAGCTGCCTTCTGAGTTAGCCTAGTCAAAGGCGCTGAGATCGAGGAAAACTTCTCCACAAACCTTCTGTAATACCCTGCTATCCCCAGAAAACTGCTGCACTCGTGAGGTGTCGTGAGTGCAGGCCAAGTCTTCACCGCCTCAATCTTCTGTGTATCCACCCGAATACCATCAGGCCCGATAATATTCCCCAAGAATGCCACCGAAGTCAACCAGAACTCACACTTGGAAAACTTGGCATACAACTGCTAGTGCTGGAGGACCCTAGTACCGTCCTCAAATGGTCTGTGTGCTCCTGCTCTGAACAGGAATAAACCAGGATATTATCAATGAATACAATGACGAACATGTCTAAGAACGGCCTGAATACCCGGTTCATCAAATCCATAAACACTACTGGAGCATTGGTCAGTCCAAAAGACATCACCCTAAACTCATAATGTCCATATCGTGTTCTGAATGCTGTCTTTGGAATATCTGCCTCCCTTACCCGCACCTAATGATAACCTGACCGCAAGTCTATCTTCGAGAAGCACTTAGCACCCTGCAACTGGTCAAATAAATCATCAATCCTGGGAAGGGGGTACCTGTTCTTGATGGTTACCTTGTTTAGCTGCCTATATTCCATACACATCCGCAGCGATCCATCTTTCTTCCTCACAAATAATATTGGTGCTCCCCATAGAGAGGTACTTATCCTAATAAAGCCTTTCTCCAACAAGTCTCTCAGTTGCTCCTTCAACTCCTTCAGCTCTGCACGTGCCATTCTATAAGGAGGAATGGACATAGGTTGGGTACCTGGTAATATATTTACACTGAAATCTATCTCCCGTTCTGGATGGAGGGAGACCTGGAATATCATCTGGGAATACATCCGGAAACTCACTAACTATCGGGACTGACTGAAGAGCCGGTACCTCCTCTTCTGTATCATGCAACCGAACCAAATGATAGATACAACCTTTTTTGACCATTTTCCTTGCCTTGAGGTATGAAATAAACTTACCCCTCGGCGATGCTGCATTCCCTTTCCATTCTATAACTGGCTCGTCTGGAAACTGAAATCGAACCAACTTATCCCTATAATCAACATTGGCATAACAAGAGGCCAACCAATCCATACCCATAATGACATTAAAGTCGGTCATATCCAACTCTATCAAATCTGCCATGGTATGACAGCTATATATCACCACCGAACAATTTTTATACACACGCTCAGCTATAACCGAATCTCCTACCGGTGTAGCTACCTCAAATGGTTCTATCGGCTCAGGTTCTATCCCTATTCTATTAGCAACAAGAGGGGATATGTAGGACAAGGTGGAACCTGGATCTATCAAAGTATATACATCACAGAAAAAAACCGATAGTATACCTCTAACAACATCTGGTGACGCCTCCTGATCACGTCTACTGGCCAAAGCATATATGCGGTTCGAAGGACCGCATGAACTAGAAACTCTGCCACGACCTCTACCACGGCCTGCTGGCGTCTGAATACCCCGCCCGGTGGGGCGCATCGCCATAGATGACGACGAACCAGCACCTGACCCCGTAGGCTGAGCCATCCCACCTGAACCACCCATGTTGGGACACTCTCTCATCATATGGCCCTGACGGCCGCAAGAGAAGCAAACACCTGTGGTCGAATGACATTCCCCAATATGAAGCTTACCACACTAAGAGCACCGAGGATAAGATGACCTCAACTGACTAGAGCCCCTGTTCCTCTGAGAACCCGAAACCATGGAGCACTGTCCGGCTCCTGAATACCCGGGGCGGTCGAACCTCCTGCCCGTAGACTGCAGAGGAGCACTCTGTGCTGGCTGAGATGAATATCTGACCTTCTTTGGGCCTGCGCCTCGAGACTCACCAAAATAAGCTGCCGACCTAGCCCTCTTATGCTGTCCCCGTCATGACCTCTGTCTGGCTGTCGCCCTCTATGTCGGTCCTCAACCCCCTGTGCATATGCCTGGACACGAGCAATATCCATACCTGGCTGAAGAGCTACCGCCATACAACCATCGATTAGATAATGGTCCAGCCCCATCACAAAGCGATGCAATCTTTGAGTCTCAAGTTTTATGTATTGGTCAACAATGTACTGTTGAAATACTCTTCCAGTACATAAAGTTTCATTTGGTTCGTTCTCTCTAATTTGAATTTTGTAACAATAATATTCACGGCAAGAAATAAATTTTTTTTTTATAAAATTGTATTAATCTCCATTGGGGAGTCTTTATCATTAATACAAATATATATAATGTGTACAATGTGGAATCATAATACAATAGGGATTCTATTTTTACCATAATTATACATCACTAATAATTATAAGAGATATGGTGAATATTTAAATAATATTCACTAATACACCCCCCCAATCGGAGCTGGAGGAGGCCGGACGCTTAGACTGGATCTGAAGTCGAGAAATAGCTGTCTAGGTAGTCCTTTAGTGAAGATATCTGCATACTGATAAGAAAATGACTCATGCAACACTTTAACAAGTCATATAACAACCTTCTCACGAACAAAATGTATATCCATCTCTATGTGCTTGGTTCGTTGATGCTGAATCAGATTATGAGATAAATAAATGGTGGTTATTTTATCACAGTATACCAAAGACGCCTTACGCAAGGGACACTGAAGCTCCAAAAGAAGGTTTTGGAGCCAATAGATCTCAGCAACAACATTAGCAACACCTCTATACTTTGCTTTTGCACTCGAACGAGATAGGGTGGCTTGCCTCATGACAGATCATGAAATGAGATTATCCCCTAAGAACACACAATAGTCGGAGATGGAGCGTCGCGTGTTCTGATAGCCTGCCCAATATGCATCCGTAGATGACAACAACCTGGTCGGTGCAGAGGGGTATAGATGCAATCTATAATCAAGTGTGCCCTTAACATATCGAATAATACGCTTAAGAGCAGTAAAATGAGGCTTCCTAGGGGCATGCATGAATAAGCACACCTGCTGAACAACATAAGCAATATCAAGCCTCGTGCATGTAAGATACTATAGTGCAAATACAAGACTCCTATAAAGGGTCGGATCGGACACTGGATCACCATCAACACCACGAAGCTTTGATTTAGAGTCAACCGAGGTGGACATTATCTTACAATTCGCCATTTTAGCCTTGTACACTATTTCCTCTACATACTTGCGCTAACACAAAAACATAGTATCTGCAGATCTAGTCACTGATATCCCTAAAAAATAACTCAACTTCCCCAAGTCAGTCATAACAAATTTGGTTTTAAGTAGTGCAATGATCTCAATTTTAACAAATCAGAGGAGGCAGTAAGCACAATGTCATCCACATATAAAAACAAATTACCAATACTACTACCTCTATGAAAAATAAATAGAGAATTATCGCATTTGCTGCAAACAAATCCAATATGCACACTGTATTGTACAAAGCGATCATACCATGCTCTAGGGGCCTGTTTCAAACCATAAAGTGACTTACGAAGACGTCATACATACTGAGGGGCTGTTGTATGGACAAAACCATGCGGCTGGTGCATGTAAATAGTTTTTTTTCAAATCCTCATGTAGAAACACATTTTTCACATCAAGCTGATGAATCGGCCAATGCTTACACATAACAATACTCAGAACTGTGCGAATGGTAGCCAGTTTAACAACCAGGCTGAACATCTCACCACAATCAATACCCTCCTGCTAATTAGTGCCATTAGCCATAAGTTTCACCTTATATCTTTCTAGATCACCATTGTCTCTATATCTGTGATGAAAAAGCCACATGCATCGGATCACATTCAACCCTTCCGGTCTAGAAACCAAATCTCAAGTGGACTATTTTGTTAAAATATTAAATTACTCACACATGGCCGCATTCCAATTTAGGTCTAGTTTAGCTAACTTTGGATTTTTGGGAATTGGAGAAATGGTTTGTGTGGATAAGTTAAACTGGACTTTAGGTTTGAAAATTCCGTGTTGGGCACGGGTTTCCATTTGGTGTGTGGAAGTAGGGGCAGGATGGGTATTTCGATGGGGTGGCTGGTCTGGGTTATTTGGGGCTGTGACGGTGGCCGATGGTCGCTAGGTTGGGTTGACGGAGTGCAGGGTATGGAGGATGGGTTCGGGTGACCGCGAAGAGTGGGGTGTGGTTTGTGATCTGGTTAGATCGTGTGGTTTGGGGTGAGTCGATATTGGCGATGTGTGGGGAGAGGTGTGTCGGGGTGGCGATGGTAGTGACTGGGTTTGGTTACTAGTATAGTGATGGGTTACAATTATGGGGGTCTGGGTTGGTTTGCCGGTACATGGACTGGTTTTGGGGTCAGGTACTGTTGCAGTGTTGGATGACTGGAGTGGCGGCGGCAGGTGATGGTGACGCAAAGGGTATGGGTTGGTTGTGCCGGTGGGTGGGTCGGAGCCGATGGTCGTCCGACGTAGTGGGTGTGTTGACAGAGACAATGACGGGACTGGTTGGGTGTTCTAACAGACTACCGGTGGTGGCAGTGACCTGTCCGATAAGTGACTAAGCTATGGTGGCAGTGGGTGCATCGGCTACTGCCGAAGCAGTGGTAATACGACGGAGTTCATGATAGACAAATGGTGATGTGTTCGAATCATCAAGGAATCTGTAATCAGTGACTCAGAATTTTTGAATTTTGTCAAAAGGGAAAACGTACTCAACAAAGATGACGTGGCGTGAGATTATGATTTTATCGGTGGATAGTTCATAACACAAGTACCCCTATGGTTTGACGGGAAACTTAGGAATGCGCACGGAGTGGACCGATGTGCTAATTTGTGGGGGGCCATGGATGTTAGATTTGGATAATAGAGACAACCGAAAATTCTAAGGTGATCATAGGTAGGGATCCGGTGGTACAAAATTTTGGTGGGTGTCCTATTTTGAATCGCAAGGGTAGGTAAGATGTTAAGAATATTTTCCACCATTTTTAATGCATATACCTAAAGGAAGGGGGAGAGACGCATGAAAGAGAAGGGTACAAATCATATTATTAATGATACGGAGAATTCTTTCGGCTTTACCATTTTGAGGGGAGGCATGGGGCACGAGAAACGAAAAATCATACCATTAGTCGCACAAAATTTATGAAAAAGGGAATTATTGAACTCACGACTATTATCACATTGAAACGTTTTGATGTCTTTTTCAAATTACGTTTTAAGTAGTGTACGAAATTCAATGAATTTGGAGAACACTTGAGATTTGAGTTTAAGCGGATAGACCCAAAGAAAGTGAGAGAAATCATCCAAAAACACTAAATAATATTTGTGGCCTAGGTTGCTAGTTATAGGAGAATTCTATAAATCTGCATGAATAATATCAAAGGAAGATAACGTAATACTTAGAGAAGGCGTAAATGGTAGTCTAACATGTTTTCCTAGATGACACGAGGATCAACTATGAGAAAGGTTCTCTTTATGACATTTGATTAAATTTCGGTTTATGAGGGAATAAAAAATATGAGCACTCGGATGACTAAGTCTACTATGCCACGTTGATGGAGATATTATTGCGAAAGCGATGAGAGGGTTGACGAGGGCAGCTAGAGATGTGAGAGGGTTGATACTGGCAGCGGACGTGGACAGGAAAGGATAGAGGTCCCCCTCACTATTTCACCGTGTAAGGAGTTTTCCGGTACGGAGGTCCGTTATAGAAAATCCAAACGGATCAAAATTAATTGATACGGAATTATCGGTGGCAAGTTTTCTAACAGAGATTAGGTTCTTGATAATGTTCGGGGTATATAAGAAGTTTTTAAAGGAGAAGTGTGGATGCGGTGGTGGGGTAAGTGTGTGGCCAACCCCTTGAATTGGAATGCGATGACTATTTTCGATCATAATAAATTGTGAAGTATTTAAATTTCGCAGTTGAGAAAGATTACCAGAATTGTTGGTGAGGTGAGATGTGGCGCCCAATCCATATACCAGGCATTATCGGGCTGCTAACGAGTCAGTGTGCCGATAACTTGGCCAAAATTGATGTAGGGAAGGCCTGGAGCGGACTGCTGGGTTTCAGGATATTGGGCCTGATGGTTGTGCCCTATTGGTAGTGCTCCCAGACTCTTGGGCCGCTTTTGGGCTGCATGCAATTGGGCCTGATAGTCGTGGCCCATCGGTAGTGCTCCCATGTTGCTGGGCCGCTGATGAAGCCAATTTTTCAGTTGGGCCGCAGGCTCTGGTTAGCTGCTAGAGGCCCAGGCCCCCTGTTTGCTTCTGCTACTGCTACAAAAACCACCATGGTTATTTTCCGCCATGAAATCTGCCGGAAAATAAAAACTTTGGGGGTTCGGGGCGTAGCCGAGGTGTATGTGAGGCAGAATTGGCCGTATACGAGGTGTATATGAGGTAGAATTGGCCGTATATGAGGTGTATATTGGCTTATGGAGGCTGTATATAGGCAGTTTCAGCCGTATACGAGGTGTATATCGGCTTCAGGAGGCTGTATACGAGTAGTATACGGCCTGTTGAAGAAATATTGAAGGTGAGAGAGTTGTATATTAGCGGTATATCAGAGGTATACGTGGCTGTGGAGGTTTTAATCGTTGTACGATGTGTATATCAACGTATATCAGCGGTATAACGGTGGTATACATCCGGTTTGGCGCCAGAACAGGGAGGAGAAGGGCTGCCGACGTTAGTGTTTAGGGTAGGGAGGAAGTTTGACTTCTGTTACCATGTAGAATTCTATTAATCCCTCTTGAGGAGTCTTTCTCATTAATACAAATATATATAGTTTGTACAATGTGGAACCGTAATACAATAGATATTCTATTTCTACCATAATTATACATCACTAATAATTACAAGAGATATGGTGAATATTTAAATAATATTCACTAATACTTTTGTTAAAACTTCAGATTCCATATCAAGTAGTCCATTGATTGACGTCATGTTCATTATACTTGGCAGTTGTTCATATTTATAGTAAATATGATAATTAGAACTAATATATGTTTTTGTTATTTTTTTAATACCGCAATGCCATCCATTTTGGCCGTATGGGAATAACAATGGATATTATACGTAATAATAATGTACCAATTGGCTTCTGTTACTTTGAGTGTATATTCGGATATGTGGTGTAGAAATTCTGTCAGTTGTTTGTTCTTCTATCCATATTGCCCTAACTTCAGGTGCAGTCAGCAAGTTGTATGTTTTTTGATCTAAACCAGAATCTGATTTAAGTGCTATGTAGAACTCGGGCAATTTTGGAACATCTATTAATGATTTCGGAAAGATACACTATGGATTAGCCTTTAGTATATTCATTAGTTTTTTGACAACTACCTCGCTAAAATTTTCTGATAAGCCTATTCGATTCCTCATCTCATTTTCGTTATCATAGAAGTACAATTGTAAATTTTTCCTTTTTCTTTCGAAGGAATTAAATCGTCAATAAAATGATACATTTGTCCCTGCACTCTAAATGTACATATACCTTGATTTCTCTGTGCTAGTAGTCTATCATATTTTACACTGGTCAAGGGTGTCAAATACTACAGAAAGTAAAAACAAGAGATAAAATAAATTGAATGCTAATTCCGTTTTCGAATGTCGGAAAGTATGTCGTCCGACACTAGTAACAACACTTTAGTAAAACAGAAAACTTTGAAGAGTAAATGCAGCGGAAATTTAAAGAACACAAATGTTTTAAATTTTCATACGTTATATATATATATATATATATAATATAACTTATGATGGTCAGTGACCAAATGTATTGTGTATATATTATATACAAAAATACAAATTCCTTTATTTACAGATTTATAAGATAAAACGGAAAGGAATTAAAAGTTCAAGTCGCAGCTGACTTTTGCCTGAAAAATCTAACTAAGTAGACATAGACAATCTCTCATTACAATCGCTCCATACAAAACTAATCTAGAATCTAAAAAACAATTGTAATGTTGGACAGAATGTTGTCAACACACTCAGACAACACTGGTGATCCAGATTTCTGAGATGAAATCCCGAGAGCTCTTAGGGTATTTTTACTTTATGATTCTGGATATCGATACTCTGTAGCAGCCTCTCTATTTATAGTAGAAAGTCTTCCTTGAAAAGCTCATCGATCAGTTGTGGAAGTTGAGGGAAAGGTGGACTGTTGGTGGAATTGGTTAGAGAAGATCAGAGAGTAATAATCTCAACAGCTTTGGCTTGATCCTCACGACAAGCAACAACTTTTGACTTAGTCCTCACTCGTTTTTTACCAGCTCCTTTTTACCTTGCCAAATCGTTTTTACCTCATAATAAATTACACAAATATTACTGCATCGTGTGAAGTAAGACAAAATATGTTCAGAAAATGTTGGTACGAATGTTGTGCAACATTTGTCCCAACATACTTACACATTCATATCAATACTTTAAGAGATATGTTGGGTCAAATGTCACAACACCAAATCCAACACTAACGAATGCAAACATATTATTGTAGGCTCTACTGTAAGTGCTGAAATGTTTAGATTCTTCAGTGTTTGCCTAGATACAAATTTCGTAACTCCATAGGCATTTGACGAGAAATAAATTTAATTGATCCGTTATCACAACAGAATCCTGGTGATTCATATTGGAACCTTTTTGCTCTACAAAATTTACAATCTGGAACTTCTTTTAGGTTTACGTAATTTTTTAGCAACAGGTCATCATTTTTTAAGTTGACTGCTAATTCTATTTTACCTGTATAAGGTGAATTATGGCAAGGTTATGGAAGGAAACATTCGTATGATATAATGGCATTATATTCTTAGCCGAAAAATACATAACACTATTGGCAGTAGCTGCTGGAGTTGGAAAATTTGTTGCACTACATGATGTTGATCCTGATATTGCAACAGTAAATGTTAGACATGCTAAAGCAAATAGTATAGGTCGAATATTTGAAGTATTAGTTTTGGACTCACCGACTTCAAACACGGAGATGCAACCAATCATATTATTCTCTTTATCGACAGTAATTGGCATATTTGACTAGCAACTTCTGTCGAGGATAGCGTATTACTTGAACGATAACTAAGTCTTTGCTTTGTTGATTCAACTCTTTTAGTTCGCAGTTGCAGCAAAAACGATTGTTTTCTCTGCATATCTCAAATTTCTATCTGTTGTTCTTTAATCTCTACGCGCCGCAATATCTTTGTTTGTGGACATTCTCTGTTATAAATATTAGCTAAGCACATAATACAAACACTTAAAGAACCAGAACAAAGAATTAATTGGTTGATGAAGCAAAGGCAATTTAACACATCAGAACGACAATGATGGGAGGGCTTTGTTCAGTGCCCAAAATATTTGAATTGGCATTCACAAGCCGCTAAAAAAGATCACCTATATGTGTCTATTTCCAAGCATGCAAGAGTAAATCAGACCAAATTTACTGACATGCATGTAAAAATTCAGTAACAAATCACCAAAATTAACATGAAACTAACAGATTTTACATCAAAAGAAGATACCCATCAGAATAAAATCACCAAAACTAATAGCAAACTGTAACATATTTTTCATCAAAAGAAGAGGGAAAACAATACCCAGCAGACAATAATTAGGAATAAGATCCAATTAACTAGTAGCAAAGGAAGTGTTAAACATAGCAATATACCCGTGATATACACCCGATATACAGAAGTGTATATCACGGGCAAATGGAGCAAAGCAAAGAGTCTGAAATTTCAATCGGCAAATACTTTAAGCCCAACAAATCACGGGCAGATTACATAATGTAATCTTGTATATATGGTACATATATTTGATGTATATTGTAATGTATTTGTTACCTAAATTAGGATGATACACCTACCATAATTGTATAGTTAGAATTATGGTAGAATAAGGTTTTCAGAATAGAATAGGAATATGATTCTCCTATTTTGTAACTTGTATAAATACCTTTCAATTAATGAAAATAATCAAGGGGATTATTTCTTTCATGGTATCAAGAGACTAGGTCTAACAAAGTTTTCTCTCTCAAAACTTTGTACCTTTCGGCCGAAACCCCCCCCCTCTCGGGTTTTCTCTCCCAAATTTTCGTCTTCCGCTCTCCAAAATCTCTCTTAAATTTCCCCTCCTTCTTTGTTCTTTCAATGTCTAAGAACAATTATCATCCTGCCCTCATGGTTTCTAACGTCAAGAACAATATCCCTATTGTGCTTGAGATGGAAAACATCCAATATGCGACATGGGCAGAATTGTTTAAAATTCACGCTATCTCCCATCAAGTTATCCATCACATAATTCCTCCTGCTACACCTCTTCCCGCGGAGGATCCTCAGTTATGGATTACTCTTGATGCTACCGTTCTCCAGTGGATCTATTCCACTATTTCAGTTGACCTTTTACAGATGATTATTGAGCCGGATACCACGGCTATGGCTGCTTGGAATAGATTGTGTGACATATTCCAAGATAACCAACATTCACGTGTCTTCACACTCGAGCAGGAATTCTCTCTAGTTCGCATGAAAGAATTTCCAAACGTCTCTGCATATTGCAAGAAACTCAAGGAGTTGGCGGATCAACTCCGTAATGTTGGCGCACCTGTAACAAATAATTGTCTGGTTCTACAACTGGTTGCCGATCTTTCTAAGGCATATAACGGCGTTAGGACTTTCCTTCGTCAAAGCAACCCACTTCCCACTTTTTACTAACCCCGCTCCATGCTTACTTTGGAAGAAGCCTGTTTGGCGAAAAAGGCGGTTACCGGAGCAAGCCCCGTCATCCTCCACAAATTCTTTGGGTTTTGTTGATAATTCAGGCCAAAACCGTACCCATGGTGGCGGCAAAAATAATCGCAAGAATAATAACAAAAATCGCGGGGGCAAACGCAGCGGTTTCGGTGGTCAGCAAGTAGGTAGTGGGCCCCGTCTAGTGAACAGTGGCCCACCACCCTACTGGTCCCAACAGTGGGGCCCATGGTAGTGGGGCTGGGGCAGTGGGCCGTGGGCTAGTAGCCCTTATGCTCCAGCAGCGTCCAGCAACCAGTGGACTGGCCAGCATTTCAAGTCCAACAATTAGCAGTGGCGGCCCACTGGCCACTGGCCCAGCAACTCCAGTTCCAGCAGCTACGGACAACAGCCCAGTTCTGGGATTCTTGGGCCCCGACCTCCGCAAGCTCACCACGCAGCAGGCCCCACTCCCACCGATATTGAGGCCGCAATGCACACACTTAGGTTGACGCAACCGGATCCAAATTGGTACATGGACACCGGCACAATGACACACATGACCTCCGATCAAGGTACTCTCTCGTCTTATTCCAATTTGAGCAACCCTCGTAGTATAATTGTCGGAAATGGTAACTTTATTCCAATTAAGGGTTATGGTCATAAAACGTTGTCTCCCCCCAATCCACCCCTTATCTTGAAAAATACTTTACATGCCCCTAAATTGATTAAAAACTTAGTGTCTGTCCGCAAGTTCACCACTGATAATTCTGTTTCTGTTGAATTTGATCCCTTTGGTTTTTCTATAAAGGATTTCAAGACGGGGAGTCCTCTTATGAGGTGTGATAGTAGGGGAGATCTGTATCCTATCACACCCGGTTTCAGTCCATCGAGTTAAGTCTTGCCTTCAGCTTTTGCAACCATTTCTCCTTCCTTGTGGCATGCTCGCCTTGGTCATCCGAAATCTTATATTTTATCAGTTTTAGATAAAAATAGCTTTATTTCTTGTAAGGGTACGAGTCGTACTCAAATTTGTCAATCTTGTTCGTTAGGAAAAAGTGTTAAGTTGCCATTTGTGGACTCAAATTCTCATACTGCAATGCCATTTGATATTATTTATAGCGACCTATGGACGTCTCCAGTTCTAAGTTCGTTAGATCATCGATATTATGTTATTTTTTTATGATTATTCTAAATTTTTGTGGACGTTTCCAATTACCAATAAATCTCAAGTGTTTTCTGTCTTCATAAAATTTAGAGCATTCATTAGAACACAATTTGAAAGAGAAATAAAAAATATTCAGTGTGATAATGAGAAAGAGTATGACAATAGGGTATTTCGGGAGTTCTGTGATAATAATGGGATCAATTTTTGTTTTTTGTGCCCTCATACATTTTCTCAAAATGGGGAAGCCGAACACAAAATTCATTCCATAAATAACATTGTCCGCACCCTCTTACTTCATGCTTCCGTACCCCCATATTCTTGGCATCATGCTCTGCAAATGGCAACATATCTCCTAAACATAATTCCTTCCAAAGGTCTGACATATTCTTCCCCCCTCCAAATCTTATATAATAAGAACCCGTCTTATTCTCATCTTCGGGTCTTTGGGTGCTTGTGTTATCCGTTATTCCCATCCACCACAATCAACAAACCTCAGGCTCGGTCTACTCCGTGTGTGTTTTTGGGTTATCCGTCTAATCATCGTGGTTACAAATGCTTTGATTTATCCTCCAAGAAAATCATAATTAATCGCCATGTAATTTTTGATGAAACCCAATTTTCTTTTACGAAAGTTCATACTCCCGAGCCTAGTTCGTATAATTTTTTAGATGATGGTATATACCCGTATATTACTCATAATTTTTCGGACACATCCCGCACCCAAATTTCTCCAGCGGGCCCACTGCCCGCTGGTCCCACTATTCCGAGTCCGCTCACATCGATCGGGCCTTCCGATTGGGCTACCCACCACTCGAACCGTCCAGTAGTCCGCCCCAGACATCGATTTGGGCCAAGAAAGCCCATCGCCCGCCGCCACCCGTCCGAGCCCAAAGAAATTCCCAATATTTACTCAATTCTTCCTCGTGTCATAGACCGGTCACTCGTAGTCAACGAGGTATTTTTACACCTAAAAGACATTTTAATTTACATTATAATATCTCTAAATCCCCCTTGCCCCGTAATCCTGTGTCCGCCTTAAACGACCCGAATTGGAAAATTGCTATGACTGATGAATATAATGCTCTTATTGATAATAAGACGTGGGAGTTGGTGCTCCGTCCATCTGGTCTTAATGTTATCAGGTCTATGTGGATTTTTTCTCATAAGGAGAATTCAGATGGGTCATTTGCTCGACATAAGACGCGACTTGTGGGTGATGGTAAGACTCAGCAGGTTGGGATAGATTGTGGTGAGACGTTTAGTTCAGTGGTCAAACCGGCTACCATTCGTACTGTGCTTAGCTTGGCTCTTTCAAAGGCATGGCCTATTCACCAGTTGGATGTCAAGAATGCTTTCCTACATGGGGATCTCAAGAAAACAGTCTATATGCATCAGCCGTTAGGATTCAGGGATCCCAACCGTCCTCATCATGTCTGTTTATTAAAGAAATCTTTATATGGGCTTAAGCAGTCTCCACGGGCCTGGTATACGAGATTTGCTGACTTTGTTTCGACTATTGGGTTCACTCACAGCAGGTCAGATAATTCATTGTTCATCTACCGTCGTGGTTCGTCCTTGGCCTACATTCTATTGTACGTGAATGATATCATTTTGACTGCCTCTTCCGATACCTTACGCCAGTCTATCATGGCCATGCTCAGCTCTGGGTTTGCTATGAAAGACTTAGGACCCTTGAGTTACTTTTTGGGGATTGTCATCAAGCGTCATTCAGATAGTTTATTTTTGTCTCAAAGAAAGTATGCGGCTGAGATCATCGAGAGGGCTGGGATGTCATCCTGTATGTCCACTTCCACTCCAGTTGATACAAAGCCCAAACTTAGTGTAGAGGTCGGCGCACCATACGAGGACCCGACCCGTTATCGCAGTCTTGCAGGGGCCCTTCAGTAACTAAACTTTACCAGACGGGATATTACGTATGTTTTTCAGCAGGTTTGTTTATTCATGCATGATCCCAGAGTTGAGCAAATGAATGCAATCAAACGCATCATTCAGTATATTCAGGGGACACTGGACTATGGTTTGCATTTGTATCCTTCATCTACATCCGCACTTGTCTCATACACAGATGCTGATTGGGGTGGATGTCCCGACACCAGACGTTCGACGTTTGGCTACTGTATGTTCCTTGGCAACAACTTGGTCTCATGGTCGGCGAAGCGTCAGGCAACTCTATCGCGCTCAAGTGCAGAGGCCGAATATCGAGGGGTAGCAAATGTGGTCTCCGAATCATGTTGGCTACGTAATTTGCTGTTGGAGCTTCATTGTCCAATTCAGAAGGCAACCTTGGTATATTGCGATAACATTAGTGCCATCTACCTTTCAGGTAACCCGGTTCAGCACCAACGCACTAAACATATCAAAATTGACATTCACTTTGTCCGTGAAAAGGTTGCTAAGGGTCACGCTCGCGTCTGCCATGTCTCGTCTCGTTATCAAGTTGCACACATCTTTACGAAGGGTCTACCCGCGATCCTTTTGAAGATTTTAGGGACAGTCTCAGCTTTCGAAGGCCGCCCGCTATGACTGTGGGGGTGTGTTAAACATAGCAATATACCCGTGATATACACCCGTTATACAGAAGTGTATATCACGGGCAAATGGAGCAAAGCAGTGGCCCAGCCCACTGGCAGTCACGAGAGTTAGCCCACTGGCAGTCACGGAAGCCCAACAAATCACGGGCAGATTACATAATATAATCTTGTATATATGGTACATATATTTGATGTATATTGTAATGTATTTGTTACCTAAATTAGGATGATACACCTACCATAATTGTATAGTTAGAATTATAGTAGAATAAGGTTTTTAAAATAGAATAGGGATAGGATTATCTTATTTTGTAACTTGTATAAATACCTTTCAATTAATGAAAATAATAAAGGGGATTATTTCTTTAAGGAAGGTCTAATTTTTTCAGGAAAAAATAGAATAGAATAGAAAGAGTTGAGAATTTCTTTTAAAGATTTAGAGTATAAATTTCCCCTTTGAAGGGAGTGACAGCAGAGAAAATATCAGAGACCAAGAGGATTGAAAATACCAAATTTTACAATGATCTACACGTGGTTTGCTGGGGTAAAATATTAATACACATGTCATCAGAGAAATAAGCCAAGTTTATTGTACAAGCAACATAACCTTTTGTACAATTTGGCAATACTGTTATATATAATAGAAATAGAAATAGAAATGTAGGGCATATATATAAACATTTAAAAGAATCATCATGAAAGTATATTGCTGCTCTCTTAGATTTCCTATTAGGAATTGTAATAAGCTTGATATGCTAAATGGAAGAAAAGTAACACAAACTAAAGAGAGAGTAAGGAATTTGATTCAGGAGAAACAACAATAGAAAACTTTATTGATAGCAGACCAAATTGAAGAGCTCTAGGTTCACAACTATTCATAGGGTAACAGAATTGGAAAGCAAACATTCACTTGATACATGCTAAGATTAAGAATAAAAAAAAAGTAGAACATCAACAGCCTGCTGGTTGAAATCTCTTTTTAGCGAGTCATGCCTGGTGCAATAGTGGGAGGCACAGTGAGTCCAGCTTGACCCCATTTCTGACCGTTAGCCAACCATCCTTTACCCATGCAACAAACCAATCATTTATCAGAAATTCAATTCAATTTAGCATATGTTTTACCAGACACATTATAACAATTGAACAGTAAACAAAACAAAAAAAACTGTGGCAGTTGGTTTTGGCAAATCCACTTTTTTTTTAGTCAATTTTTTTCCTATGTGTGTGGAGTTATAAACAGTTATTTTACGCAGTTTTACAAAAAATATAACATCATGTTAAGTTCGTACCCATTATTGCAAAGCAACAGTAGGTCATGTAGTTTTACTTTGCGTTTAGTAATTTAAAATTCTAGCTAGATCAACCTCAAGGGGAGCTATCTTGGGTCATATGTCCACAAGCCTCTAGCCAATGTGCAGTACTATATTGTTTATCGTCGTTCATAATTTTCAATTATTAACTTTGCATGATATGTTGTTATTTCGATCCTAACACTATAATGAGTTCAAACATGAAGTGAGGCACGTAGAATTTTCAGCAGGGTACGTAGTATTATTTATATACCTTGGGAGGGGTCAAAACCACGGTTCTTGAGCTCTCTGTATTCTTGGCAAACAGCACAAGGAAGACAGCAGAAATGAACAAGGCAATCTCCACAAGGGTCCTCTGGCAAGCTAAAGTAGGCTCTCAGTTTTGTACGATAAGTGCATGTGTAGATACAAGCCCAACCAACATGAGCAAGGCAGTAGTATATTACACCAGCATGAGCACAAGCTGCAAAATTATGTAGTCATTAATGAATATATTGCCACGACGAACTATTAATATGCTTTTCAAGGAAAATTATGAAAAAGGAAAACGAAAGGATAATACATATTATAACTTACAAGTTGTTCCTTGGTCAATTATCTCAACATTTCGGCCAAAGGTGACGCAAGGACAGCAACAAGTGACACAGCCTGCAATTAATAATCAAGACTGATTAAATCAAGAAGAGTATTTTTTTTCTTTAAATAGATTATTTTGAAAAAATTAAGGGTCTTACAGTTAGAGGCATCATCAAAACAATCACATAAACCAGTGGTCCATTGTCCCGGAACACCGGCGTTGGCAAGCGGACTTCCTGTCATGGCTGATTTTGCATTCATTTCTGACATAGTATAAAAAAAACTTATGCTAGCAAGTATGTAGATCTTTTTGGTGTATAATGGAGAACTTGTAAACTTCTATATATAGGTGAGCTGTGAGCACTTTGGCTTAATTGATACATGAGTTGTTTGGACAAGAAACTTAATTTGTAACTTAAAAGAGTCATGGTAAGGTCGTGTAACAATATTAAACTAGTTTACGCGCATAGATAAAATTTTAATTCAACTGTCAATTATGATACTTGAGAAATGAGAGAGAAGATAATATGTACAATATGATATACTATATATCATATATAGTTCTATGATTGCATGCATTGCTGGAATTAGATGTCATCTCCCTCAGATAAAAAAACCAACGACTCGCACACTTAGTATAACAATTATATCAAATGATCAATCGAATTTTTGTTCAACCTTATAGAATTAAGAATTAGAAATGTTCCTCTTGATTCATCAGAAAAAGAATAAATTGGTCTGTTTTTGTTCAATCATTAGATAGTAGGGAAAGATAAGTAGTATATTATTCCTCAAGATATCAATTTTTGATGCTCAATACTCTATAGATAGTTCAAACGGTATAAGAGCAATCAATTTTAGAAATTCTCTACTCTCTCTTTAATTCTCTAACATTGTGTTTTTCTATTTTTTCGTCGTTTTGCTCTGAAGCTGGAGTAAAATCACATACCCTAAAAAATAACTGGAAGAATATAATAAACTTTGGATCAGAATAGCGCCTTTTGTCTCGTGCATCTTATTTGGAATCTGCAGACATCCATCTAGTTATATTTATGTATAAACCAATAAACCATGCTGACAAATGGTTTGTGGATAAAAAAATTTGACCGACCGTTCAATTTGTCCCGTTGGTATTTTTTCTAGGAATGTAAGTCTGGTATGTACAACTAAAAAGAGTCTTAACTAATAGGTGGAGTCGGCCATCTTTAGATGAATTTTGGCTCAAATATTAGAATATGTTCCTGGTCACAATATCGCTTCATGTGTAAGTGAAGCGACAAGTAGGGGTGGCAGATGGGTCGTTTGAGCTGAAGTTGAGCGGGTCAAGATGGACTGAATCAATAGATGTGCTATTGCCCAACCCGCCCAAAGCTTACATGGGGTAAGATGGGACGGGCCAAGATGGGCTAAATGATGGGTCATAACCCAACTTGACCCATTACTTTTACAAATTTCAAACTTACCTTCTATGATGTTATTTTATTTTGTATGATATTTGATTTTTTCATATCTTTATTTTAAAAATAAGAATAATATTTTTAAGAATTTTTTCATTATTTATAAAAGTAAAACAGTGGTAGTGGGCGGGGAGTGAGAGGGGGGGGGGGAAGCTGGGTAGTGGGCAAAGAAAAGTTTCTCATTTTTTATAAAAATTTAGTATAAATAAAATAAATATATAAAGTAAAAACTTTGGGGGAGGTGGGGGTGGGGATGGGGTAAGCAACTTTTTCTCATTTTTTATAAAAAAATTATAAAAGTAAAATAAACATATAAAATAGAAAATTTGGGGGTGGGGTGGGAGGCGGGGGGTAGTGAGGGGAGGGAGGTTGGGTAGATGGGGGTATGGGGGAGGAGGTAAGAAAAAAATTTATATTTTAAATATTTTTTTATAAAAGTAAAAAAATATGAAATAGAAATTATAGGATGGGGTAGGCCATGGGGTGGAGGGGCGTAGGAAGCAAGAAAAAATTTCATTTTTTTTATAAAAATAAAAAGAATATGAAATAGAAATTTGAGGCTGGGGGTAGGACACCGGCCCGGTCCCGCCCCGAACCCGAATAGTTAAAAAAAAAAATTTGGTATCGGGACTCGAACCGGGACGGGACAATGTCTCATCCCGACCCGTCCCAGTCCCGCCTGTCCCGACCCGATCCCGATCCCGATCCCGCCGATATCCCCCCTTTTGCAAAAATACCGTTGCACCAACGATCATGTTACATCATTTTTGGCCTCCCCCCTCCCCCAACCCCCCTACCCCCTTAATATTTATTTTTAACCCATAAGTTATTATATTTACACTTTAACCCAATTTTTCAACTATAAATACCTCATTTTCTCTTCATCTTTCTCACAAATCTTCCTACAATCTCTCCAATCTCTCAATCTATCTCTCTACAAGTCTACATTGTCTACTAAATATTCAATTTTATTTATTCATTTGGGAATTGGGAGTGAAGTTGGCAACTAGCTTGAGGATCTTTCATCGAGCAAAGTTTTAATTTTCAACCTCTCGATTACACGTCGACGTTACGTCGGCGTTTGGTACGTTCGTTCTTTCATTAAATTATTATTGTCTGTTTAATTTATTTAGCGCACTTAATTTTATTTACTTTAATTATTTATTAGTATAATTATAAATTTATAATAGAAGGATTTAAACGTATGCTTACGGGTAGGGGTCATGCTTCTTCTAGTAGGGGCAACAAGGGCAAGGGTACTTCTTGTAGTCATCCTATTCTTACACAGGATGATTTTGTTGATACTGAACATTTTCCTACAATACCATTATATTTAGACGAGGAGCTATTTTCTGAAACTCAAAAAGACTTTAATTTAGACGATAATCTAGATGATACACCCACTAATGTTGATGACAACACACCCACTAGTGCACCTTCAACTGAAATGCCTCCTATTCCCCCTAGTATGAGACGAGGTCCAGCAAAACGACCATTAAAATCAGATGCATGGATATTTTTTGATAGGGACGTAGAGAATCAAGTAGCTAGATGTAAAATTTGTAAAGATGTTTTAAAATTTAAAACTGGAAAAGGTCACGGTGGGACGGGGGGTTTAATGAGACACGTAGTAACGGCTCATCCAGCTAGGTATGCCCAATATTAGGCTTCAAAACCGGGTACGCAAACGCCTGCTCCATCGGGACAAGGTTCACATACTGATACTGTCCCGGACCAAGTACAGTGTCAAATTAACCCCTATGACGGGGGGAATTGTAGGCCCTAAATACAATAAACATAGAGATAGGAAGCAATAGCAAAATTAGTTGTTGTGGAGGGTTTGCCTTTTTCATTTCCTTCATCTCCCTGTTTTATTCATTACATTAGAGATTTGTATAATCCTGCTTTTAACGATTTTCCTAGATCAACTGTTAAGAGAGATGTATTTAAATTTGCACATGAATATCAACAGTATTTACGTTATTCATTATATCATTTTAATGGCAAAGTGGCTATTACTTTTGATAAAGGTCGTAGTACTAACGGCCATGAATATTTAACGGTAACTTGTCATTGGATAGATTATAAATGGTCTATGCAAAAACGTATCCTAGCATATAGATATATAGATGATAGGCACACTGATACTTTTATTGCAGAAAATATTTATCAAGTGTGCGATTATTACGGAATAACTGATAAAATTATGACTATTACATTAGATAACTCTTCTTCTAACAATTACGCTATTACAATTTTAAAATATAGTTTAACTCCATCTTTTGCAGATCATTTTCATATAAAATGCACGTGCCATATATATAACTTAATTGTAAAGGATGGTCTATCACTTTTTGAAGACATTTTTAGTAAAATACAATTTGCTATAAACTTTATTTTTAAAAATAATAGAATACAACGAAGAAAAGAAAATAAAAAAACTTGTCACGATCACCAACTACCTTATAGAAAAATTCCAGAATAAGTACCCACTAGGTGGAATTCGTTATACGAGCAACTACTTGTTGCTTATGACTATAGAAAATCTATAACTTTATTTTTTAACTCTCATAATCAAAATCCAGCTGATATGGTTGTAGATAGCGATTGGGTAAAATTTCTGAACTTATTGTATTTTTAGAGAAAGTTTTTCAAGCAACAAAAGAATTTTCCGGTATATATTATCCTACTATTTCAACTATGTTGTTTTATATAGCTCTAATATTTTTATTACTTAGTGAATATATGGAAAAACCAGCTTATATGGCAGCTATTAAAAAATGTTTATCAAAATAAAAAAATATTTTATTCCTATTCCCACTATTTATATTATTGGTGTTGTATTAAATCCGACTATTAAAATAGACGGTACTAAATCACTTATTGAAACTATTTACGATTGTATAGAAGTACTACCACCTCCAAGTCCCAAAAATCAAAATCACCCACCACCTATTGAACAAACTAAAGAAGAAGTGTTGTCTAGCGTAGAAGACCAATACAAAAAAGTATATAGGTTTTACCAACAAGAAAATGCTAGTAACCTACCGGCTTCCATACCATCTTCTTATTCTTCTTCAACATAACCTCACAAAAGACATGCTGTTTCTGCGGCTAGTATTGAAAGCCTCAGAAATAGAATGTGCGGCCGTACCACTACTAACCAAATTAGCGAGTTTGATATTTTTGTTTTGCAGGGTTCCGTACCATACCAAACAGTTCTCAATGAAGAAGGACGTGAAGACTTGCTGAAATACTGGAGGGGGAATGAGAAGACCTTTCCGACACTTTCAATGATGGCCCGATATGTTTTGAACATTCAAGCGTCATCAACTGTGTCTGAAAGCGTTTTTTCTGCCGGCAGATATCAAATAGGAGACCACAAACACTCATTAGCCGGAGACAGCTTGGAGATTGTAGTATTATTCAGAGATTGGATTCGAGCGGAGCGGAGAAGGTGTGGTCAACAGGAGATCAACGAAGAAGAAGACGAAAACTACAATGAAATCTTATCCGAAGGTGGTGGAAGCTACGTGGATCAATTTGACCAACAAATACCAATTTCAACCGAAGAACCATACGAAGTTATCAAGAAACTAGAACATATTTTTTCCAGAATGTAATTTTTTTAATTGCAATTTTATTATGTAATTTGCAACTTTTGGACAACACCACAAAGTTGCAATTTTGACAATTGTATTTGTATTACAAAAAAATCATGTCTATTTAAATAATATAAGAGGCACAAAAACAACATTGGGATGTTTTTATTACACTATCTTGTCTTGTTTAATTATTAAGTGTTTTATACATATGTTATTAAAAAAAAAATAGGAAAAATCGCCTGGATCCCGATCCCGACCCCGCCCCGACCCGACCCAAAAATTTCGACGGGATCGAGATCGGGATTGGGACGGGACTTCGGTAAATCCCGCCAAACTCGATCCCGCCTGCCCCGATCCCGCCTCTTCACCTGTCCGCTGACCCGACCCGCCAAACCCGGCTGCCTCGAGCCCGCCCACCGGGCCACTCTAGGTGGGGGGGGGGTGGGGGTGGAGGGGGGAGGTAAGAAAAGAATTCATATTTTTAATAAAGTTTTTATAAAAGTAACAAAAAATATAAAATAGAAATTTGGATGGGGTGGGGGTGGAGGGTAGGTGGGGGTTAAGGCGGTAGGGGGGAGGTAAGAAAAAATTCCATATTTTTTATAAAGGTAGAAAAAAATATATGAATTTGAAATTTGAGGATGGGTAGGGCAATGGGGTGGGGGTGGAGGGGGGGGGGGGGGGAGGACCAGGAGAGGGAAGAAAAAAAGTCACATTTTTTTATAAATTATTCATAAAAGTAAAAAAAATATAAAATAGAAATTTGAGAATGGGATAGAGGCGAGGGTAGAGGCGGGAGTAGATGGGGTAGAGAGGGGTAGGGGTGGTAGGGCATGGGGTGGAGTAGGCAAGGTTGGGCGAGTTGTGAGGTGGTTCGGTGCTTGGGTGGGGGTTGATGTAGGGAGGGGTAGGGTGGATGGATAGTGTGGTGGGTGGTTAGGGTGCGTTAGTGTATTTTATTGTTGCAAAATAATAAATGAATTTTTTAAATAATTATTTATAAACAAAAATCTTAATCTAAAGTGTAGCTCTAATCGTTAATATTGAGCATTTTCATTGGGTCAAGTTTGGGCATCATCATGGGTTCATTTGGGCTGTTGATTTATGATGGGTCAACTTGGGTTAGCCCAAACCAACCTATCATCAAAATCACTTTTGCCCAAACCCATGAAATCTTGGGCGGGTTGAGCGAGTTATTTGGATTTGGGCTAATTTTGCCACCCTAGCGACAAGTCACTCAAAGTGCTCAGTCCAGGCATGTCTATCATGGACATTCAAAGTGATTAATTTAAGGACTTCAAATTTCTTAAGTATTATTTTACGAGTTAAATTAAGTTGATAATATAACTTTTTTTAAAAATTATTATGAAACTTAGTACCGGACAATGCGACAACTAGTCTTATTGACTTTTGGCGCTGTCTCTAAACCCTAGGTCGGTTGTCAAAAAACTGTTGAATTCTTTGTGTTATAATGCAACTAGTGGTAGTTAGAAGCTAATTTTCAGGCATGCATTCCGAAAGCAAAAATGATCATGTTGACCACTACTATATGTAACTATAATTAATCTTTCTCACTGAATTTCCTCAATTTTAAGCACATGGGCGTTGGCTATTGGAAGTGACTAGTGAATTTATATGATTAGCTGTGCCACCGGGACGCCAGCAGAATTGGAGTAGTTTTGCAAGTCATAAGTCAAAGTCAACTTCCTTTTTGTTAGGAGTAATACTTTATACTTGCACATTAGTATATCATTATTATCTGATTCTCACCATGTCAACTCAATGCCAAACTTTATAACTTTCCAAATGATTAATCTTGCCAAACTTCTAAGAAAAGGTTATGATGTCGCAACTGAAATGCCAACTTATACACTAAAGCATTTTTTGAATTACTTCTACCAGTAGATTAGAAGTTTCTCTTTATAAAGCTATTCAATAATTTGTATTTGTACTTTTTTTCTAAACTTGTATGCACCACTTAAGTTTTTGGCTCGGAGGATTTAACTAAATGTGACTTAAACACAGATTTGCCCCCTCAATAAAAAAAAGTACACCAGTTAGCCAAATATAAAAAATATTTACTAATTATGTATGAAATATGTATATTATATTTTGTCTAACACCCCTCAAGTTTGGAGGTGGGAGCTCCACAACTCCAAGCTTGGAACGCAATAACCGAAACTGAGACTTGACGAGAGGCTTGGTGAAGATGTCAACGACATGGTGGAGCCACTACTAAAAAGTCACTATTTCCACTAAAAATATTTAGTAGATATTTTTATAGATATTTTGATTGAATCAGTGAGAAAAGAAAAAATAGTAGTATTTTCACGTGAAAAGATTATGAAATTTCCCAATGTTTCAGTGAGAGCTTGTTTTCCACCATGCGTTTTCCCAATGAGTTGGTTAAGTGAGAATGAGGTGGGAAAATCATGTTTTATAACACAAATTTTTGATTGATTGTCAGTGGGAAAATATTTGTTTCTTGTAATGAGCGACGAAACAAACTTGGTGAGCATGGCACCCTCAACTACCTTCTCACACACAAAGTGATAGTCGAGCTCAACATGTTAAGTGTGGGCATGGAAGACGTACGAGATTAGATGTGAGATGAAATGCACTAAGCTAATATTGTCAATAAAAAAGACCGATAGAGAATGTATAAAGGAACACCAATATAGCTCGAAATATGTAACCCGAGTGATTTTATCTTCTAAAGAAGCTAATTAGGCCTGCTATTGATACATTATCAAAAGCGAAAAGGAAATAACAAGAACTTAAAGGTAGATAGATTGACACAAAAAAGATACCATTTGAAAATTAAGGCTCTTGATTATCCAAAACTCCTAGTTGAGTATTCTAACAAGCACATAATCTCCTAGGATGACCTCAAGGGAATTGGATTCCCAAGCAACCAATCCTCTCAAACAAGGTTCAACTAATGACTTCAACAAGCACTCAAATCTCTCAAAATATAACAATATCAATATTCAACATAATCTAAGGAATGAAAATTTCCTAAGCTAGCTATTTATAGTCTTAGGCTAAGTTATTACACAAGAGACCAAAAGTGGCACTTAAGTTTGCAAAAATAACCAAAAACGGCTGGCATTCATGTCCCGCGTCAGTCTTGTGACTCGTAGGTCATTCCTGCGGTTCATCCTGCATCTCGTTGGGGTGCCTTCCTCAGCATCATATAGGTCACATCCTGCCGTAGGTGTGCGACTCACAGGATCATCCTAAGACACTATTTGCATCTCGCATGTGGTGTCATCTTCACCAATCTTCGCCGCTTCACCTTCCAATGCAATCATCAATACTTGGAATCCCAGGGATGGCAACAAAGTATGCTCAAGCACGTCCATCTTCATAAATAATCCTTATAATACTTAGAGTTCACGAGCTTGACTCTTTGTGAATGATCTTGATGTAACTTGGGGTGTATCATTCTCCTCCTCCTAAAAATAATTTGTCCTCAAATTTAAGGGGTCACCATCTGTCACGACCCGATCCGACGGGCCGCGACTAACCGCCCTAATGACGTCATTACACTAACCTGTCACACATAATCCAATTAACACTTAATGAGTCTGAAATCCGGCAGCATAACGCTGCAATAACAACATATGTCAGGGTAGGCAAGCCGACAAGGCTGCCTTTACCCCCGAATGTACCTGCCTCCTGAGGAGTCACAACTAGCCAACACAATACAACAGACAAGCCGACAAGGCTGCCACTAGATAATGTCATATATACACGGGGACACCCCAACACAGAGTACAATAGCATGACTGATCAAAACAGAGTTATAACCCTTACATAAGTACAACCCACAACTGTCTACAGACCTCTACAAGAAGGATAACGACATATGACAGGACAGGGCCCTGTCGTGCCCCTAAATATACAAAAGTCAAAATAATAGGGTTCTGTACCCAAAATGACAAAGCTCTGAATCAAATGAGCTTCCCAACCTGCTGAGTAGGAACCTAGGACTGAGGATCACCAAACTGAAAACCTGTACCTGCGGGCATGAAACGCAGCCCCCCGAGGAAAGAGGGTCAGTACGAAATAATGTACTGAGTATGTAAAACATGAAGCTGTAAAAGAGATCACAAGTAGCCAACAGAAAATAGGAGATCAGTATAAAAAAATCAGGATCCAAATCCAACTGTGCCATAAACAATAAAAGTCAGTTGCCTTATAAAAATGAGAGTCAAGTCAAGAAAATATGAGTGCCTGTCCATATACATATATATATATATCTGTAACGTAACCCGACCCACTAGTGCGGGACTCGGTGGAATCATATCATAACCCGGCCCATGCTGGGAATCGGTAAAGTCATATCGTAACCCGGCCTATGCTGAAACTCGGTAAAGTCATATCTCATCTATGGATCCATCCTACGTAACCCGACCCTCTAGTGAGGGTCTCGGTGAAGTAATGCAAGGCAGTGCATGAACATAACCCGGCCCGGGACTCGGTGAGGTGAAGTAGTAACACTTAGCACGAGTAGATATCATGAGTAACCATATGCAAGTAAAAATTATCATTTGACTCTCAATAAAATCATTATAATAATGTCATAATAAACTCTTTGCTGAAAAATCATAGGCACTTCTCATAACAATCCTCTTTAGGAATTAAACTGTATAAGAATCAAGTACGTCCGCCGTACTTTCATTAAATCATGCCAAAAGAAAGAAGTAAGGGTTTCACATACCTTTTAGACGAACTAATTCACCCAATATTAGAATATGCCTCATTATAGAACTTCAACCTATAATAATGGTAATACGTTCGTCAATTCTATGATTACTAGCATACTTTATATCGAATAACGACTTCTTATTCTATAAAAATTCGGGCAGCACTTCCCCTGTTTATACATGTTTCCACAACTTCCAAACGAGGCTAATAACATCAATAACCAAGCACCAATTAAGGGCACAACCAAAACAACAATAAAGGAAATTTACACACCCACTTCTCATGTAAATTTAGCCTCTTAATCCACCTTAAAAATAGCCCACAAAACAGTCCATGTTCCAACAACAACGAGGGTAGAATGTGAAGCCTTTCTACACCTTTCTACACCCTTATTCCTTTAAGACTTACATTAGCAATTACCACACTTAAACATGCATAATGGTAACTAAATTTTCAGCATTATAACACCACAAAATAGTCCCTAAAATAGTCCATATACATCACAACATGTCCTACAATTTCATGCAAGTTCTTGGCCACAACATGTCATAATTCCATAACTCTTATCTTAACTCCTAAAATCCAATTTCGTATTTCAATACTTCCATATAACTAATTCCAACTAAATATCAATGTTTCCTTTCAATTTCATCATGCAATTAGTGACAATAATAACAACAATAACCAACGAATCCAATAACACCAAAATCTGTCCCAAATTGGCAACTAGCCCAAAATTATCACATGCAACGCTTAAATTCCAATTTCTCCTTAACACAAATTCATTACCTTAATTCTAACAACATGCATTCCAATTATATCATAGAAATAAGAATTTTATACCTCAAATTCATCCCAAAACAGTCCGCAATTCTCTTCCCACTGTTTGTCTGAAAATCCCCATTGTTTTCGTATTTCTTTCCCTTTTTTGTTCACTTCTTCAACTCCAATTGACATGAAAGTGTTCTACAATGCTAAGCCATCATCCCTACACGTTTTTCTTCCAAAATTTCATCCCAAAAATTCAAAATTTCTGGGCTACAGTTTCGGCCAGCAGTGGTTGTTTTTGCCACTGTTTTTTGTGTTATTTTGCTTCTAATTTTTGGTGAAAAATATAGTCTAGGAAGAGAAGATAAAAATCTTAAATTGGGTATGGGGTTGGGTATTTTTCGGCTGAGCTTTGGAGGAGAGAATGAGAGTTTTTTTTGGTTAAGTTTAGAAAGAAGATGAAGAGGTGAGTGTAGGTATATAAAAAAAATCTGATTTTTCTTTTTTACATTTTGGCCCCCAAGTTCTTCAATTAATAAATCTTAAACCCACCTCTTTTGATTCCCGAGAATTTCATAAGCCTCGTATCCTCAATGCCATAATTTTATAATACAATACTATTCCATAATTCCATTGGAATAAATTCAACTACTAGGATTAATTCTCGTCGTCACGTGTATAGCACTAAAGAAAAACTATTCCGGAATAACATCCGTTTATACACTAATTTCCCGTATTAACATATGTAAGCGTTTCTTATATTCAATATCCGAATCTTACTTCCTTAATGATATTCTTAATTATCATCTTAATCTTACGAGGTGTAACACCATCATTCATATCAAAGAGAGAAAGATCACAAACGTTGAAGGTGTTATGCACTTGATATTCAGAAGGGAGGTCAATCTTGTATGCATTATCATTGAGCCGCTCAAGCACCTGAAAAGGAACATCTCCTCTTGGCATCAACTTGGTATTCCTCTTGTTGGGAAATCTTTCCTTGCGAAAGTTCACCCAAACCCAATCACCCGATTCAAGCACAACTCTCTTTCGACCTTTGTTTGCCCTCTTGGTCATGTCTTGATTATTATTTTCAAGGAGATGTCTCACCTTCTCATGCAATTTCTTCATGGCTTCGTCCCTTTTATTTCTATCTAAACTCAAAACAACATCTTGAGACAAAGAGGTGAGATCTAGAGAGGTTAGTGGATTAAAACCATAAACAACCTCAAATGTAGACATTCCAATAGTACTATGAATAACTCGATTATATGCAAATTCAACTAAAGGCAATTGATCTTCCCAAGATGCTAACTTTCGGTTAACCATGGCCCTAAGCGTAGAACCTAAATTCCTATCCATAACCTTGGTTTGGCAATCGGTTTGTGGGTGACAAGAAGTAGAAAACAACAATCTAGTTCCAAGTCACCCGCACAATTACTTCCAAAAATGGCTAAGGAACATAGAGTCCCTATCACTCACTATGGTTTTGAGAATACCATGCAATTTGAACACATTCTCAACAAACAATGACGCAACATGAGACGCCTCATCACATTTATGACATGCAATAAAATGAGCCATCTTTGAGAATCGGTCAACCACAACAAAAATACTATTTTCCCCTTTTAGTCCTTGACAAGCCCAACACAAAATTCATAGAAATGTCAAACCAAGGTCTTTGAGGGGTGGGAAGAGGGGTATACAATCCATGGGGAAAACTCCTAGACTTAGCACTTCTACATTCAATACATTGATCACAAATTTTTGCAACATCATTACGCTTTTTAGGCAAATAAAATTGTTCTTCAAAGATTCCCATGGTTTTGCCAATTCCAAAATGACCCATTAAATCCCATGTGTCTCGCTCACAAAAGTTTCCTCTAAAAGCTTATGGGCACACATAGTTGCTTGTCCTTGAACAAGAAACTATCAAATTTAGAATAGGGAATAGATGATCAATCCCTAAGTCATCTTTTCTTTTCCCATTCTTCACAATCATGAATAATTTTTGCAAATATGGGGTCCTTGGGATACAATGTCTTTAAACTTTCAACACCCATCAATTTGGAAGATAAAGTTTTAACCAAAACACATTTTCTAGACAAGGCATCTGCCCCACATTGTCCTTCCTCTTTTTGCATTAGATTACATAAAGAGAAGTTTTAAGAAATTCAACCCATTTGGCATGCCGTTTGTTAAACTTTCCTTGGGCCCTAAGGTGCTTCAAGGACTCATGATCAGTCTGAATGGCAAATTCTTTGGGCCACATGTAATGTTGCCAATTACCCAATGCTCTAATCAAAGCATACAATACAAGATCATATGTGGAATAGTTCAAAGTCGCACCTTAGGCTTTTTGCTAAGATAGGCAATGGTTTTTTGGTCTTGCATTAAAATGACACAAATACCTACTTTGCTAGTATTACATTCAACTTCAATTTTTTTAATCAAAATCGGGTAATTGCAACAACGGTTACCTATCCAATTTCAGTGTCATACGAGTCAAGAGCTATAGCAATAAAGTAGGGATTTTAGGAAAGCAAATTATCTTCTCGGGGAAGCGGTGGAGCTAAGCATTTCTTTCAAGGTCTCAAAGGTCATTGCTTGATCCTCACCCCAAGAAAGAGGTTTATCCTTTCAGGTTACCTCCGCCAAGGGTGCGGCTATGGTGCTAAATCTTTTAACAAACCACCTATAGAAACTAACCAATCCATGAAAACTTCTCACATCACCAATGGATTTAGGAGTTAGCCAATTCTTAATAGAGTCTATTTTGGATTCATCTACCTTAACGCCCCTTGAGATCACAACTAAACCTAAAAAAATGACTTCATCAACACAAAAAGAGCATTTTACCACATTAGCATAAAGTTGTTCTTACCTAAGAACTTCAAACACATATTTCAAATGATCAACATGCTTTTCCATGGTCTTACTATACACCAAAATATCATCAGAGTAAACAACAATGAATTTGCCAATAACAGGTTTCATCACATGATTCATCAAACACATGAAAGTACTAGGAGAGTTAGTGAGGCCAAAATGCATCACCAACTATTCATATAGACCAAATTTGGTCTTAAATGCCATTTTTTCACTCATCTCCTGGTTTCATATGGATTTGATGGTATCTGCTCCTAAGATCTATCTTAGAGAATATGCATGAACTATTTAACTCATCAAGTATGCCATCAAGACTGGAATGGAATGGAGATACTTTACCACTATTTTGTTGATGGCTCAGAAATAAATTCACATGCGCCATGTCCTATCTTTCTTTGGAACCAAGATAACCGGCACCGCACAAGGGGTCATACTTTCTCGCACAACTCTTTTTCAAAGAGTTCATCCATTTGTCTTTGAAGTTCCTTGGTATCATCCGGGTTTCTTTGATAAGCCGGTTTGTTTGGCAATTGGGATGTTGGGAAAAAGTCAATTTGGTGCTCAATTCCCCTTAGGGGTGACAAACTCTTTGGGATCTCCCTGGGGAACATATCATCATAGTCTTGCAAGAGATAAGAAATAGAACTAGGGAAAGAAGATGTTAGTTCGTTAGTGTGTAAAGAGTTGTCCCTATACATGATAAGGACCACCAGGTGTTGCTCCTCCATATCCTACCTAATCTCCTTAAAATTTTCCAAGAGAGTCACCTTATTCTTTCCCTTGGGCTCCCTCTTTTTCGCACTTCCCTCTATGGTACCATTTCCATTACTCCCTTCACTCTCACCCTTCTCCTTGAGTTCCTTTATCTTTTGATAAACTTCATTAACTTGGGTAGGTGTCATGGGATAGAGAATGTGTTTTTGCCCACTGAGAAGTATTGAATATCTACTAGTCCTTCCACAATGCTTTGATGAACGATCATATTGACAAGGTCTTCCAAGTAAAAGATGACAATATTGTATGGGAAATACATCACATATGATCTCATCTTGGTACTCCCCAACTTAGAACTTAATCATAGCTTGACGAGTCACCTTCAATCTCCACATTCATTTAGCCATTAAAGTTTGTAAGGGGTATTATGATTAGTTGTTGGAATTTTCAAGAAATCAACAAACGTTGTGCTTGCAGCATTGGCATAACTCCCACTATCAATGATCATGGCACATACATTCCAATTTACGAGGAACTTGGAATGGAAAACATTCTCCCTTTGGCTTGGATCATCCATGGCCATGCTTATCATAGTTCTCCTCATAATGTAATTTGGAATAGTGAGCTCCCATTCTTGAGGCATGGCCTTACATGTCAACACCCTTCTTGCTAAATAATTTGGCATAGTGATATGAAAACCTTATATTCACTGAGGAGGTTCTACCACGTTGAAACACTCTTTAATGGAACTTTAGCCTTAGCTGGTCGTGAACAAGAAAGCACCAGTTTCGCTTGGTAGGCCGGGAATTCCCGACTTATCAAATTTATTCGATAATCTACTAGGGGCTCATGTAGCCCATGCGAAGGGTTTGGTTAAGCCCCATCTTGGGCCCTAGCATCTTGCTCACCCTCGTCATCATCCCTAAATTTATCATCCTCTTGGGTCTCCTGTTCTTCATCCCCATCATACTCTTCATCATCTTCATCTCTACAATGATCCTCAACTCTCACAATCAATTCCCTCCGATTGGGACACACTCATTCTATGAACATATCATTGACATTTGAAACATTGGATAGGTTTAGTGATCATACCTCCTTCTTATGGTGTGCTAACTTAGGTGGATTCTTCTCATTTTGATTGTTCTTTACCAAGGGCTTCTTAGAATCTTCCATGAGGCCCTTGTTCCTTTGCCGATTGAAGGAAAAAGTTCCCCCTTCCATGTTCTTGTTCCATGAAGTTGAGTGCCCATTAAATTTACAATCCTTATCTTCCTTGAGCCCCTTCTCAATATCAATTGCCTCTTCAAGAGTTTCATCAATATTTTGATAGTTGTGAAACATCATTTGAGAAGCAATTTCTCTATTAAACCCATCTCAAAACCGAGTTATGGCATTCATTTCCCCTTCATCAAAGTCTATCATGATCTTCACAAGTTGAAACTCATCTTAGTATTCTTCAACACTCTTAAGATTTTGCTTCAAAGTGTAGACCTTCTTGAGTTACTCTTTCTTGTATCAATCAGTGACACACTTTCTCCCCATGATCTCCTTCAACTCTTCCCAAGTTAGTGGACTAAATCCGTGTGCCATCCTAAACTTTACTTGAGTTTCCCACCATGTCGAGGCAAACCCTTCGAATTAAGCAATGACATAAGATACTTTTTTCACCTCGAACATATCATTAGTTAGGAAGATCCAATCATATTGCATCACCCAATCAAGAAACACATCAGGATCACTCTCTCAATTGAATGACAGAACAGTGACCTTGATGGAGTTGAGACTCGTGTATCGACCCCCAATATTACCATATTGATCTTCACCATAATATCACTTTGGTAACCATCACAGGCTTGATACCCTAATTGCCTTCCCATTTGAGGAATAAGGCCATTTCTCCTACCTATTCCTTGATGAGGACCTTGGAATTGCATTCGTTGTCCCCTCATTTAGTTGGAATATCAATAACCCAAACCTCCTATATATTATTGAAACTCACCATCTAATGGTTGGACATTTTTTAGTAGTGGACGGGTATTTAGAAGGTGTTGGTCTGGTAAATGATCATTTGGTGGTGGTTCGATTGGATTTCATCTCATTGAGGTGTTGGTGTGGTGTTTTGTGGAGTGGGGTTGTACATTCAATGAAGGGTTTCGGGTGATAAGGTAGGGGAGGTATCATGAGGCAACCCACTTGTGGTGCCTTGATAGTGAACATGAGGAGAAAATGACACATCCCTAGTTCTCCATTTAACAACCTCGACTCTAACATCAAAATTATCCATTCTACTAGTAATGGATGCCAACGCGTTCATCACATCAATAATAGTTGGTCCCCCTATGGGAACTTGTGATTCTTCTCCATGATTCACCATCTACCTGTTTAAAGACACTCAACAAAACAAGCAAACATGTTAAGTTGGTGCAAATAAATCTCACAATCACTCAAGTTTGTGTACCTTTGATTGCCTCACAAATTGTATCGGCCAATGGTTATACCTTATTTAATTTGATGAGTTACAAGGGATCCAATTTCTACTATTGGCCAGAATTGTTCGACTCGAAGAAAGAACAACTCAATTTAAACTCACAGACTTGAATTAAGAAGTTGTCGACGAATTTAAATAAGAAAAGCTTGAAAATAATTGGCACAAAAGAAATGAAACGTTCAAGAAGTAATCAACCTCTCAGTACGATCGATTACAAGAGTTAACTAGTTTAGAGGATCAATGAAGTGGAATAACAAGTGAAACGAAATGAATAATTAAGATAAAAACCTGAAATGCGAGTTCCGCTAAACATGTGCAGGTCCTGTGATTGCTTCCTGCATTTCTTAGGATGAACAACACAACTTCAGAAGTCTCTCTCATGTCCTGCGCTAATCCTGCAACTCATAGGGAAATCCTGCTACTCATTCTGCGTGTCTCAGGATGTGCTGCACACGTCAATTTCTTCTTGGGATCCATTTTTGACCTTTTTCTTATTTTTTGATTATTCTAACTACTTAGGCCCACCTTTTCATATATTTTTCCTCTTTTGACCCAAATAACACTTTTCACCAAATGGAATTGGGTTTTGAAGATCAAATTATACCTTTTTTGACCTTCTTCCTCAAGAACACTTTGAATATTCTCAAGAACATTGTGATTAGTAAAAAAAATTTAGATATTGAAATAAACTCCAATTCTTCCCAAATTTCAGATTCTAAGCCTTCTTCACTAGGAGAACCAAGCCTAATAGGTTTTAAGATTCAATTCCCTCTTCTTCTACAAGAACCAAGAACTTGTTCTTCTACCTTCAAGCTCCAACAATGGTGATTGACTCAAAATAACTCCAAATGAATTAAAACTTTAGATTTAGACTCTATTAACACTATGGAACTCAAATCTAGATCTAGAAACAACAAAACAACAAAACAACAAGAAATAGAAAATAGTTTTAGGTTTTTGGACTCTATTTTTTTGTAGTAAAACCCAAGACTAGACTTGTTATGAAAAATCTATTAGTGGTTCTGATACCAATTTGATACAATATCAAAAACGAAAAGGAAATAACAAGAGATTAAAGATAGATAGATTGACACAAGAAAGATACCAATTGAAAACTAATGCTCTTGAGTAGACAAAAACCCCAATTGAGTATTCTAACAAGAACCTAATATCCTATGATGACCTTAAGGGAATTGAATTCTCAAGCAACCAATCTCCTCAAACAAGGTTCAACTAATGGGTTCAACAAGCACTCAAATCTCTCAAGGAGAATAATATCAATATTCAATATAATTTAAGGAATGAAAATGGCCTAAGCTAGCTATTTATAGTCTCATGCTAAGTTATTATACAAGAGGCCTAAAAGTGGCATTCAAGTTTGCAAAAATGACCAAAAATGGCCAACAGTCATATTTCGCGTCTGTCCCATGACTCGCAGGTCATTCCTGTGGTTCAACCTACGTCTCACTGGGAGCACCTTCCTTAGAATGATCTTGGTCACATCCTGTGGCAGGTGTGCGACTCACGGGATCATCTTGAGACACTATATGCATCTCGCAAGTGGTGTCATATTCACCACTTCGTCTTCCCATGCAATCATCAATATTTGGAATCTCAAGGATGAAACCAAAGTATGCTCAAGCATGTCCATTTTCATGAACAACCCTGGTAATACTTGGAATTCACGTGCTTGACTCCATGTGAACAACTTTGATACAACTTGGGTGTATCAACTATTCCGCTTCGACACTCAACTTTGAAACAATATGTTATTTCTTTGATGACCAAGAAATGAAATTTGATCCAAGGAAGACACAAACACATGTATCAGATCGATGAGTGATGGGGTAGCCTCCTATCAAGCCCCAAACTATGGCCTGGACGTAACACGACTCTTAGTGTCTGACTGCATGTGACCGAGCGAACCAACTAGCTGGCTAAATCTAAATATGGTATACTAAATGCAGAATATAACTAATAAACATGCTGAGATACTGATAAGTCTAACTAAATAATAATAAGTGTAGAAATACAGAGATAAATCTAAAGGTATAAATAAGTAGCTGACATGCCTAACACAAAAGCCTGTTGAACTCTGACTAACTGTAATAATGGTATACGAATCCTCTAAAAATAATAAACTACTGACTGTTACCGGGATAAGGCACCCGGCATACCTGACTGTCTGTAATAACTAAAACCTGTAAATAAGATAACACCCCGAAAGACTGAGGCTCACCAACTCAGCTGATACTGGAGATCCTAACGAGCAGATGCGTCTTTCTATAAATCGTTACGTGCATCGCGAGATACAAGCCCCGGGAAAAAGGGACGTTAGCACATTTGAATTGTACTGTTATGTAAAGCAACTGAAAGAAAGAACTGTAAGCAGGGTGTCCGGGAAATGGAAATCCAAATATATAAATAAATAAGTAATAAATACTGAAAGTGAAACTGTCATTGATAATTGTAATGAACAAGAGAAGTGAAGTTATGAGTACTTTATGTTCTGCATCTGAAACACTTTTTAACTGTATATATATATATATATATATATATATATATATATATATATATATATATATATATATGTGTGTGTGTGTGTGTGTGTGTGTGTGTGTGTGAGGGGGGGGGGGGTTGGCCTAATAATAAATGCACAAACTATGGCCTTGGCCAAGTAAGTGTGTCAGTCTATGGCATTGTCCAAGTATACGTATACATGAGTCTGTGTCATTGGGCAATCACATATGTTCAATATTCATTAATTATTATTAAGGAACTGAGATTACTGGAATAATCAATATCACTAAACTGAGACATGTATTCATGAACTGATTATGAGACCTGAAGCATTAACTAGTTCTAAACTTGATGAGTTTCTAGACTAAGACTCATAGGTATCAAACACGAGTCTATATTGATTACGTTTTGAGTTCACAATGTTCGAAATGAAGATCATGAATGAATTAAAAAATTATCACATCTAGAGAATAGAAGTTCTGCAACTATTCACGAAACTAAGGCATAACTATGTTCTGAGTCAATTCGTAATAGTCAATAAAGAACGTAGCATAGGGAGAATAATCAACATTCTCAAACTTAGAGAGTTATCCTCACATACCTTAATTCCCTGCTCTTGAGCGTATTACAATGTCCTTCAATCCTTTCAACTTTAATCTAAAGAAATACAAGTAAAAGATATTCCATATTAGCAATTAACCTCATGCTTCGATCATCTAAGCATTTTATCAAATACTTGGTGGGCATAAACCTCCACAACTTCCATTAATAGGGTGTTCTTCACCTAATTCCCATTCTATTACTTCTAGGTGATTCTACAATCTCAATTAGATATAATTAACACCATTCTTCATCACCCATAGATTATAACAATCCTAGGTCAACAATCCAAAACCCCTCCATAGTTCATATGAATATCTTTATCAAACTCAGCAGCTAGCATCACAATAACATATGGCTTGTAATAATTAATCTAATGCTATGATTAATTAAAGGTAGAGATGATACCTTTGATGTCCCCACTGCTTGAATTGTAATACTAGGGATTTCTCTCCAATGCATAAGACTCAATCAATATCTAGGGATTTTGAAGGGTTAAACCATCTTAATAAGGAATTAGGGACTTGAATTCATCATAAAATAATCATAGAACTTACCTTGGAGGGTTCTTGAGACTTGAGACTTGTTCTCACAGTCTCTAAGGTTATTTTTGAGCTTTAGTGAGTTAGAGAAATAAACCCCAGACTTAAATATAACGTAAAAACGCGAAGTCTGAAAAATAGGTTAAAAGTCCCAAAACGAGCGTTGAGCCCGCATCACACATGCAATGTGCGGCCCTATGCAGACCAAATTTCAGAGAATCAATTGCTGCTCTAGGCTGGCGATGCGTGGCCAATGCGGACACGCCCTATGCGCGGCTAACGCATGAAACCTACTTCTTTTAGCATTTTTATAACACGCATAACTTCTTGTAAAAACCTCCATTTTGCCTGGTCCTTATATGCATAGAAAGGTATTGAAATGTACTACAACTTTTATTAAGGATGATTTTCCAAATTCTCATTAAATCAAGGGGTTATGGTTTCTTGAAGTATGCCCCTCGACCACTTTTGCAAAATGTGAAACCTTCTCAATTTTGATTTATTTTCTTAGAACGAGTCAAGAACTAGTATGGAGACCGGAGATGTTACATTATCTCCCCCTTGGGATCATTCATCCTCGAATGATGTGTAATACCACGTACCTTTGGGCTGAGGTTTGACCCATACGATGGGAACATAATGAAACTAATATGAGGAGTATAGGAAGTGTTTCGAAAACTAATCAAGTTATAAAAAAAGTGTTTGGGAAACGTATAGTCGGAAGCTACTCCGCGGGCCACGTTTTCAAGTGAGTTTGTACTTGGCCCCACTTCAAGCAAGTATATAGAGAATTCTATAAGGAATTTTGGAAACCTTCCTTCATGGAAGTTGTATAACTTTGAAATACCTTTATAATGATATATAGTAGAGCTTAAACGAACATCTTTGCAAGATGTTATTCTTGTTTTACTGAATGATATCAGCAAAGTCGAAAAACATAAGATTTTGACTAACTGTGAAATGAGCAGGGGCACTCACCAAGAGAGTGATATAGCAAGTCAAGGACAGGACATAGCACTCGCCCAATGAGTTTCAGGGAAAAACAAGGACATAACATATCACTCGCCCAGCGAATGCCAGGGCGAGACAAGGACTTGCCATTGCACTCGCCCAACGAGTGACAGGGTCCAAAATGTCCATTCTATAAATTCAACACTTAACTTAAAAAATCATTCAACTAATCATCCAACCTCGTAGAAAACCCTCTCTAGAGCGTTTTTCTATCCTATCGGCCTCTCACAACAAGGTAAGTTCACTCCTAAGGATTCTTTAGTAATTATAATATTAAATCATGATTAGTAACATGTTTCTTCAATCGAAAAGATAGGAATAACAAGTAATCCTTCTCTAATGATTCAAAGCTAGGGTTTCAGTGTTCTTCATCAGAGAAGTAAGATAATCCATTGGATTGGAGCGTTTACAGGTATGTGAGGCTAACTCTCTATGTGTGGGAACTTTATTAATCATCCACATGCCTCGTTCATTAAGATTATTATTTCTTAAGATATAGAGGTTATGCCCTAGTTCATGAAAAGTCTAGAACTTCTATCCCTTAAGAATATAACCTCGTATTTGTTCATAATTATCACTTCAAATATTGTGAACTTATTACGTAATCAGTATAGACTCGTGTTCGATATCCCACGAGTCTTAGTCGTGACAATTTAGTACTATGAATTTTTAATGCATCAAACTTCACAATCAGTCTATTTATACATGTCTTAGTCCAGTTCTATTCAGTATTCCAATGTCATTTACAGTACATTTACTCAACTTGTGATACTTCTTCAAAAAGGACAGAAATATGATGAACCCATATTTTACACACTTATGTTATAATTTTACATGATAATAAAATATGATGACTCTATAGTTTAGGAACTCATGACAGGATTCATGAAATCATAAAGAGTTTAAGAAATGTAATTGTATCTTTTGACAAGCATGCCTAAATTCAAGAAAGCTTATGCATAGTAACACTCTATATCCCATGAATAGTTCATGTATTAGTTTAGTATAGTAATAATCAGTACTGCATATCATCACCTCAATATGTTTTCATGTCTTAGTATAGAAACTTTCAGTATCCCATAACAGTGTTACAATATGACTCTAAAGATTCACGTTAGAACTACAGTTACGCACATAGCCTGGTAGTAAATGATGCTATCCGCCATGTTATGAAGCATGGTGCATGATCATATGATATATAGCCTGACAGTAGATGATGATGCTCGCTATGTTTTGAACTATGGTGTATTATGATATATAGTCTAGCAGTGGATGATGTTGCCCGCCATGTTATGAACTATGGTGCATTATGATATATAGCCTGGTAGTGGATGATGTTGCCCATCATATTATGAACCATGGTGCATTATGATAAATAGCTTGGCAGTGGATGATGTTGCCCACCATGTTATGAACTATGGTGCATTATGATATATAGCCTGGCAATGGATGATGATGCCTGCCATGTCACGACCCATGGTGCATTATTTGAGATACCTATTCTTTGAGTTTAAAAGTATTACGAACCCCAATATGGTTTATTATAGAGCAGCGAATCGCTTCCCCTCCCCCCCCCCCCATATTAAAAAAATTACTATGCTTAATGACACTTATGTCTATGTTTCAGTTTCCTTTTCATGTTCCTATTATATCATGTGTTTGCTTATTCTTTCAGTTGCTTTACATATAGTATAATTAAAATGTACTAACCTCACTTTACCCGAGGCCTGCACTTGACGATGCAGGTACTGAGTTTCAGGACGACGGACATGTACGCTAGGACTTCACTTGTATCAGCTATTGGTGAGCTCCATTTCATGCGGGGTGTTAGTTGGTTATTTTTCATGACTATATTTTAGAGTAGAGGTATTCCAGGGCCTTGTCCTAGTAAATAGTTTCATAGTCAGATTCATGTTTATAGGTTTCACAGACTAGTCTAGTTAGCATGGCATGACAATATTGTTTTTAGATTTATCATATTTTATTAAGATATTTCCTCTATGATATATCAGAATATATTTCATTTTTCAGTTTACATGTTTTATTATCATTATCATTTCATGCTTTTGATGCCCATGTTGATTCAGTAACTATGTGGTTTGCTCGGTCATATGCAGTCAGGCACCGAGTATCGTATTTGCACAGGACATGGTTCGGGGCATTACAAAACTTGGTATCAAAGCCTAGATTCAAGTGTCTTAGGGAGTCCAGGAAACCGTGTCCAGTGGGGTTACTTTTATATATATGTGTGCGCCACACATATAAATGGTTGACCACCACAAATTTAGGATTGTCTCACTTCTTTCATACTCTAGATCGTGCAATTAGAGCAGTACTTTCAGGAATTCTTCTAACTTGTGCTATAAAGCCTAGGGCAGCAAGTAACATTCTCTCTCCGTCGAGTTCCAAACGTATCGAATACGCAAGCAACGAGAAGGAAATTTAAGGTCCAAGTGTGTACGTTTACCCATTGGGGGTATAATCGGGATGTGCATATTGGTAACAAATAAGACTTGAGATAATATCGAAAGTGTAACAAAATTCATAGTTACTATAAACCAGAGCATAACCCTTATCAGGAAGTACAAAGGTAGTTATCATGTTTTATGGTTATCGTTTAACCTCAGTTACCAGCTATATAGTGTTTCAGCTAGCATGATTATGGTTATTCAGTATGCCAGTGTTCGGTTATGTAGTTATCACATTTCTAATTTTAAGTGTATTGAGATTCTTGTGACTTGACTTATGAGGACACAACAGAGCCTATAGATGCCAAAAGAAAGTGTAAGTAACAATGAATATAGGGGGATCTTTGTATATTTCAAGTCTGGGTTAAGACCCAAGACTCGCCAAATGGCGCATGATGTATTTATCAGGTGATCATACCATTTTGAGGACTAGATTCTGCATAATAGTATACGTATGTTCTATACCTTATCGAATAAGTTTATTTGGATTTTTGGACCATGGATCTATAAGCGTGAGGATGATAGCTCAGATTTAAGACCATACAGGATAACATGATAAGAAGTTAGTTGCAATAGGCATAAATGGCTCACTATAGTTTTGAGCAGAACAGAGCCTAAGGGCAAAATATCTAGGAGGCAAAATGATGTGATATTACATAATGTTTTTCCATACGACCTATGCTCATGACTAATAAAAGACAATGCAACATATGAGAACCAAAAGCAGAAGATATTGGACTTCAGGGAATATAATTTTATTTGTGCAAGTTTATTCAGATCATAACCAGAGAGTATGATGTTAGTAAGTTACTACAAGAAGTAGATATTACTATAAGATGATAAGATGTGACATTTCTCTCTAAGGTTATGTGATTAAGTGTTTACCCCAAATGTGTATAGTCTGATATAATTTTGAAGTGTACAGAAAGTTCAGGGTTAGGTATTCCAATTTCATTTAAGAGAGACGTAATTTCCCTATGTTTAATCCGTGACTATAATTAAGAAAAACATAGTATACAACCGTAGAATAAGGGTCATCTGATGAGGGGAATTTATAAATAGTCTTATGCTTCGCTTTGCTTGTTCAAAGCAGAATAAGAAAATATGATGCTAGCATGTGATTAGTAGAAACATAATGAGTATGTTTTGAGCAAATACAGATGAATATTAGAGGTAGTAAGCCAAGTATAGTGGTGTGACCAAGTTCCTGGTTAGGGAAAAAGTAAAAGCTAATTAACGAGAGTTTAGGATTATGAAGAGTGTATAAGTCCTAATATTATGTCTTCACTATGAAAAGTGAATATATGGTTTCATCAAAACTATTAGAGGTGCGATTTGATTTCCTTAGTCATAATAACACTAGTGAGTGGGTGAAAACTTGAATACACCCAAATATGTGTTAGTATCCAAAAGGTTTAAGTTAAAATTCAAAGTATAGTGATTAGTGGAAGAAGAAATCAGCTAAGCCGTAAGGGAGAAAACTACAGAAAAATATCTTTAAGAGTTATCAGAAAGGAGTTTCCCTAAGATTGACAGTGGGAGAAAAGCTAAGTCACTAAGATTTTATATGATAGTTAAAAGTACATTAGTTCCTAGTTCATGTAAGTAATTCAATTTTTCTAGAAAGGGATATTGCTCATAAGGGTGTTTAAAGATGAGTAGTTCGTAACGTAAAGTATGATGAATTGCAGAAGATAAGGAAAGTTGATTAGATCCCAACAAGAGAGAATGATCCGCAAGTATAAGACCTTAACCTTTTGTCGAAGGGAGAGATGTGTAAATCTTCAGTAAGTCTAGTTGGATATTTGAAACCCGAAGAGTCAGTGGGGGATATATAGAAACTCAGTTCAATATTGAGGAAAAAAAAATAATATAGTCACCATCAAGAGTATGCCTCGTATGTGTAAGAAAGAAGAATTGAGTAGAATGATCGTCAAGTTCGTAACTTGAGAACTAAGAAAGTTGCTTCAGTAAAAGTGTTATGGAGAAATCTGAAAATGTGAATGTGACTACATAGGAAGACAAAGAGGAGATGAAGGCCAAATATCCACAGTTATTGATGGACAAGCAGAAAATGTCTCAGGTAATTACCTCAAGTATTCAGACTTCATGTCAATCAGTGTTCAGGTCTCATTTGCGCTCAACATTCAAATCTCATATTGTAGCAATCATGTTTTCGACATTCAGATCGCATGTTATGATATCCATATTTAAACGTATTCATATCTCATGTCAGTTTAGCACTCATGTATCAAGGTCATTCAGTCTTCATGTATTCATATCATATGTCATGCTCCTCACATCCATATAATCATGTCATGTTCATGCTTATGTTCCAGTACTCATGTCATTGGTGCCTACAAATTCTTTTCCAATTCCAACGTATAGTATTCATGTATTCATTCAGTTCAATCTTCATGTGTTAATGTCATAATGGTATTCATAATAGTTGGTATTGATGTATACAAGCAAGTTCAGTATTCATGTTCTTCACGTCCATGCTTCAGTTACCATGTAATGTCATGTCATGCGTATCAAGATGCCTTGTGAGGCTTATGTTGTACTCCGGTTAGCTTGAAAGTGTTTGAAAAATGTTGGGATAGTCCTATTTATAGAGAAAACCCTGCCAAATTTTTTGTAATATTCCAGAGTTTGTCATACTCCTAACTATGATCCATCATTCGACGATGAATGATCCAAGGGGGAGATATTGTAATACCTCGTACCTTTGGGCTAAGGTTTGACCTGTACAATGGGAACATAATGGAACTAATATGAGGAGTATATGAAGTGTTTTGAAAACTAATCAAGTTATAAGAATAGTCTTTGGGTAAAGTATAGTCGGAAGCTACTCTACGCGCCATGTTTTCAAGTGAGATTGCACAAGGCCTCACTTCAAGCGAGTATTCTGAGAATTAAATACGGAATTTTTGAAACCTTCCTTTACTTAGGTTGTAGAACTTTGAAATACCTTTACAACGATATATGGTGGAGCTCAAACGGATATATGTGCAAGAAGTTATGCCTGCTTTACTGAACGTTGTTAACAAAGTCGAAAAACATAAAGTTTTGACTAAGTGTGAAATGAGCAGGGGCACTCGCCAAGCGAGTCCCATAGCAAGTCAAGGACAGACCATAGCACTCGCCCAATGAGTGTCAGGGAAAGACAGGGATAGGCCATAGCACTCGCCCAACGAGTGATAGGGCGAGACAAGGACTTGCCATTGAACTCGCCCAGCGAGTGACAGGGTCCAAAATGTCCATTCTATAAATTCAATACTTAACTCAAAAAATCATTGAACAACTCATCCAACCTCGTAGAAAACCATCTCTAGAGCGTTTTTCTCTCCTATCGACCTCCCACAACATGTTAAGTTCGCTCCTAAGGATACTTTAGTAATTATAACATTAAATCATGATTAGTAACATGTTTCTTCAACCGAAAACATAGGAATAAAAAGTAATCCTTCTCCAATGATTCAAAGTTAGGGTTTGAGTGTTCTTTATCAGAGAAGTAAGATAATCCATTGGATTGGGGTGTTTACAGGTATGTGAGGCTAACTCTCTACGTGTGAGAACTTTATTAATCATCTACACGTCTCGTTCATCAAGATTACTATTTCTTTAGATATAGAGGTTATGTCCTAGTTCATGTAAAGTCTAGAACTTCTATATTTTAAGAATATAACCTCGTAGTTGTTCATAATTATCACTTCAAATATTGTGAACTCATTATGTAATTAGTATAGATTCATGTTCGATATCCCACGAGTCTCAATCGTGACAATTTAGTGCTTTGAATAGTTAATGCATAAAACTTCATAATCAGTCTATGAATACATGTTTTAGTCTAGTTCTGTTTAGTATTCCAATGTCATGCATTACTGTACCATTGCTCAACTTGTGGTACTTCTTGAAAAGGGACAGAAATATGATGAACCCATATTTTACACACTTATGTAAGAATTTTACATGTTAATGAAATATGATGACTCTATAGTTTAGGAAATCATGACAGGATTCATGAAATCATAAAGATTTTAAGAAACGTAATTGTATCTATTGACAAGCATGCCTAAATTCAAGAAAGCTTATGCATAGTAACACTCTATATCCCATGAATAGTTCATGAGTTCATGGTGTATTATGATATATAGTATGGCAGTGGATGATGTTGCCCGCCATGTTATGAACCATGGTACATTATTATATATAGCCAGGCAATGGATGATGTTGTCCTCCATGTTATGAACCATGGTGCATTATGATATATAACATGGCAGTGGATGTTGCTGCCCACCATGTCACGACCCATGGTGCATTGTTTCAGATACCTATTCTTTGAGTTTAAAAGGATTACAAACCCCAATATGGTTTATTACAGAATAGAGGTGACTTCCCTTTCCCCCAAAGTTAAATAAATTACTATGCTCAATGACACTTATGTCTATGTTTTAGTTTCAATTTCATGTTAGTATTATATCATGTGCCTGCTTATTATTTTAGTTGCTATACATATAATACAATTTAAATGTTCTAACATCCCTTTGCTCGGGAATTTTACTTCACGGTGCAGATACTGACTTTCAGGATGAAGGACCTGCATGCTAGGACTTCATTTGTCTCAGCTATTGGTGAGCCCCATTTTATTCGGGGTGTTAGTTGGTTATTTTTCATATCTATGTGTTAGAGCAGAGGTATGCCGGGGACTTTTCCTGGTAAACAGTTTCGTAGTCAGATTCATGTTTTAGAGGTTTCATTGACGAGTCTAGTTAGGATGGCATGGCAATATTGTTTTCAGACTTATCATTTTTTGTTCAGATATTTTCGCTATGATATATCATATTACATTTGAGTATTCAGTTTGTATGTTTTATTATCATTATCATTTCATGCTTTCGAAGACCATGTTGAATCAACAGACATGTGGTTTGGCCAGTCACATCCAGTAAGGCACTGAGTATCGTGTTTTGCCCAAGCTATGGTTCGGGGTATTACATGATGTCTCTGCGTCAAGACTCAAACTGTAGGGCCCTGATGGGCACGCAGACCTTACCTGTCGGGCACCACTAATCACATAGTTAACATATATCCATAATCAGTCATGGCCACAAAGGCCGTCACCAAATATTCTGCTAACACACACATCAAGGCCGATATGGCCATACACGATTACTATACACATGATAATTGTCTACAAACCTCTAAAGAGTACATGACATCACAAGGTCGGTACAGGGCCCCGCTATACCCACATGCATATGCAAAAATACTGTACCAAGACTAGACCGCGACTTTGGAACAAGTAAAGTGCACTAATATCAGTTGATCCAGCTACTTAGTAGTGTGAACCGTCACCTGTCTACCTGATCCTGCGGGCATGAAATGCAGCATCCCCCGACAAAAAGGACATCAGTACGATTGATGTACCGAGTATGTCAGGCATGAACAATAGCATAATCAGGGATACAAGAATAAACTAAAACAGTAATAGCCGATATCAACAGCCGGCAGAAACAGCCGATCAGTAGTAAATGCCTCTGAGGGCCCTAACATGACTAAATGTCATGCACAATGTGGTATACATATAAATATTGGCCACATTCGGCATCTTCCTTCCTATAACAGCCTCTGTGGGCATCATTTTATTTTGGCTTTGTAGGCATAATCATCATCATATCCCAGCTGATCAAGTGGTTTGCGTATCCCGTTTCCCATCCCCAATATATGTTCCAGGATAATACATGAATAAAATTCATGAATGGCAATAAAACATTTTGAGTTTTCTGAGTGACATAATATCCTTGTACCTTCGGCTAACATTGGGAATATTAACATCTTTCCCACATACCTCAAAAAGGAATGTACCTTCGGCTAACATTGGGAGTATTAACATCTTTTCCACATACCTCAATAATGATTGTACCTTCGGCTAACATTGGGAATATTAACATCTTTTTCATATATCTCAATAAGGATTTGGAAACATAATTAAACATGCTTTTATCATAGAAATCAATAACAGAAACATCCTTAACTACTAAGAGTACAATTTATGAAACAATATCACGTTTACATTTCGTTACATATAACATGCCAAAAGAAAGAAATGATCTTAACTTACCTTCGTTGACCTGTTGATATTACAACCCAGGTAGATCGTATGGTACCTAACCTTAAGCACAGATGACCCAGCTTGAAAATGGAATTCAATGTGACATAGAGACTGTGTTTGGCTTGCTGTGGCTAACACTCATTAATATCAATTGAACATTACCATGTTGCTGCCTATAATCTCGTTGCTACAAGTATACCTTGTCTTGTGTTATGCATAAAATTAATGGAGAAGTTCCTCTAATTTGGCTCTAAGTTTCGTGAGACAGATGGAACGTTTGTTAAATATTTTGGTAGAGGATTATGTTTTAGCCAGCAGCTGATTCATTCTACTTAAATGCTAAGGAATGAGATAATGCTTCCTTTTAACAGATGTCATCTCCACACTTAACATGATGCCAACCTATTCCAAAAAATGCCACTAATGAATTAGATCACCTTAGTCACTTAGAGGGTTTCATCTAAATGCTACACGTAACATTCCCACTTAATCTTGTCCCCCACTCAAAATTCATCCATTAGCCGATTTGTCAATTAGCCGATTATCGTTGTCCCACTTGGTAAGTCCTAACGGGACCACATCCTTTTATTTACTGATCTCTTTATTGACATACGTGAATATGACATAAATTTCCCAAAGTTCGGGTCTATTTACATACGCCTAGAAATTTCACATACGCCTTTCTATTCAACATGGCTTGAAAGTACGGGGTGTTACACTCTGGTTACCTCTATGGCTAACACTGGATCATAAGCGTGACCAATGGAAATATGCGGGCACTGAACTGCCACAAACACATGACTACGGAACTGAATAGATGTTGAACTGAACAAGTATAAACTGAATAAATATTGTACGAAATGAAAATTGAACTAACTGAATACTAAAAAAATGGAGCTTATAATATGGGGTCTGAAGGAAAGGTTAGTTACCTTCAACATTTTCTGCTTTCCCTTCAATGAGATGGGGATACTTAGACTTCATGTCCTCTTCGACAACTTTCTGATTCCTCTATAGTACTTTTACTGAAGCAATTTCCTCGTTGGAACAACCAGAGATACGTTCCCCATGAACTTCTTCAACATAGAGACATGAAACACTGGTTGTACAACCTCCAACTCTCGTGGTAACTCTAACTCATAAGACACCTGCCCAATCCTTTGTAGGATCCTATACGGACCAATATAATGGGGACTGAGCTTTCCTTTCTTTCCAAATCTCATAACTCTTTTCATGGGTGAAAAAATCAAGAACACCCAATCATCAACCTGAAATTCCAAATCTCTACGACGTACATCCGGATAGGACTTCTAGCGGCTCTATGTCATTTTCAGACATACTAAATCAATCTCACTTTATCCATATCCCGGTAGACCAAATATGGTCCTAAAAATTCTACTTCGCTATCTTCAAACCATCCAATATACAAAGCTTTGAATGGTTCCATCTTGATGCTAGAGTGATAACTATTATTACAAGCGAATTCTATGAGAGGCAAATGATCATCCCAATTACCTTTAAAATCAAGTACACAATGCCCTCAACATATCCTCAAGGGTCTGAATAGTGCACTTTGCCTAGCCATCTGTCTGAGGATGAAAAGCTCTGCTAAGGTTCACCCTTGTGCCTAATCCATTCTGAACTGATCTCCAAAAATTTGGTGTGAACTAGGCACCACGATCTTAAATAATGGACACTAGGGTCCATTCAATCTGACAATCTCCTGAATATATAACTTAGCGTAGTCTTCTACTGAGTTAGTAGTTTTCACTGGTAGAAATTGCGCTGACTTAGTGAGTCGGTCTACGATCACCCAAATCGAATCGTGCTTACGAAAAGAGCACGGTAAACCTGTTATGAAATCCTTATTAATCATCTCCTATTTACAAACAAGAATGTCTATCATTTGAGTCAAACCATTAGGCCTCTAGTGCTCGGCTTTTACCTGCAGACAGTTCGGACACTTAGCCACAAAATCTGTGACTTTATTTTTCATGTCATTCCACTAAGAAATCTCTTTGATGTCATGATACATCTTTGTGAAACTTGGGTGAATAAAATACCTAGAATTGTGGGCTTTTGACATGATTCTCTCTTTGAGCCCGTCTACATCTGGAACACACAATATGGCTCGGTACCTCAAGGTACTATCATCTCACCCTTGTTCAAAGTTGTCATCTTACACTTGTGAATCCCCTCCTTTAGCTATAACAAGTAGGGATCATTAAACTATTTCTCCTTCACTTTGGCTACTAAGGAGGATTCAGCCCTGTTCTGAATGGTAACACCACCATCTTCATTGTGCAAAAGTCGAACCCATGGATAAGCTAAATGGTGGACATCTTTTACCATGATCCTCTTATCTACCTCAATATGAGCTAAGCTCCCCATGAAATGTCGAATGAGAGTATCGGCCACAACATTCTCCTTCCCTGGGTGATTGAGAATAGACACGTCGTAATCCTTAAGCAATTTGAGTCATCTTCTCTATCTAAGATTCATCTCCCTTTGTTTGAAAATGTACTAGAGGCTTTTGTGGTCTTTGAAAATATCCACGTGAACCCCATACAAGTAGTGATGCCAAATATTCAGTGCGAACACCACTGATGCTAACTCCAAATCATAAGTCGGATAATTCTTCTCATGTGGTTTAAGTTGTCCAGACGCATAAGCTATCACCTTGCCATGCTGCATTAAGATGCATTCAGGACCAACTTCTGAAGCATCACAATATACTATGAACCCTTCGGTTCCTTCTGGTAGCATCAGAACTGGAGCAAAAGTCAACCTCGCAAGTATCTGACCATTGGAACTTGACTTTATTCTGAGTCAATTTAGTCAACGGTGCCGAGATAGAGGAAAAAATTTCCACGAAATACCTATAATAGCCTGCTAGACCCAAGAAACTTCTTATGTCGAATGTTGAGGTTGGGCTGAGCCAATTCTTTACAGCCTCTATTTTCTAAAAATCCACCTTCACAATCTCACCTGAAAGGACATGGCCTAGAAACACTACCGATTAAAGCTTGCGGTCCTGAAGTATCTGAAACACTATCCTAAGATGTTCTACATGATCCGCCTCACTATGAAAATATATCAAGATATCATCAATAAACACAATGATGAATAAATAGAGATAAGACTTGAAAACCCTGTTCATAAGATCCATAAAGTTGCTGCTGCATTCGTAAACCCGAACGACATCACCAAAAATTCAAAATGCCCATAGCGAGTTCTAAAAGTTGTTTTAGGAATATCAACTTCCTTAACCTTTAACTGTTGACACCCTGATCTGAGGTCAATCTTGGAATAGCACTAGGCACTCTGAAGTTGATCACCCGTTCCGTCATCTGGCTTATGTTCTTCATGTAGCATTCAGACCGAATGACTCTATGAAATTACGACGATACTTGTGAGTCTTATTTTCGATTATAATCTATAGAATCGACTAGGGTTGTTCTGTTTTACACAGAAGAGATAGCACGAAAGAAGCCACCACGTCATATACACTCACTCTCCGAAGCCTTATTTCTTTGACTTCGAATAAGGATTGCCAGAGTTAGCTTTGATAGTCTAGCTCAAAAGTGAATTTAGATAACCTATTTAGATTGCCCCTTGGCAAAGTATTGAAAATCGTATTTACTCTTTCTATTTCTAACCATCGGGGAGATTCATCCTAGATTATTCCAGCAAATAGCAGAATCATGGCTAGGGAACTATATGTTTCGACGCCCCGAAAAAGATATGAGGTGCTCGGATATGGTTGGTAGTTCCTCTGGAATCCAATGAACAACAACGATTACTTAGGATCAGCTTGCGAATTTGTGGTAATAGCAAGAGAGTGAATAACGAATGATCCTCCAAACTCAAAAAGTGATTGAGTCCGACTCAAGCGAGTGAGTGAAAGGCGTGGCAAGAGAGCGAATTCGACTCGCGAATGATCAGTAAGTGAAGGACCGATCCTTTTGCGCCT